>CM056574.1:126961282-127336282 GCA_029721435.1 Gymnothorax reevesii
GGAGAGTTCTTCTTCTCTATCAGTCTTTATCATCCCTCGGGGAGCCTTCCTATTCAGGTCAAATAAAGCGTCCGGAGTACTACAAACTGCCCCCGGCAAAGACATGACATACAACCCCTCTCTGTTTTAATGCCACTTTTGATTGGACCCCACGGTTATTTATTCTAATATTTACTAAACGCATTTTCGATTCCCGTTTGTATTTGCTTATGACCTCACCAGCTGCTCTCTCTTTGTGTCTTCGCAGTTCACCAGCTGTGCCGTACAGATGTTATAGCAGGGGACTGCACTGTTCACATAAGTGGTGCAGAGCGGCTGTTGTTGATCGATTGACGGAGAGAGCCCTTTGGTGTCCAATCAAACAAAGGAAATGTCTCACAAATCTTATTTTTGGTAGATTTTCCCATCCGTCAAACATTAACTTTATACTAATCTTTGCCATTTTGTTGAGAGATATGCCTCATGCCATAACTGTCTCCATAAGCATGTTTTGGGGAAACTAACCCTATTGCTAAAATCTTCTTCAGCTACCCAAAATAATGCTCTTCAATAGCGGTTGCAAAGCTGAAATTGCAGGAGGCACAAAACACCCCTTTATACTAAGAATTAATTGTGACCTGTTTTGGGTCATTTTTAAAATGAACATTTAATGGACTCCAAAAACCTATTTTCCAAACAGGTGTGGCAGTTCTCCTGTTTTTGGTAAGATGAGAAATAAAAAAAAAATAAATAAATACATTTTTAAAAATGCTTAATTTAAATGCAAAATGGCATTTCAGTCACCTTTATTCAAAATTATTGAAACATGTATGTTGCCAATCATTATTTTCTTTGTTCTTATTCACATAATCACAAAGCGCAGGTTAGATCACCTGCATTACAGCATTTGCTAAAAGAACTGCAGAAGCGAACACTGTAGTTTATTATTTTTTTTTTTATAGCACTTCATGAATAAATATTTTTTTCTGAATTGAAATCACTAAGTAATCACCATAACATTGCATTTACAAGGAAGCTGAATGTTAAACTGCCGATGGATTATGTAAATAATTGGAAAACACTTTAATGAAGTAAAATGACTGAAAACAGGTGAAGACCAATCTTTAGTTGTAAGGGATGGATAGTGGCCTCATCTAATTTCAGCGAACGCTCATTATTAGTTTTTATAATCAACAGCTAGGGATAAGCATGGTAGACCAGACCCCCTGAATAAAGGCTGAGATGCTCTGTCCACAATATGTTGATTTGCAATACCCTTTCTTTTTGCTTTTTATAATCCTGATCCCAACCATTATCATCCACACATACCTAAACTTAGGCCCAGCTTTCTAAATTACCATCAATAAAATAACTCCACAAAACTGTCACATTTGTCTGAGCCGGTAATCAGACAAATGTGACATGGAAGTTTATTGAAATCTGCGCTCTGAGTTTACCACAGTGGACTCAGTTATACAAATTACTGTTATTGAATAACCCATCTCTGTGAGGACTTCCAATTATGCAAAAATATGTTGTATTTGGAATACAGGCTCTGCTGGACTGCAAATTAATGTCAAACAAATAGAAATATTAAGAACGATTCTCAACAGATTCAGCTTCTGGAATCAGTGGCCCTTTAAAGTTGGAATAATTTTTATGCTTTGCTGTATGCAAGATTTGTTTTTAATTGTGCTCTGCATTATACAATAAATGGTCAATCGTGTATATCATGAGAGGTGAAAAATACAGTATTACTTATGCAGCAGTAAGGCAGCTATTTTCGGTGGATTCTCATTTCGAAAACACAAAACCTCTTTGTTGCTTTTCATTGGAAAAAAATGTAGGCTGACGAAAAAAATGTTGGAACATTTCAGGAAGAGATACAATAAAATCAGCCAGTGTGTGTCTCTTAGGTCAAAATCGCCTCTCTCATGTCATCTGTGCCGCACTGCAAGCAATAGTTTTAACCCCTTAAAATCAAATTTTGGACTTAGGTTCTCGCTTATGTAATGTGAATAGAGGCCACTAGATGGCAGTATTTACCTTTTTTTTGTTAAACTCAGACTGGGATTATGTTTAAACATGTCCTGGACATGTCTGGGGCAAGTCCCCGAAAATTAAAAAAAAGAGGTCTAAATGTGGGTGGGGTCTGCAAAAGAGTATATAATGAGAAGAATTGAGACAGTGGAGTAGGAGAAATTGCAAGGAGAAGGATACATGTGACCAGACCTGTCATTTCTGTTCAAGACCTGTGAAGTTTCTTATGTGGGATTTTTGCCTGTTTGAGCAGTTTCCTCACCCAGGACATCACCAAGGGACTGTAATTATTTCTGTTTATTTTTGTCTTGTAAATCAATCTTGGTCTTTAGTGTTATTAGTCTTCGTCTGTTTCATTAAATGTGTTTAAGTTTTAAATTGTGTCTGTCATCCCTTGCTGTTGCTGTTGTGTTATAAATGTAAAAACAAATTGGGGCCATAACAAATTGGGGGCTCAAGGTCCGGGATAGACCATTGTGTGAGTAATTTATTGAAAATCTAACATTTCAAATTGTGAAATTGTTTTTGTGAATTTTCCTAGATATATATTGACAACAGCAATGGATGATTTCTTAGCATCACCAACCGTAGGGCTTTTGAAGTCTTTTAAAAAGACAGAACTGTTGGAAATATGCAGACATTTGGAGCTGACAGAGGTAAAACCAGCCATGCGAAAAGCAAGACTGGCTAGAGAGATAGTTGAATAATACATTGATGAAAATGTGTTTGCACCAGGAGATCTGGAACAGTTTCCAGTGGAAAATCCAAATATAGAAATGGAACTTAAATTAAAAATGCCAGAGATTGAAAGGGAGGACAAAGAGAAAGAAAGGGAGGAAAGAGAAAAAGAAAGGGAGGAAAAAGAGAAACAAAGAGAATTTGAGAGGGAGGAAAAAGAAAAAAAAAGAGAATTTGAGTTAGAAAAATTTGCAAGACAGAGAGATTTTGAATTAGAGAAATTCGATAGAGAAGAAAGACTCCAAATGGAGCAACTAAAAATAAAAATTCAAACTGAAAATAAATTTTGGGCTAGCCAGGAGGTAAAATTGGTGCCTCCGTTTTCGGAAAAGGATGTTGACAACTATTTCCAGTGTTTTGAAAAGGTAGCAAAGAGTTGCCAGTGGCCAAAGGAACACTGGCCTCTGATGTTGCAAACTGTCCTAAAGGGTAAAGCTCAACAAGCCTATTCGGCTTTGTCTGCCGATGATTCCTCTGATTATGAGGTTGTCAAAAAGGTTATTTTGTGAGCTTATGAGTTGGTTCCAGAGGCTTACCGACAGAAATTCAGAGGTTTGAAGAAATCTGAAAATCAGACTTATGTGGAATTTGCTAATGAGAAGAAGGTTTGCTTCAAGCGCTGGTGTACTTCTATGGAGGTCAAGGATGATTTCAACTCACTAAAAGAGATGGTGTTAGTTGAAGAATTCAAGAACTGTGTTAAGGATGATGTTAAGACCTACCTTAATGAGAAGCAAGCACTGAATTTGCAATCAGCTGCCAAATTTGCAGATGAATATGTTCTCACACATAAGTCCAAATTTCAGTCTAGCAGTAACCATAGATGGTCCCAATTTCAGAAAAAGGGTTACGGTGATACCCAAGAGTCCTCACCCAAAGACAAAGACAAATCTGGTGATGGTGCTCAGAAATCCAGTAACAGGTCTGATCAAAGTGTGAAAGCTGACAGTGACAAAAGTGGTCTAGGTTGCAGTTATTGCAAGAAATCTGGTCATGTTACAACTAACTGTTGGTTCCTTAAAGCTAAGAAAGAAAAAGAAAAGGATACCAAACTAAATGCCTTTGTGAAAACAAGGTTAGAAACCCCTGTAGTAGATAACCGATCTGCTAAATTGCCTGCTTCTTGTGGGGCTAAAAAGCCTGATACAGCTGACTTCGTGAGGGAGGAATTTCTTCCATTTGTGTCAGAGGGATTTGTGGCTCTGAATGAGCATACTACTCCTGTCCCCATATATATCCTAAGGGATACTGGAGCTTTTCAGTCACTTTTGTTGATGGACTCCTTGGAGTTACGTGATGAGACCGCTTCAGGGGATTTCATACTTGTACAAGGTATTGAAGGGAGGACAGTATCTGTACCCCTGCACTCTATATTCTTGAAGTCAGATTTAGTAACAGGACAGGTAAGGGTGGGACTTATGTCAAGTCTACCTATAAAGGGTGTTTCTCTGTTGCTAGGCAATGACCTGGCTGGGGGCAAAGTAGTTCCCCCTGTACATCTTACTTCACAGCCGAGCACTGAAGATGGGGATGAGGACCCATCTCTGTATCCTTCTTGCGCAGTGACTCGTGCTATGGCCAAGAAGGCTAAAGAAGATGATGTTGTGGTGCCGTCCAGCACATTGAATAGTCAGGACTCAGGTGGTTCGCCTCATGACTCTGATTGGCCTACTATGGTTTCTCCGTTTGAGAACTTATCAGATACTTTTATCAGTTCTCTATTCAGCCAGCCGAATGGGTCTAGTGATTCTGATGTGTCTGGAGACTTGTCTCTGTCCAGAAAGCGGTTGATTGAGGAGCAAACTAATGATCCTGAAATTTGTGTACTTAAGAGGAGGGCCCTTCCTGATAAAGAAATAGACGCAGTTCCAGTTGGGTATTATCTCAAGGATGGTGTGTTGATGCGGAAGTGGCGCCCTCCTGATATCCCTGCCAATGCAGATTGGGCAGTGGTCAGGCAAATTGTTGTTCCAAAGGTCTACAGGAATGAGATCTTAACAATGGTTCATAGTTTACCTTTAGGAGGTCATCTTGGTGTTAACAAGACTTTTGATAAGATCATGAAACACTTCTTTTGGCCTGGGCTTCGGAAAGACGTTTCCAACTTTGGTAAAACCTGTCACACTTCTCAAGTAGTTGGAAAACACCAGTTAGACCCACCTGTAGCTCCATTGCAGCCTATCCCAGCATTTGGAGAGCCCTTCTCTAAGGTCATTGTTGATTGTGTTGGTCCATTACCCAAGACTAGATCTGGAAATCAGTACTTGCTGACAATCATGTGTGCATCTACCAGATTCCCTGAAGCCATACCTCTACGCAACATCAAGGCAACTGCAATCTCGCAGGCTTTGATAAAGTTCTTCACGTTGTTTGGCCTTCCCAGGGAAATTCAGTCAGACCAAGGTAGCAATTTCACTTCTGGTTTGTTTCAGCAGGTTGTGTATGAACTAGGTGCAAAGCAGATTCTTTCTAGTGCCTATCATCCAGAAAGTCAGGGTGCCTTAGAGCGGTTTCATTCCACTCTCAAGACAATGATGAGGACTTATTGTTATGACTATGAGAAAGACTGGGATGAAGGTGTTCATTTGCTGTTGTTTGCAGCTAGAGAAGCAGTGCAGGAGTCTACTGGATTCAGTCCGTTTGAGCTAGTGTTTGGCCATGAAGTGAGAGGACCTTTGCTATTGTTGAGTGAACAATGGCAAGAGCAAGAACCGCATATCAGTCTGTTAGACTATGTTAGGAAGTTCAAAGAAAGACTGCGTGCAGCTTGTGACCTAGCTAAAGAGAACTTGAAATCAAGTCAGGGAAAAATGAAAACTTGGTTTGATCATAAGGCTAGAAGCCGTGAGTTTAAACCAGGAGATAAGGTCCTTGTGTTGTTTCCCTTGCAGTCCAATCCATTGCAGGCAAGATTTCATGGTCCTTATGAAATTCTGACAAAACTCAATGATCTCAATTACATTGTGAAGACTCCAGATAGGAGAAAACCAAAACAATTGTGTCACATCAACATGCTGAAGCCTTATCATGACAGAAATGCTAGGGTTGCAGCTGTCACTTTAGATTCTCCTAAGGCCGAGATTTGTGAAGATGAGGGGGAGTTTCAAGATGATGAACCTAGAATTAAAGCTGAAGTTCTTTCATGTAAATTGTCAAATTCTGAAGTGTTGCAAAATCTTGATGTAAAACTCCAGCACTTAGAACCCTCACAGAAAGATCAGTTTGGGAGGTTGATCAAGAAATATGAGGATCTTTTTCCAGATGAAAAAAAAAGAGTTTCTATAGCCTCTCATGATGTAGATGTTGGTGACGCCAAACCAATAAAACAGCATCCGTACCGGATGAATCCTGAAAAGAGAAAGATTGCAGAGAAAGAGGTTGAGTACATGTTAGAACATGATTTTATCAGACCCTCCAACTCAGATTGGAGTTCACCCTGTGTGCTAGTTCCAAAACCTGATGGAAGTACTAGATTCTGTACAGATTTTCGCAAAGTCAATGCTGTAACTAGAACTGATGTGTTTCCAATACCTAGGATTGATGATTGTATCGATAGAGTAGGGCAAGCAAAGTTTCTGACCAAGATTGATTTATTGAAGGGTTATTGGTGTGTGCCTTTAACTGAGAGGGCTAAGTGCATCTCTACTTTTGCCACACCATCTGGATTGTACCAGTATGAAGTCCTACCCTTTGGCATGAAAAATGCCCCAGCCACGTTCCAAAGGATGATACAGTCTACAATCGCCGGATTGCCACACACGGGTGCGTACATCGACAACCTGATCACATGGAGTGACTCCTGGGAAGAACATCTGAAAGATGTAGAGACGTTGTTCCAGCGCCTGACCCAGGCTAACCTGACTGTTTACCTGAACAAGAGTGACTTTGGTTGTGCTGCTGTCACCTATCTTGGCTACGTCATTGGCCAGGGTAAGGTGGCACCCATAAATGCTAAAGTCCAAGCCATCATGGACTTTCCAGTTCCTCACAACAAAAAAAGCTTTGCGCCGCTTCCTTGGAATGATCGGGTACTACCGCAAGTTCTGCAAGAACTTTGCTGGGATTGCTCTCAGTCTAACTAACCAACTGAAAAAAGGCGTAAAGTTCACTTGGGATGATGCATGCCAGAGAGCCTTCGATTGCCTGAAGTCTCTGCTGTGTCACTTCCCCGTGCTCAAATCTCCTGACTTCAACAAACCGTTCTCCATCGCGGTCGATGCTAGCGACCAAGCTTGTGGATCTGTGCTCCTACAGAGAAGTGACTCTGATGACATTGAGCATCCCATGGCATACTTCTCCAGGAAGTTCAATCGCCACCAAAGAAACTATTCCACAATAGAGAAGGAACTGTTGGCTCTGGTCCTTTCTTTACAACACTTTGAGGTTTATGTTTGTACAGGGGAAAAGCCAATGATTGTGTACACTGACCACAATCCGTTAATGTTTTTGAGTAAGATGAAAAACAAGAATCGGAGATTGTTGAATTGGAGTTTGATTTTACAGGAGTTTGACTTGGAAATTAAGCATGTGAAGGGTACAGACAATGTAATTGCTGATTGCTTATCCCGTGTTTGAATATGTATATATATATATATCACGTGTTTATTTGAATATTGTATGATATGTATATATAGACAAGTGTCCACTTAACCATTTTGTATTGTAAAGAAAAATTTTGCCTTTATGAGTCAAAATTTTTCCCTTTTGGAATGGAGGTGTAATGTGAATATAGGCCACTGGATGGCAGTATTTACCTTTTTTTTTGTTAAACTCAGACTGGGATTATGTTTAGACATGTCCTGGACATGTCTGGGGCAAGTCCCCGAAAATTAAAAAAAAGAGATCTAAATGTGGGTGGGGTCTGCAAAAGAGTATATAAGGAGAAGAATTGAGACAGTGGAGTAGGAGAAATTGCAAGGAGAAGGATACATGTGACCAGACCTGTCATTTCTGTTCAAGACCTGTGAAGTTTCTTTTGTGGGATTTTTGCCTGTTTGAGCAGTTTTCTCACCCAGGACATCACCAAGGGACTGTAATTATTTCTGTTTATTTTTGTCTTGTAAATCAATCTTGGTCTTTAGTGTAGTTAGTTAGTTGTTATTAGTCTTTGTCTGTTTAATTAAATGTGTTTAAGTTTTAAATTTTGTCTGTCATCCCTTGCTGTTGCTGTTGTGGTAAATGAAATAACAAATTGGGGCCATAACACTTATGTATCGTGGGCTCCAAGTCAGGGGGGAAAAAAAACAATGTAGGACTTTGTAGGACAATGCCATACACACACACACACACACACACACACACACACAGTGCCCTCCATAATTATTGCCACCCCTGGTTAAGATGTGTTCGTTAGCTGCTAATTCAGTTTTTTTTTCTAAATAATATAGGACCTCAATGAAAAAAGAGGAAAATCCAACCTTTAATTCAAGTGCATTTACTCAGTGGGGGGAAAAAATCCCACATTAAGAAATAATTATTTTACATCAAATCATGTGTGCCACAATTATTAGCACCCCTGATGTTAATACTTTGTACAACCCCCTTTTGCCAAACAGCACCTAATCTTCTCCTATAATGTTTCACAAGATGGGGGAATACAGAAAGAGGGATCTTCGACCATTCCTCTTTGCACAATCTCTCTAAATCATCCAGCGACCTGGGTCCTCTGCTCTGCACTCTCCTCTTCAGCTCACTCCTCAGGTTTTCAATGGGGTTAAGTCTGGGGACTGAGATGGCCGTGGGAGGAGCTTGATTCTGTGTCTGGTGAACCATTTCTGTGTAGATTTGGCCACATGTTTAGGGTCATTATCTTGTCGAAAGACCCAGTAACGACCCATCTTCAGCTTTTGGGCAAAGGCCACCAGATTTTGATTTGAAATGTCCTGGTATTTCAAAGTGTTCATGATGCCATGCACCATAACAAGGTTCCCAGGGCCTCTGGAAGAGAAACAGGCCCAAAGCATCACCGATCCTTCCCCATACCTCACAGTGGGCATGAGGTGCTTTTCTGCATACTCATCTTTTGTGTTCCGCCAGACCCACTTAGAGTGTTTGTTGCCAAAAAGCTCTATCTTGGTCTCATCTGACCAAGACACACGGTCCCAGTTGAAGTCCCAGTGCTGCTTAGCAAACTCCAGACGTTTGCGTTTATGATTGTGAGTGAGAAAAGGTTTTTTCCATGCATGCCTCCCAAACAGCTTGTTGGCATGTAGATAGCACCTGATGGTTGTTTTGGAGACTTTGTGACCCCAAGATGCTACCATTTGTTGCAATTCTTTAACAGTGAGCTTTGGAGAACTCTTTATTTCTCTTACCATCCTCCTCACTGTGCGTGGTGGCAAAATAACCTTGCGTCCTCGTCCAGGCTTGTTTACTACTGTTCCAGTTGTTTTAAATTTCTTAATGATTCCTCTGACAGTAGATATGGGCAGGTGCAGGCAAGTAGCTATTTTCCTCTAGCTAATGCCTGACTTGTGAAGGTCAACACACATCTGCCTTACTTGAATGGTGTGTTCCTTTGTCTTTTCCATGTTGAAGGGTGGATAAGAGAAATGGCCTCTGTCTCATGTCATATTTATACCCCAGGGAAACAGGAAGTGATGACTTACTAATTGAATATTTCGAGATACTCTGATTAACTTTGTAAACTACTGTAGAAATGACAGAAATACTTCAATTACATTTATTTCCTAGGAATTGTTAGGGGTGGCAATAATTGAGGAACAGGTGATTTTATGAAAAATAATTATTTCTTAGTCAGGGTTTTTTTTTCTCTTAAAATTCACTTGAGTTGAAGGTTACATTTTTCTACAATTTTCAGTGTGAGAGTATCTCTGCAATAAAAATTGAATGTCATTTTTAAGGCTTTTAACACATCTTAACCAGGGATGGCCATAAACATGGAGGGTGCTGTGTGTGTGTGTGTGTATATATATATATATATATATATATATATATATATATATATATATAGCCTATATATATCGCACAAGCAGTGCGATTGCATAACCGCAAAAAAGGCGGCGATTTGCGATTCAATCTAAATAAGTGTGCTGCCGGTGAACATAACTGTGTCTCCTTGAATTGTATGGAGTCTGTTGACGTTATGCCCACAAGCGCTATCCTGAGCTGTGTCCGAGTAGTCAGAAATTACGTGCTATAGAATAATTCCACACCATTTTTCTTTAATCTATTTGGGAAACATCTGAAGATGAAGGAAGGGTGTAATATGGAATTCCTACCGCTTAGGAAAACAACCGCGCGAATAAGAAAATAAGAATGCACTTAAAGCAGGCAACATGACATGATGGGGTCCCATCCGTTTCTTTACG
This sequence comes from Gymnothorax reevesii, assembly GCA_029721435.1. NCBI lineage: Eukaryota > Metazoa > Chordata > Actinopteri > Anguilliformes > Muraenidae > Gymnothorax > Gymnothorax reevesii. The sequence continues at coordinate 126,971,371 of CM056574.1, forward strand.
CGATTGGTCAGATGAATAGTTGCCCCTTTAAATACTGCTGCGACGCAGAATTGTGGAATGGCGTTATCTCCTTTCTTTTTGAAAAGGATGTGTCTGTGTACCCTCAGGCTCTTTTGAAAGTTGCTACGGCACGTAATCATTTCCGGATCAGTTTTCAGGAATTAGGAACTTTCCCCAGCGAAAAAAACTATTGAGACGCAGCCGTGGTCTGTGCAGCAGGTATGGTCACGTGACTACTCGCTACAGTTCTCAGAGACCAACATTGACGCCGAATAAAATCATGAGCAGGAGCGTGCGCAAGCCCAGGCTGAGAGTGAGTTTGTGGCCGAAAAAAACCCCGCAACATTTGCAATCATATGCAGAGATTAGGCGCGAGTGTCTCACCTCTTCGTGGCATTCGCATTCCTGTGTCTTAGTCAGCAATTATTCTATCAACGCGCACTGAAGAAATTAACTCGCGGAATTTAAGTCACGGTGCATTACGGTGGATTTCCCCACTAGTGACACGGAGATCGATTGACTCTCATGATTGTCTTTACTGAGGGATTGAAAGTAGTGGAATTGCATAAAGACGTTTCAAATTTAAATTTATAATTTAAAAAAAATCATATCGTGTTCGCAATCGCAATTTGGTCCTCTATAATCGCAATCGCACATTTTTACCAAATCGTGCAGCACTAATATATGTTTTATATATATATATATATATATATATATATATATATATATATATATATTCTGTTTCCGTTAGTTACAGTGCTTCGCTGAAGCTACATAATACTTATATCGAGAGAAATATTCAACCTAGGACTCCATGCTTTTATGGCGGGAACATTACATTAAGTGGAAAATATACTGATAGGCATTAAAGACACAACAAAATAAAGATTCTATTAGAAACTGTGCAGACAAATATAAAAACAACAACAAAATATGTCTGTAACAATTATAATCATCTTTATTTGAACATTTCCTACAAATTTTGCGCTTAAGAATTCATTCCAGATCACACAGAACAACATTAATAAAGCCTGTGTCCACAATTTGTTGCTAAAGTGCTTGTATCCTCTGTGGCATCAAGGTCACCAAACTGTCGATCTGTCACTTTGGAATTTGGTCCCACTCGGCTGACAAAGTAGCTCAAAGCTCACTGTGAGAAGTGGGAGGGTGATGCTGATGTTGGACTCGCCGATCCAGAATGTCCCAAAGATGCCTGAACTCTTGCTGTGAGAGGACGAGCGTTGTCATGCATGACGATGGCGTGATGGATTTGGAGGACGTGGGGCTCCACGTATGGATCCAAGATCTCATCTATGTAGTGTTGTTCTGTCAGTGTTCCATCAAACAAGACCTCCAGCCATATCCTATAGCTGCCCACACTATTGCACTACCCCTGCTGAATCGATCCACTTGCACTATGCATGGATCGGTATACTGTTCGCCTCATCTGCGGTACTCACTTCGCCTTCCATCATTGCGACACAGCAGGTAGCGTGATTCGTCAAAAGTTCAAAAAAGCGGACCATTGCTATCGATATGTCGACGTGCCGACTTATGTCGCAATATTATTCACGTATTGAGTGTTATTCCTCTCCTTTTATGTTATTCGTATTTCAAGTCATTATTTCGACAAAATATTGTATATGTGTATATATTGCACATTTTCGTTGGTTGCATTTTTAAAGCCTCTACAACATTTTCCTGTAATTCTGCAGGACATATTTGGAATCATTTGAAACCTTAGTATTGCATTCAAAATAGGCCTGATTTCACATATATACGGAATATAGCAGCTCCTTGAGATGTTTAGTTTCATAGGGTTAAAATCTTTTTGTTTTAAATGACCCAAAAAGGAGCATCATACATTGTATTATAATCCCTTATTCAACTAATATGCCACTTTGAAACCCTAATGCCATATTCAATTTCATTTTACGTTTGGTGAATGAGCTATTTTGTGTCACAGTGTCCTTTAAGGACTTTAGATACATCTAAAGGGCTCTAACTGAAATATTTATAACAAAACTCCATAAGCAATTCATGACAGTCTCTTCTAAAAGAGCAGGGCCCAGGAGCATGCGGCACTTGAAACCACACATCTAAGAGTGATGTTGTTATGTTGCACTAAGTTTCTACTTGCCTCCGTTTTCTCTGTTCTTCGCAGCAGAGTACATACCCTTTATGTTGATGACAAAGATGGAAAGAAGAAAACTCTTTGCACAATAGTTCATAAAATCTGAATATGACACTTTTGACATTTCTCTCTCATGGGTTATATAATGCCAGATTGCAGGAGGTACGGAAATAAGCGTGTTTGATAGCTTCATCTTTATTTACTTTGGTCCGGGAGGGCATGTCAGAAGGTTTATTATGGAGGAGGTGTGATTAAAAATTCAGAAACTTTGTCTGTTATTCTGTGCTGGTAATAAGGCAGTGAGCTGTTGAGGGGTGTGCTCAAATGACAAATGATGATAAACCAATATCAAACAAACCCTTTTCATATATTGTATATACCCATGGTCCAATATACCTTTTTGAAAGACTGGAATATCTTTGAATATGGTCATAAAAAAATGGACTGAAAAGTGGGGCAATGTCTGTGCTTCAAGCATCAAGCGCATCATGAGATATTAATTTGCCTCAGGGGAAAAGTCACCGGAACATTGATAGTAGTGTTTATTAGCTGAGGAGTATCCTTTGAAGCCCTAGAACCCTGACCTTTCACTTCAATTTTCCCTTAAGTTGGTTCAAAGTCAGAAAAAAGGTTTTTTTCCAGATTGTCAGACAATGTCACATACATATTCTGTGTCTGCTGGTTGCAGCGCTTCAGTGAAGCTCCATCAAAATTATATTGAGAGTAATATTTAAACCCCGGAGATCGTGTTTTTTTTTATGGCCATAGCATAAGATAAAATGGAAAATATCTAGATTTTGTGAATCATTTTATGCTTGCTGCTCACATTAAGCACAGGAATGTGTGTTGCGTTGAATGGGTTTTACTGAAACACAAAGTTTATGACTGTCATTGTTATTGTACAGGGAGTTTGCTCGACACGTTCCTCGTGGAAGCTCTCCTTATGCAATGACGACAGGCAAACGCGACAAACCAATTGTTCAGCATTCTGGACATGCAATTAACTTCTCCCCTAAGTATGAGCGCCGCCCTCTGGCACATGTACCACTGTTTAACAATGACCATGGATATATTCAGCAGAAAGTAGGTTATATAAATAAGGGCTTTGTAAAAACAAAAATACATTTCTCTGAACAAAAATCAAAAAATACAAACAAAAAAATGTGGGCGGGGGGGGATGGGTTATTTATTACTTTAAGCATAACCACATCCCCTGCACATTTTATGGGCCCATAGGTTTTACAGTCTTGAAGAAGGCAGTGTCTACTTGTGATGTACAGTAAGCACACTGGTCATTGGAGTAAAAGCAATATCTTCAAAGTTCTTATGTCTTGTGAGTGGAGAAGCTGGGAAAAAGACAGAGTGATAGAGGACCAGGAGTGCGAATGAGACGCAAAGAGGGCAATAGCCCTAGCTCTGGCATTTCCTTGTTTTGGGATTTCATTCCTTTACTAAAGTGCGGTATCAACAGCACTTATGAGTGCTCACAGCTATGTTCATATCTTACACAAGTGTCACGGTCACGTTTGTCTAGGGATATGATTTCACTTTGTTATGGCCCCAATTTGTTATTACATTTACCACAACAGCAACAGCAAGGGATGACACACAGTTTTTAAAACTTAAACACATTTAATGAACTAAGACAATAACTAACAATAACCTACAACTAAATGACCAAGATTGATAAATAAGAAAAAACAGAAATATTTACAGTCCCTTTTTGTGGGGTTGGCTTGGTGATGTCCTGGGTAAGGGAAAATGCTCTAACACGTAAAAATCCACAAAAGAAATTTCACAGGTCTTGAACAGAAATGACAGGTCGGGTCACATGTATCCTTCTTCTTGCAATTTCTCCCACTACTCCACTGTCTCAATTCTTCTCCTTATATACTCTTTTGCAGACCCCATCCACATTTAGACCTCTTTTTTTTAATTTTCGGGGACTTGCCCGAGAAATGTCCAGGACATGTCTAAACATAATCCCAGTCTGAGTTTAACAAAAAAAAGGTAAATACTGCTATCCAGTGGCCTATATTCACATTACACCTCCATTCCAAAAGGCAAAATTTTTCTTTTCAATACAAAATGGTTAAGTGAACACTTGTCTATATATACATATCATACAATATTCAAATAAACATGTGATATATATATACATATTCAAACACGGGATAAGCGATCAGCAATTACATTGTCTGTACCCTTCACATGCTTAATTTCCAAGTCAAACTCCTGTAAAATCAAACTCCAATTCAACAATCTCCGATTCTTGTTTTTCATCTTACTCAAAAACATTAACGGATTGTGGTCAGTGTATACAATCATTGGCTTTTGTCCTGTACAAACATAAACCTCAAAGTGTTGTAAAGAAAGGACCAGAGCCAACAGTTCCTTCTCTATTGTGGAATAGTTCCTCTGCTGGCGATTGAACTTCCTGGAGAAGTATGCCACGGGATGCTCAATGTCATCAGAGTCACTTCTCTGTAGGAGCACAGATCCACAAGCTTGGTCGCTAGCATCGACCGCGATGGAGAACGGTTTGTTGAAGTCAGGAGATTTGAGCACGGGGAAGTGACACAGCAGAGACTTCAGGCGATCGAAGGCTCTCTGGCATGCATCGTCCCAAGTGAACCTTACGCCTTTCTTCAGTTGGTTAGTTAGACTGAGAGCAATCTCAGCAAAGTTCTTGCAGAACTTGCGGTAATACCCGATCATTCCAAGGAAGCGGCGCAAAGCTTTTTTTGTTGTGAGGAACTGGAAAGTCCAAAATGGCTTGGACTTTAGCATTTATGGGTGCCACCTTACCCTGGCCAATGACGTAGCCAAGATAGGTGACAGTAGCACAACCAAAGTCACTCTTGCTCAGGTTAACAGTCAGGTTAGCCTGGGTCAGGCGCTGGAACATCGTCTCTACATCTTTTAGATGTTCTTCCCAGGAGTCACTCCATGTGATCAGGTCATCGATGTATGCACTCGTGTGAGGCAATCCGGCGATTGTAGACTGTATCATCCTTTGGAATGTGGCTGGGTCATTTTTCATCCCAAAGGGTAGGACCTCATACTGGTACAACCCAGATGGTGTGGTAAAAGCAGAGATGCTCTTGGCCCTCTCAGTTAAAGGCACACACCACAATAACCCTTCAATAAATCAATCTTGGTCAGAAACTTTGCTTGCCCTACTCTATCGATACAATCATCAATCCTAGGTATTGGAAACACATCAGTTCTAGTTACAGCATTGACTTTGCGATAATCTGTACAGAATCTAGTACTTCCATCAGGTTTTGGAACTAGCACACAGGGTGAACTCCAATCGGAGTTGGAGGGTCTGATAATATCATGTTCTAACATGTACTCAACCACTTTCTCGGCAATCTTTCTCTTGTCAGGATTCATCCGGTACGGATGCTGTTTTATTGGTTTGGCGTCACCAACATCTACATCATGAGAGGCTATAGAAACTCTTTTTGGAACATCAGGAAACAGATCCTCATATTTCTTGATCAACCTCTCAAACTGATCTTTCTGTGAGGGTTCTAACTGTTGGAGTTTTACATCAAGATTTTGCAACACTTCAGAATTTGACAATTTACATGAAAATACTTCAGCTTTAATTCTAGGTTCATCATCTTGAAACTCCCCCTCATCTTCACAAATCTCGGCCATAGGAGAATCGAAAGTGACAGCTGCAACCCTAGCATTTCTGTCATGATAAGGCTTCAGCATGTTGATGTGACACAATTGTTTTGGTTTTCTCCTATCTGGAGTCTTCACAATGTAATTGAGATCATTGAGTTTTGTCAGAATTTCATAAGGACCATGAAATCTTGCCTGCAATGGATTGGACTGCAAGGAAAACAACACAAGGACCTTATCTCCTGGATTAAACTCACGGCTTCTAGCCTTATGATCATACCAAGTTTTCATTTTTCCCTGACTTGATTTCAAGTTCTCTTTGGCAAGGTCACAAGCTGCACGCAATCTTTCCTTGAACTTGCTAACATAGTCTAACAGACTGATATGCGGCTCTTTCTCTTGCCATTGTTCACTCAATAATAGCAAAGGTCCTCTCTATCATGACTAAACACTAGCTCAAATGGACTGAATCCAGTAGACTCCTGCACTGCTTCTCTAGCTGCAAACAACTGCAAATGAACCCCTCCATCCCAGTCTTTCTCATGGTCATAACAATAAGTCCTCATCATTGTCTTGAGAGTGGAATGAAATCGCTCTAAGGCACCCTGACTTTCTGGATGATAGGCACTAGAAAGAATCTGCTTTGCACCTAGTTCATACACAACCTGCTGAAACAATCCTGAAGTGAAATTGCTACATTTATCTGACTGAATTTCCTTGGGAAGGCCAAACAACGTGAAGAACTTTATCAAAGCCTTTGAGATTGCAGTTGCCTTGATGTTACGTAGAGGTATGGCTTCAGGGAATCTGGTAGATGCACACATGATTGTCAACAAGTACTGATTTCCAGATCTAGTCTTGGGTAATGGACCAACACAATCAACAATGACCTTAGAGAATGGCTCCCCAAATGCTGGGATAGGCTGCAATGGAGCTACAGGTTGGTCTAACTGGTGTTTTCCAACTACTTGACAAGTGTGACAGGTTTTGCAAAAGTTGGAAACGTCTTTCCGAAGCCCAGGCCAAAAGAAGTGTTTCATGATTTTATCAACAGTCTTGTTAACACCAAGATGACCTCCTAAAGGTAAACTATGAGCCATTGTTAAGATCTCATTCCTGTAGACCTTCGGAACAACAATTTGCCTGACCACTGCCCAATCTGCATTGGCGGGGATATCAGGAGGGCGCCACTTCCGCATCAACACACCATCCTTGAGATAATACCCAACTGGAACTGCGTCTATTTCTTTATCAGGAAGGGCTCTCCTCTTTAGTACACAAATTTCAGGATCATTAGTTTGTTCCTCAATCAACCGCTTTCTGGACAGAGACAAGTCTCCAGACACATCAAAATCACCAAACCCCTCTGGCTGGCTGAATAGATAACTGATAAAAGTATCTGATAAGTCCTCAAACGGAGAAACCATAGTAGGTTTCAAGTAGTAGCAATCAGAGTCATGAGGCGAACCTCCTGAGTCCTGACTATTCAATGTGCTGGACGGCACTACAACATCTTCTTCTTTAGCCTTCTTGGCCATAGCACGAGTCACTGCGCAAGAAGGATACAGAGATGGGTCCTCATCCCCATCTTCAGTGCTCGGCTGTGAAGTAAGATGTACAGGGGGAACTACTTTGCCCCCAGCCAGGTCATTGCCTAGCAACAGAGAAACACCCTTTATAGGTAGACTTGACATAAGTCCCACCCTTACCTGTCCTGTTACTAAATCTGACTTCAAGAATATAGAGCGCAGGGGTACAGATACAGTCCTCCCTTCAATACCTTGTACAAGTATGAAATCCCCTGAAGCAGTCTCATCACGTAACTCCAAAGAGTCCATCAACAAAAGTGACTGAGAAGCTCCGGTATCCCTTAGGATATATATGGGGACAGGAGTAGTATGCTCATTCAGAGCCACAAATCCCTCTGACACAAATGGAAGAAATTCCTCCCTCACGAAGTCAGCTGTATTAGGCTTTTTAGCCCCACAAGAAGCAGGCAATTTAGCAGATCGGTTATCTACTACAGGGGTTTCTAACCTTGTTTTCACAAAGGCATTTGGTTTGGTATCCTTTTCTTTTTCTTTCTTAGCTTTAAGGAACCAACAGTTAGTTGTAACATGACCGGATTTCTTGCAGTAACTGCAAACTAGACCACTTTTGTCACTGTCAGCTTTCACACTTTGATCAGACCTGTGACTGGATTTCTGAGCACCATCACCAGATTTGTCTTTGTCTTTGGGTGAGGAATCTTGGGTATCACCATAACCCTTTTTCTGAAATTGGGACCATCTATTGTTACTGCTAGACTGAAATTTGGACTTATGTGTGAGAACATATTCATCCGAAAATTTGGCAGCTGATTGCAAATTCAGTGCTTGCTTCTCATTAAGGTAGGTCTTAACATCATCTTTAACACAGTTCTTGAATTCTTCAACTAACACCATCTCTTTCAGTGAGTTGAAATCATCCTTGACCTCCATAGAAGTACACCAGCGCTCAAAGCAAACCTGCTTCTCATTAGCAAATTCCACATAAGTCTGATTTTCAGATTCAAACCTCTGAATTTCTGTCGGTAAGCCTCTGGAACCAACTCATAAGCTGTCAAAATAACCTTTTTGACAACCTCATAATCAGAGGAATCATCTGCAGACAAAGCCGAATAGGCTTGTTGAGCTTTACCCTTGAGGACAGTTTGCAACATCAGAGGCCAGTGTTCCTTTGGCCACTGGCAACTCTTTGCTGCCTTTTCAAAACACTGGAAATAGTTGTCAACATCCTTTTCCGAAAATGGAGGCACCAATTTTACCTCCTGGCTAGCCCGAAATTTATTTTCAGTTTGAATTTTTATTTTTAGTTGCTCCATTTGGAGTCTTTCTTCTCTATCGAATTTCTCTAATTCAAAATCTCTCTGTCTTGCAAATTTTTCTAACTCAAATTCTCTTTGTTTTTCTTTTTCTTCCCTCTCAAATTCTCTTTGTTTCTCTTTTTCCTCCCTTTCTTTTTCTCTTTCCTCCCTTTCAATCTCTAGCATTTTTAATTTAAGTTCCATTTCTATATTTGGATTTTCCACTGGAAACTGTTCCAGATCTCCGGGTGCAAACACATTTTCATCAATGTAATATTCAACTATCTCTCGAGCCAGTCTTGCTTTTCGCATGGCTGGTTTCACCTCTGTCAGCTCTAAATGTCTGCACATTTCTAGCAGTTCTGTCTTTTTAAAAGACTTCAAAACCTCAACGGTTGGTGATGCCAAGAAATCATCCATTGCTGTTGATCTGTCAATATATTTATATAGGAAAATTAAAAAAACAATTTTACAATTTGAAATGTTAGATTTTCAATAAATTACTCACACAATGGTCTGTCCCGGACTTGAGCCCCCAATTTGTTATGGCCCCAATTTGTTATTACATTTACCACAACAGCAACAGCAAGGGATGACACACAGTTTTTAAAACTTAAACACATTTAATGAACAAAGACAATAACTAACAATAACCTACAACTAAATGACCAAGATTGATAAATAAGAAAAAACAGAAATATTTACAGTCCCTTTTTGTGGGGTTGGCTTGGTGATGTCCTGGGTAAGGGAAAATGCTCTAACACGTAAAAATCCACAAAAGAAATTTCACAGGTCTTGAACAGAAATGACAGGTCTGGTCACATGTATCCTTCTTCTTGCAATTTCTCCTACTACTCCACTGTCTCAATTCTTCTCGTTATATACTCTTTTGCAGACCCCACCCACATTTAGACCTCTTTTTTTTTATTTTCAGGGACTTGCCCCAGACATGTCCAGGACATGCCTAAACATAATCCCAGTCTGAGTTTAACAAAAAAAAAGTAAATACTGCCATCCAGTGGCCTATATTCACATTACAACTTATAAAAGAAGGCAGGCTGGCCTGGACTAGTGAATGTGGAAGGAAAGCCGGGACTTACCTCCCCTCGCGACCGCACCACGGCATTCCAGGACCAGCTCAGGCCGCCGCTCCTCCGGCGAATAGCTCCGCTTCGTTTAGTTCTTGAGTTCAGTGTAGAAAGGTAGTCTTTTCACTACAAGCACGGCAGTAGTGGGTGACAAAGTAAAATAATACAGCGCATATTGGTGATTTGGAAGCCAACGTTTAGTGAAGATATCCTTCACTTCAGGGCTCTGGCACATCGTACCAGAAACCTTTGATATTGGCCCATTTAAAAGGGACACCCCTCCCATGACCAACCACTGCCCAATCAGGACACAAGGCATCGTCCCGATTTCTCCAACCAGTCACTAATCACAGTGCACAGCCGCTATGCCACTAAATGTGTGTTACCTATGCCTACATTTTACTACAAAAGAGAGTAGCTACTAGTGTTTCTATTATTATGCCTCATTCCTGGATCCGAGGGCATAACACAAGCATTGATGCACTTCAGACAGAGAGGACTAGAAGTACTGTGCAGGTTCAGTGTCAACACTCATGTGCATGCATCTGACGACTCAACTTTGAACTGTGACAGCAATGTGGCTCAGGAATCAATCATTGAAACAGAACCCCTCTGACAGTTCAGCTGTCTGTACCTGTTGCAGTAAGCAGCAAGTAGAGCTGAAGATGATGCAAATGAATCCTCCTGAAATGTAATCATCAGTTCCGCTCCATCCTGGCCTTTTTTCTCTCTAATAGATAAACACACTCCTGGGGGATGTATGGATGTGGGCTTGACCCAGGAGGATGCAGTGCTGCTCATTACCCCAGTCACTGAACTCATCGCTCTTCTCTCTGCGCCGGAGTTTGTCGTGTCCTGAAGGACGAGCTGAAACAAGTCATCCGCTTCAGATTTGTTAGTCAATCTCCAAGTGAAATGATAATATGCCTCACTGTAATGCCATTGTTCACCTTGAGGAACATTTATAAAAAGTCTAACACAAAAAAACCACAAGGCATAGAAAATACATAGAGTAAAAACATTATTATTATTATTATTATTATTATTATCATTAGCGGTTATTATTATTATTATTATTATTATTATTATTATCTTGCTCAGGAATGGAGGGCAGCAGTGTTATGCATATAGCTGAATTTGATCTGTAATCAGCCGTATTAGTTGTTTGTTGACCACAAATGTTAATATAATTGCATTAAAAAATGCAAATCAATGTACCGTTCCTTTGAGATAAAGACCTGTTTCAGTCCTGTATACAGTAAAATGGACTTAGAGATGTTTATTAGCAATTGGCTCTGTCATTACTCAACCATTTTTTTTTTCATTCTCCTTCTCTCTCGCATTATTTAAGATGATATCTTGGCTCCTGGCCGGATCAAACTCTGAGCATTTTTTCTGAACATAGTTCTGCTGCATTTCTTATCAACTCTGAGAGCAGAGCTATTGTTCATCGAAAAAAATGCTTCCATGACTCTAATACAATTATATGTTTTTTTTGCTTGTCTTTAGAATTAAAAAAAAAAAAATTGCCTGGCTCTGTGGATGCCTTAAAGGAACGCGGAGCATAAAAAGCGGAACAGGCACGGGCGGCGGCTCCCTCGCTTCGCGCTGTCTGGGAAGGCATTCAGAATTAGCCGTCTAAAGTCAGCTCTGTAGAGTCTCACTGTAGAGCTGTCACTTGCCTTAGCAAGCCTGTCATCGATGAGTGAAGCTTATCACAGACGGGGAACTTTCCTCTACAGACTGGGTAGAGTAGACGCTGGGGTCTCTGGCTGTGGGGCAGGTGAAAACACCAAAAACCTGCAACTGCATTTTGATTTATTATTTTTATTCTAATTTTTCCTTTCATTATTCTATTCTGAAAATATGTCTTTCAAATAGGTTTCCGAAAAACAACTTATTTATGGGGGAAGGGAGATGCTAGTTTCAGTGCATTGACTTCACAAATACTGTGATATTCATTATGAAAAGAATTATTTGTTTCTTCTACTCAGTATCTTACATTCATTTGCACAGACATGCTTTTCCTCCATTGTATCCAGTGTCAAAGCTGCATGAATGCATGCAAATGTGTTTTAGACAAATACTTCCATATTTTAACATCTTTCAGCTGTTTATATATGATATGGCATGAGAGCTGGAGAAAGACCCAAGAGTTCAGCAAGAGGTAAGCAAAGATGTAAATCAAATGTGCGCATTACAGTCTAAAGCAGATGAGCCAAGAGTCTGAGAGGGAGAGAGATGTGATTGGCTTGGATGGGCGAGGGTCGGGGCTTTGGGGAGAGTAGGATGACCAGTAGAGATATAGGTAAGTGTGTGACTTTCTCCTCTGAGTACCATGAGCTGGGACCACAGATTTAATTTGTATTTAAATTGTAAATTGGCTTTTGTAGCTGGCGGGGGGAGATCAGGAGAGGCATGATATCCATACATTTGGGCTGGTTGTGGATGGAGCTTGTATTGGATTTATGTATGGGCGGGAGCAACCTGACTCTGCCTCTTGGATCAGAAGGAAGTTGTACTGCACTCTGTGGTGACTTCACTGCTGCCCGCATAATGCACTGGCTTCCTTTTCCAGGGAGGGAAAAAAAAAAAAGATTTTACAGACTGTTAAATTGTGGGTTACTCATTGTTCAGCCAATATTAGAAGCATGCTAAGCCTACTGCGATTGATCTGGATTATTTTTTACCATTAAAATATTTTATTTTGAATTTAAAAATTCTATTTATTTGACAGCATGAAAAAAAATCTTTATATTGCATATGAAATATAAGTATAGAATTATTATCACGACCTTAATTCCAGAAGGATTGGATTAAAATGTAGACAAAAAGAGCAAGCAGTAATTAGCAAATTTCTTTCAACAAGTTTTCACCGGAAAAAAGTGCCAAAACAATAAGTAATGTTTTAACTCTTCAACTTTGTTTCTTGGAAATAATGACAATTTTGAAACATGATCCCTGCAACACATTTCAATAAAGTTGGGGCAGGTGTATGTTCACCATTGAGTGACATCACCGCACTTTTTCATGATGCTAAGTTGCTGTTTTGGAACTGAGGACACTGATTGTTGAATTTGTTCCCCCATTGTTGTATTTTGGGTTTCATAATCTGCCACACAATTTCAACTGGAAATGGGTTTAGGCTTAAAGAAGGTTAGTCTAGTACCTGTGTTGTGTGACAGTGAAGCCACACGCTTAATGCATGCAAGGTGTGGCCTAGCATTATCCCACAGAATCTAATAAGAATGTGCTTTAAAAAAAGTCAGCATAGGTATGTTGTTCTAAAATGCATGTGTACCATTCTGCGTCAATTGTACTACCAATGATGAACAAATTTGCATATAATTAGCACTAATGTAGCCTCAGATCATAACAAACTCTGCCCTTTGAACTTGTCAAAGTCGGGATGGACTTTCTTTTGGCCCCGAGAATACAACGTCTATTATCTCCAAAAACAATTTTAAATATTGACTCATCGGAATGCATAGTGGAATCATTTTTTATTGATTCAGCTAATTATTATTAATTGTTTATCCTTGCTTGCTCTTACTTTGCTTTGGTTCATAGTCTTTTTGCCCTTAGGGTGCACTCTTGCATGTTTCTGATTAGCCTAGGCCTGCATAGTTGTAAGTTTCCATAAATCTGACCAGTGCGTCATGGCATATAGCTTATGTGGAGCCATGCCGACCTGCTGGGCCCATAACAGGGGCTAAATGTTTTGTCTCTCTCTCTCAGTTTATGTGTTTACAGAAAGCTCCGGAATGTATAAAGATAAGTTTGAGCCATAGAAATGTACGTGCGCAACCAAGGGCAGCTTGACATGGGCTGCGTGAGGTGGCGAGAGCTCTCCAGATTACCTAATGATGTGTAAATCAGCAGAGGGGGAGGAGAACATCATGAAGTATTCGTACATAAACCAGAAAGATATAAACTGTATTCATCCTTGATTTTTGCTGACTTGACTTGTATGCGGGGATCCTTTTTCTGCAGAAAAAGTAAACTGACTGACTTGGATATTAATTTGTCTGCCTCCGACTGATTTTTTTTCTCTGACTCGTCTGAGTTTCTTTTTGTGAAGGTAATACCAGGTTTATAAGATCAAAATTCCAACAACAGCATCACGTTTCTGCTTTGAGTCAGTCCATTTTAGATGAGCTTGAGCCCCGAGAAGTTGGCTTTGCTTCTGGATGATGTTGATATATGGTTCCCTCTTTGCATAGTAGAGTCTTAACTTGCACTGATGATACCCTAATAAACTGTGTTCGCAAACACGTTTTCATGTCCTGTTCCAAATGTGTGTTTTTCTGAAGTTTACCGGCTATTCTAGTCTTTCAGTTTCTATGTCCAAGTGTTTTGGAATGTGTGGCAGGCATCAAATTCAGATTCAAATTCGGCACTGCCACCTCACAGCAAGAAGATCGTAGGCTCAAATACGGCTTAGGGCCCTTCTATGTGGAGTTCACATGTTCTCGTGATTGAATGTGTTTTCAGCCATTGTCCAACAACCTGCATGCAAGACTAGCTGGCAACTCCTAATTGCCCGTAAGTGTGAATGACTGGTGTGTGAGCCCAGTGAAGGATTGGCAAACTGTCTTGGATGTGTCCCAGCCTTTTGCCCATAGTCAGCTTGGATAGGCTCCAACTCCCCGGCAACCCTTGAGAGGAAGAATTGCTATAGATATCGGATGGATCAATTATTATTATATGAATAATATCATAATAATAATAATAATTATTATTATTATTACTGTGCTTTACAATTGACAGACACCTTCTTGGTGTTCCTCAATTTTAAATCAAGGAAGCTGTTTGATTTTTACGGTTCCTCAACTTCCTCTTTGCGGTGTCATGACATTTGCTCGCTGGAGCTCATAATTCCAGTTTGTAATGCTGTCAGAGCGATGATGATACTCGCTGAAGTCAATCTCCTCACATTTTGGAATGGTGATCAAAGCAATGTTGTTTTTTGATGTGAAGGCTTCAAAAGGACATTCAAAGGCTTTCTGAAGCATAAAAAGGAATGTTTCGCTTGTGATTCTACAGTGGAGTTCATTGCTGCACAGAGGTATAGCTAGGGACCAACTCAGTGGTTGATCTTTCTGGGTGAATGTTTGTGGAATTTAGAGCCCTTGAAGCAGTGACAAGAGGGTACAGTCCGTCAAGCATTTTCATCACTTCGAGTTCACAGCTTCTGAAGACCTGAGAAGGTCATTTTAATTAGGTTATTTAATTTAGGAAGCCCCGTAAGATGAATGTTAATACATTTCCTAGTGTTGATGTCATCATGTCAGGAGAGCTCTCACATCCAAAGCTGTGGCAAGAATTCATACTTTTGGTGGCATTTGTTGCATTCACAGTGTTCTGTCTGCTTTTGGCACAGAAATCAAGGATGGCCCTATTTCCATATCTGTAATTATACAAAACTGCCTCTTTCGTAGTGCTGTATAGATTTGAGTCATTATCCTCCTTTCAGTCTAGAGCCATTTCATAAAATGCTGAATTTTACATTGATAACTTTGACAAAAGCACACAAGAAATCACTGAGCTTAAATCTTTTACCTCGTTTTTTCACTCCTCCATCTTACATCCCAGCCACATATCCATATTCCAAATTCGCTTTCTGACAGAAATGAAAATCTGCTCCATTTAGTGAAGCCTTTTTCGGATTACTGTCATGAAGTCAGTCCCAGTTCATCATCTGCCACTTATTTCCAAGACTCTTTGTTGGTCCACGAAGAGTCGGTTTGAAAGTCAAGTAACTGCTATACAGAAAGGCATAGGATTATCATACTCCTTCAAAAAAAAAACACTAAAATCAGTAGTCTTTGTCACAACATACTTTTCTTGTCATGATATTTTTAAGGCGCTTTGTACTATGTTTTCTGAGCATGACAGCAAAAGTCTTCTGTTGTTGGCTGGCTTTACTGCCCACTGTGACAAAATCAAGGTGAGTGTATATCATGTGATGAGTGGTTCTTGGCTCATCACCGCAGAGAAACTCCCTCACTCTCACGCTCTCATATAAGGTATGACAAACGTCTCCTTCAGGCAGGGCTGGACTGGGACAAAAAAAACAGCCCTGGCATTTTCCGCCATGGCGGCCCAACCTGATCATGACATGACGGCCCGCCATACGCGCACACTTTGCTGTTACCAAAAGTTAAAATTAAGCTCAGTCGTGGCTTATATGCCCTGGAACTCCACACAGAAAGGCCCCAGGCCGGAATCGAACCCACAACCTTCTTGCTGTGTGATGGCAGTGCTAATCACTGCAAAATTATGACAAAGAAGAAGTGACTATTATTATTATAATTATAATAATTATTATTAGTATCATTAATATATTTACAAGAATGAATGTGAAAAATAAATGTGTCTTTGGGGCCATTTATAATTTTTCAATAAGACCATTGCACTATTTGGATTGATTCATGCATAACCTGTTTAAATACCGTTACATATCCTACAAACTCAACAGGGAATAGAATAGCGCACTAGCTTCAGAACCGCAGTACTCGCTGGTTGCAAGTACACTGGCAGGTGATTCTGAACCTCAAGACAGGGTTTAAAATAGGAAAATTTGAAAGTCTTCCTTGCTGTATTTCAGGACAAATTTTATTTGCCACTGTAAAACAACAAATTAATATGCATCAAATAGCAAGTTATTACCAGCTGGTCCATCAGTGGGGGCCTTTAGAAAGCTCAAGCAAATTTTAACTGAATACGATAGCCTATTAATTTAACATCAGTCTTACTGATTTCCTTGTCCCCCATCAAATGAAAACTGCTTGCTACACAAGGATCATCGTAGCCGAACAGCAGGTCCATTTTTTTAGCGTTTGAAAGCCTCAGGCTCCAATGTCTGTTTACTTTATTCTCAAAGCTTTTCCACCTCTCCAGTGCTTTCTGACATTTTTGTCTGATCTCATAGTCATTGAAACGCGTTTTTAGACTGTTAACGCAACTGGGGACAAGCAAGGCCATTAGTCAAACTAATTTCCCAGCAAGCCTGCCTTCTTAAACATTTAGGATAAAAACAACAACATTAAATAAACTGTACTGGCTGGGCTTAAGCCAATGCATCGTTTCTTTTTTCTCTCTGCAAGAATGCAGTTTTTCGGTAATTCCTATATCATAAAACAAATATACAAATAGATACTGAAAAATGGCCAAGATGCAAGACCAGAACAGTGAAGTAGAAAAATAAAAAGTGTGTATAAAGCATGTGTCACCAGCTACTTATAAGGCAGCAAGTCTCAGGGAGAGCTTGCTATGTATCATAGTAAAAGTAGAAATAGTAGTGCAAAAGTACATCATCTATATATTGATTTTCTCTGTTTGAAATTCCACTTCGAATTAGCTAAAATCACCCTGCTGTTTGCTCATCTTAATGTGGGCCACAGGCTACCAACAGGCCATACGCAATTAAGTTTTTTTTTTCCAGAGGAGGGATGGCTCAGAGATTTCATTGGGCCAGCCATGCGTCAGTGTATAAAATGAACCAATGGGCCACTTTCCGTGTTTTAAAGGCCAGCACAAGTCGTTCAAAATGATCAATGTTGTTACAATTTTATTAACTATGATTGCATCTGCCAAAAATGTGCGTTGTGCCCACCGGGCATTGCCTGGTATGCCAGATTACCAGTCCAGCCTTGAGGCCAGAGGCGTAGCCAGTGGGGGGCACAGACACCTCACTTTATGACAATAATTAGTTCTAGCTAGTTCTTAATCATTTTCCTTTATTGACGCGTTTTCCAATTATCCTAATTTGCAACTGAAGACACAGTTTCTCTCCATATGCAATCTAACAGCAATTAAATCATGGGCTAAATTCAGAACACATGCGGAACAAGAACAGAGAACTGGGTTGCACAAAACATTCGTTTAAAATAATTATTAGTCCTGACCTGTTCTCAGTCATTTTCATAATTAACAGAAGGTTCACTCCGAAGGCGCTCCGCACTTAACAGGTGCTGCTTGTTCTCCCTGATCATCTGGACGTGTATTTGCTGCATTTAAATCAACATTATTCAAAATTGCATACCTGTCTACTCTCACGCAAATAGCTGGAGCCATAGGCTTTTTGAACTGCCGAGTGCCACTTTTTTTTGATCAACTCACACAATACCACCCCGGCGAAAAGAAGTTCATGAACTTGTGGAGTTCAAGAACAGTTCAAGAACAGTTATTGAACTGTTCTTGAACAGTTCTTGAACCGAGTTCTTGAACTACTAGTTCATGAACTGTTCTTGGACTGTTCTTGAACTAAAGTTCATGAACATAAAAGTTCTTGAACTGTTCTTAAACCAATGTTCAAGAACTCCTTGTTCTTGAACTTTCCTTAGTCAGTTCTTTAAAAAAAGAAACAGTTCAAAAACAATGAGTTTAATATGTTTTAATATGAAAATTTAAATTTCTTGGTACATTGAAAGGACACAATTATAAGCCTTAAATATTCAATATTTAATATTGCACTATTTAATAAGGGGTTGGCCTATGTCTATTATTTTACTTTCCTTTAATATTTGAAGCTGTTCTATTGTTGATACTTACCTTTAATATTTGAATCCGTTTTATTGTTGATATTTTGATACAGATGTTATTCAAGTCCATTGTTTGACAATGTAGAAATACCTTTACTTTGACTATATTCATGACAGCACTTGTGACTTGTCAGTATTGTGGAGAGAGATTTAACCCTTAATGTGATTGGTTGAGAGCGGGTGGGCAACGTCAAGGCATTGAAGAGAGAGTGGTTGAGTATTTTTTTTGACAGCGTCAGAGAGAGAGACGGTTAATACTTTATGTCGAGTGTGTAGTGTTGTATTCAGTGGAATAAGTAATGTAAGCCGAGTTTATTCATCAGTTTTATGTGTGCGGGTGTCCCTACTAGACCACGACTCGTGAACTGTTAAGGATTGGACCGGAGAAGACTGGACTAACTGTTTGTTAGTCCTGGAGGTCGGACCTGGTGGGAACTGTTACTGAGCTAGCCTAGCTCGCTAGCTAGCTTGCTGGTGTAACCCAGTAGAGAAAACGACTCTTTTTCTCTCAAGTTTATTGTGTTAATACAATTGCAGCATTTTATTTTGAAAAAAAAAACTTGTATTTTGAAAAGAGGAAGTGTGGTCCTCTCCCTCCAACTTTATTTTCCTGTATTCATGGTCATGTTGGATGATAATGACCATCCCATTTGTTAAGAGTGATATTTGTCCCGCCTTCTGAACAGCCGACTGAACTGGGCATTAGTTCATCGGTCATTTGCACTCTGGAAATGAGCAGGACAGGCTGTCTGGCGGTCCGTGCCGAAATTCATGAATAGTTTTGGTGAGTTGTGATGAAAAACAGTGTTGTAAACAAATATTTGCACTGTCTAAAAGCTCATTTGAAATATTTATCGTGTCAAGTGGATGGGAGCACGAGCTAGTGGCTGTGTGGTCGGTGTTCCTTGCCGTGTGCCGTGCGATACCTCATCTTGGTGAGTTCAGACAACGTGCTTGCTAAAGAAAGCATGCTAGCGCCATACTCGTATCAGCATTATGCTAACGCTAATTGCGAGTGCTAACATTAAATGCGAATGGATCTTTTCTGTTAAAAAGCTATATAAAAGCTATTTTTGGTTGTTCTAAGGTTTGCCAAATGGTACTCTAATTCATAAAGGTATAAGTAAGCAATTTTGGTTGTTTTTTTTGTGCACTATTTTTGGTAAAATGTGATGTTTATTTCGATGATAAATGCACAGTTTTTGGTTTTATTTTATGAAAGCTTACACTAATTCCTATCTAATGCTAAAACAGTAGCCCAGATAGGGTTATATGGTCACAATGGATAGCTTTAAAGGAGATTAATGGAAGCTATTGTTTTATTTCCTCCTTGGTAATGAGACAAATTAATTGTATTTCAGTTCATGATTTACAAAAGCTTCAAATTGGTTAAAAAGTCAATAATCAAATTTGTTAAGAAATGTTAATCATAATTTTATGGTTGAATGATTTAAAGAGATAAAAAGAGGAATTCATTTAATTGTTTTACATGGGTTAAAAATAATTTCATGTACAACAAGGGATAGTTTGAGTTAAAAGAACATGCATGTAAAATATTACTGTATACTGTACAATAGTATTATGAGAGAAAAGATAAAAATCAAGCTATAGCTATTGGAAAGAATAAGAGAATGGACTTTATTTAGCTGTATACAATAATACAATTATTATTGTGCAGGCTAGGTTTTTTTTTTGTCCTTTTACTATGGATTCTGAAACCTCTGGATTGGATACTGGATTTCTCCGGACGGGAGATGGCGAGCCTGTGCCCGAACTGAACCAGACCTTCATCGGAAGAACCTCAATCTTCATTTCTTCGGCAAACAACACTGTGGTAACCACTCAAATTACCTCAGAAAGGAAACAAAAAGGAAACGGAACTTCTGAACTAAAAAACCTTGACCTGACTGAAAACAAAAGGGATTAAGACATTGAGCTCAATGGGGCTGGGTTTTTCAATTTTTTTTTTTTTCATACGCTGGCTATTTACATTACTGTTGCTGAATTCTAAATTTTCTATTTTTTATTTTTACTTTTCTACAAATAATACACTCATTCTGGCTCACTTGCTGCCTCCAGCTATTTCATTACACATTCACTTTGGCCACTATTGTAACTCCACCGAACCTAGCAACTGGTCCATACTTTTGAATTACTCTGCTATACTAAACGTGAGTCCAGGGTTACGCTATGCCAGCCACTGTGTGACGCTAGCCCAGCGCTACATGAAGTGGGACGGGATGCGGTAAAGGGACTTTCCCTATCAGTGAGTGACGCCGTTTCCAAGCTAGTCGTCGAAAGACAAGTAACGTTCCAGTGAAGTGGGAAGGAGGTGCTGTGGACCGAAGAGGAACGCAGATCGACTGTTGCTGATAGATGGAGAGCTATGCCTGAAGTTCGCCCTGCTGCTGGATGCGCGGTAACCATCACCCAAGCGCGAGACGGCGAGGGATATTGAGGTACCGAATGTGGTTGGCTCACTGGAGCGAAGAGGAAAGTTCAAATGTAAACAGGCCTGCAACGGGGGTGAACTCTTTTTACTTACCATTTATTTGCCGGCTAGATTAGGGTTTGGTAGCATTATTGTATTGTGATCAAATGTTTTATCACACTGTGGTCGAATGTTTTAATGTTAACGTAAGCCTTTGGGACGAATTCTCATTCATACATTCTCATCCAATTATTTAATTCTTAATACATTTTTCATTATATAATGCTATGTGCCTGTGTGGTGTGTGAATTATTAATGTGGAATGTGTTCTTGATGTGTTTTTTCTGTTGTGGGGAATATAAGCTAATATAGGGTGTATAGGGTCAAAGGGCATAACACGCCTGTATTTGCAAATTTAAAGTAATAATCCAGAATTTTACTCGGAGTCAATTGGTGACCCACAGTGATGTTTGGCGTTCCGTAGGACCTTAAAGGGCCCCACACACATTTTCTATTGAAGTTATATTTGGACATTTCAGGATACTTGGAAAAAATCTTTACATACTAAAAACACATAAAAAGAGAAGTTAACACACTTCAATAGTGTAAAGATAGAAAGTATATAGAGAACTCAGGAGCGTTATCCTTCATAGTTTAAAGGGATAAAATGCACTACACTTGTGACCCCTCGGCTGAGTGCCACTACATTGGAGTCCATCCCGGTGAATGAGAGGGTCTCTGCAATATACTTACGGGTTGCAGAGGGGAATGCTCTGACCTTTGTTTGTGCTTATGCTCTCATCAGCAATTCAGAGTATCCGACCTTCTTGGAGTACCTGGGTTTGTTCCTGGGAAGGGTTCCTACCGGGGATATCATAGTTCTACTGGGAGACTTCAACGCTCATGTGGGCAGTGATGGAGACACTTGGAGGGGAGTGATTGGGAGGAATGGCCTCCCTGATCTGAACCCAAGTGGTGCTTTGTCATTGGATTTCTGTACAAGTCATGAGCCAGAAGATTTCCTGTTACTGAAATTTTCTTTTACAGGTTATGGACAGTCCTTGAACTGGTCCCTGACAGATTCTTGAGCAGTTCATGAACGATTCTTGAACAGTTCTTGAACAATTCTTAAACTGTTCTTGAACAGTTCATGAACGATTCTTGAACCGTTCTTGAACAATTCTTAAACTGTTCTTGAACAGATCTTGAACAATTCTCGAACTGTTCTTGAACAGTTCTTGAAAGGTATTTGGGACAGTTCTTGAACTCTCCGTTCAAAAACTCAGTTCAAGAACTCCGTTCAAGAACTGTTCTTGAACTGAGTTCTTGAACATTTGAGTTCTTGAATTCAGATTTCAAGAACTGTCCCAAATACCTTTCAAGAACAGTTCATGAACAGTTCAAGAACAATTTTCAAGAATTGTTCAAGAACAGTTCAAGAACTGTTCTTGAAATTTTCGCAGGGGAAGTTTCATTGGAACGAGGACCATTTCAATCAATGCAAAGCAATGGCCTATTAATAAGTAAATTATTTTTCTGTACTGAATTTAGCCCACGATTTCATCGCTGTTAGATCGCATATGGAGAGAAACCATGTCTTCAGTTGTCAATTATGGTAATTGGAATACGCGTTAATGTAAGAAAATGATTGAGAACTAGCTAGGACTAATTGCTGTCATAAAGGGACGTGTCTTTGCCCCCCCACTGGCTATGCCACTGCTTGAAGCCCTGATTTTTGCAACGTTTATTTGGACTGCCGAAAAGAAAGTCTCTTCATTTGCCTTTTGGTTTATTATAATCCACCCAACAGTTGCCAAACTGTTGGCATTTAATATTATCAAGCGAAGGTTTTTGCATTTTATCATAAAGGGGACCTATTTTGCAATATTTCCAAGGTTATATTTTTGATCTTGGACTCCCCTAGAGTACTCCTGATCATTCAAAGTCCAAAACAGGGTCCTAATTTAGCTCATACTGTCATCCTCAAAAAACCCCCATTTGTAGTCCATTGTAGTCTCGGCCTGAAACACCTCATTGGGGTGGCTCTTACGCTATGGCCCCCACTCCCTGTGTGCCCACCTTCTTCTGACTGGCCAGCTCTGTGGAGGGCGGAGTTCAGCAGGACGAGGCTGCAGAACGCAGCTTTCCGGGTCCGCCTCCCCGGAGTGAAACGTGAGACATGTCTGCCATCTGGTAAGGAATCGGCGGGGAAATTCCGAAATCTAACGCTATACTTGAATATAGATCTAATGAAATGAACTTAATAATAAATTAATAATAAACGCAGTGGCGAAAGTGGAGGGCGCAGTGCAAAAGTCTGGCAGCTCAAGCTTGAATTTGCTATCGGCTACAGTTTGCTACGGCAATAGTGGTGAGTACCACGGTTTTTCTGCTCTATAGCTAGGATGCAAGGAAAGGTAGATTCCACCACATACAGACACATTTGTAGAATGGGTCGACAAACCCAAGTGTAGACCGGAGACCATAGAAATCCGGTGGGTCTGAGTTTAGAGGGAAACATGGACAGCGAGGAGCAGCTAAAAGTGGACCAAGAGCTCATGGACTGCTTCAGTGTGTATTGGGACCTGCTGGTTCGTGTGCAGAACTGTGGTGTGTCATTAGCGTGGGGTAACCCAGATAGCAAGCACCTCTGCTCCGGATCTGCGCCAGCTCTGTGCCAACTCCAGCAGATCCGGCACAGAGCTGGCGCAGATGCGGAGCGAAGGCGCTTGCTGTCTGGGAATGAACAGCTTTTGCGCTGGTATATGACTGGGCGGCGAAATCTCCAGGGTAAACGGCGTTTTTAGTAATTTCCTGTGGTAATGATTTACTTATTGCGTCGGAATGACCTGCATTTTCTCGCGGAAAATGGGCTATGGATAGTGCAAAAGAACTAGATAGAGCTCTGGTGATGTTATGAGCATAATACAGGTTTTAGAGACCGTAAGTTCTGTTTGCGTGAACCGTTGCTTATGTGGAGCAAGCAAATCAATATCTTTTACAGGAAAGAAGTTAATATTCAATTGCTAATTTAAAATTCAATAGACAGCAATGCAGAGAAATCGTTTGTTTTTCTGGAAACATTATAGCCGGTGCGCTTCCCTATTACTTTCACTGGTAGCATCAGAGAGCTTGCCCAGGTATTGAAGAAGTATCAGGCTGACCCCGGTCATGGATAAGTAAAGCGATTGTTTCACAAGCACCCAAAAATCTGCCCGAAGCTCTGCAAAACCTACATTTGGTCTAACTGCAGCTTTATGGCAACATTATGATGAAGCTGCCACATTGATGCTTACTGAAGTAACACAAGCATACCGATCATAATTACTGCCTATAAGTTACCAGGAGCATTCTAATTTGCACAGCACGCGAACTAACATGCAATAGCTGATAACCGAGCGGTCATAACATCTACAAAGACAAATGTTACCCTGCAATACAGGTTTTATAGACAGGAAATTCTGTTACTGGGGGGCAGTTGTACTAAGCATCCAAATTACAAACAAGTATAAAAAGTTAGCTTCAAATTAGGTTTATGCTCTCACACACCTTCTATTGAGTTTCCCCTGATATTACTCTTGCATATTTAGGACACAAATATTAGCAACAGTAACTTGAATTCGTTAGCCGCAGTGCTACAGCCACATTCAACAGGCCATTGGTTGGGTAGGCTTATGCTGTGATGCAACTGCTTCTGCATCTGTAGCCATGTTTCCATCCACACACTCTTATACGAATTGTGTAATATCGAATTAAAAATGCCTCACGGAGACAGTGAAATTAGACTTGATTTCATGACTATCAACTCATATTTTGTAAGGTACATCTCATCAGATTTTGATTGGTAAAAGGCTTATGTAATAAATGCTGATGGAAATTTTATTCGCAAAATAAATCAGCTACTGTTTTGATGTTGTTGTTTCCCTCTGATAATGGTCTGCTATGCTGCTACTAGCTGGCATCTAAGCACTACTACAACTTGTGCAATTATTGTCATTTGTTGGAAAAACGCGATCCATTTTGGCTAACCAGCTAAATTGGTTGGCTAACAAACTACTTTTGTTCACTTGAGGGCTCTGCGATTAAGAGCGAAAATGAATGGAAACAGCTTAAAATGTCAGAAATGTACTCTACACCAATTTGATCGCATAACAGCATGTGGCGTTATTACGCACTACTTTTTATTCGCTTTAATGCCGTTAGATGGAAATGTATTTTCACCAGCTTTATTTGCATTAATATTTTTGGCGAACTTCAGATAATTTGATTGACAAGTGGATGGAAACATGGCTGGTGGGTCGCAGACAGTTGCGACAGATACAAGCTTTGTCTTCAGATATTTTACAAAGCCTGTGTTTGAGGCCAGTTGTTAGTGCTAACTATCGTTAGCAGTCCTGCTAGCCTCCCATAACTCGTTAGCTTCACTTACATTATTTGCTGTTATATCGTTACTTACAGATTGTGGCTCTGAGTGCTAGATCGATGCAGGTGCTTCAGGCTTGAGAAGCAGCTGAAAAGCTTATCCTGTGTCAAATTATCCTTTATTGACAAAGCTGTCTTTGGTGAAATGCTGAGCACAAACAGCTAACATTCCCTTTGGCAGTGGCTGTTCGCTGCCAGCAGACAAAAAAGCTACCCACTGATTTCTGGTGGCATCGTCTTTTGGAAGTCTTTACTTCATGTCCAAAAGTAAAACGAACGAGCAGCTTTGGGAGAGATACTGACAAAACTGCACCTCAATTGATATGCGGTTCTTCTTTTGTATTTCTGGAAGTGTAGATGCTACTAAGGCATAGTTTGATCCGCAGTTGTTCATGTCTGCTAGAATTGTTTCTGGTGTGGGCAGGTCCAGGACCGTGATTGGCTTTGGCTTGGTCTGTACTAATTGGACGGCACAACCTGATGTCAGGTTTTGCCCAGATCTTGTGAAGATAACGGGATGAGCAGTTCGGAGAGGAAATCACGTTCACAAAATCATGTTCTTGGATTACGGCAAAACCCCTGAATCTTATGTTTAGAAACTTTTCAGAGGTTGAGTATGGACATCCAACATTATAACATTACCTATATGTATTGAAAGAGAGATCAGCATAATAGGTCCCCTTTAAGCATCCATTTCATGACTTTTTCAGAACATCGCAATGTTTATTTTTCCACGTGAAATGTTATTGAACTTTGAATAATTTCATAAAGGTGATTGGACACAGTTTAGGAGCACATTTGCAAAATCATTGTTTTAATTTTATCGCATTATACTAAAATAGTGATTCCGATCTAAAAAAGATGGCGTCATTTTATCCAAACCGAATACCAGATAACTTGACCATAATGTCAAATACAACATTGTACCTCTGAATTATACTTTCTGATTATACTTCCTGAGAAATCAGCCTTTTTCAATTTTGTGTTTATCCTCAGCCCAGAAATCAATATTTAAGAAAGAAACTACTGCTTTTAATGGCTAAATTTGGATAGTGCATTACACAACCATTTTGAATGAGCAGTCTCGAAAAGAATTCAGATGATGATGGTGTTTTTACTTCTCACCCTCTGCTCAGACCTGGGGCCGTTCCATGAGAAGTGGGCATAATCTTCCCAGGTTTTTCCTGCAGTCCAAATATGTGTAAGTTAGGATAATTAGAGGCTCTAAATTACCTTCAGGTGTTTGCCTGAATGGTGTGTGCACCCTGTGGTGGATTGGTGATCTGTCTCGGGTGCGTCTCAGTCTTTTGCCCATAGTCAGCTGGGACAGGCTCCAGGTCACTACCCACCCTAGTGAAGAAGAAGCAGTGTAGATAATAGATGGATAGATTTTATACCCATCTCTGCATGTGACTTCATTATTCTGTCTGTTCAGTACATCAAAAGTTGTACTCCCTATAGTTTTTTTTTTTAATCAACGATAAGATCAACGATTTGTTCTGTGCCTGTACCCCCATTATCACACACTCAGCTTTGACAAAAAAAAAAAAGCTATCCGATAATGCTAATGAATGAGAAAGGCTGGAGGACTGATGGCCTGGAGATTCCATCAAAATATTGTTTGTTATACAGTGGGAGCTTACTTGAAAGCTAACGGTTGGTAGACTCGCTCTCAAACCCTGACAGCAGAAAGTCACTTTATGAACATCAAGATAGTTCATTTAAAATCCATTTTCGTGAAAGAATGAATGAGCTTGACGTTAGTTATAGACTACCCTGCACTATATTTATCGTAATGGCCTAACGAGAAGAGCATTAAACCAACTTGTGAAATAATTATGGTGTTTTATGATTACATGAATGATCTTTGAATTAAATTTAAGGTTTTTTGACAATATTGAGTATATTTGTCAAAATGCATGGTCCACTGATTCCTTTTCTGAGGCGGTCCACTTATATGTTTTTGAGTGGTCTTTATCCCTTTACGCTGTCAATCATGTGCCCTGTCAATCACATCGTCCAGTTGTTGTGTGACATAAGCATACTGTTTCAGTTCTGTTCTTTAATGGTGTAATGAACGTACGGAGACTCCAATCGCGGTTCAAGCTCGGAAGAGCGTCTTTTATTAACATTACCGTTGCTCATGGTCAGACAGAAACAGAGGTCAATAGCCAGAAATCAGGAATATCACAGAAATGCTCAATCTCAGTCAGGGACAGGCAAAATGTCAAAAAACCAGGAAATCAGTCAGCACAGAATACAGAAACAAAGGGAAACTAACCTAAGGGAATGGGGAAAAGGGAAAGGGGAATTGGAAGGGAAGAGGGAGACACAGAAATTAACTAAACAGTCAAAGTATAAAGGGAACTGGGGAAAACGGGAGACTCAAACTCACAACACTCACTCGACGAAATACAATCAATAACTAGAGTACAGAAAATCACAAAGGACAAAAACTCTCAATAATCGCAAAAACACACTGAGAAAAAGCACAGAGAGGGAACGACCAGGCAGAGCAAGGAACGGTCACGAATCGACAAAGACAAGCGGAAAAGTGGGGTCTTTATAAACAAACTAATTCGAGTGTTTAGCCCAAGAAATGAAGGACAGCTGAGAGAAGGTAGAATCTAGAACAGCAAAGGAAAGTGATAGGACAGATTGAACGAGTAAGTGTGCCCTGCTTCTTCAAACTAACTAATCACTGTGCCTAACTACTCTGCTCTAATGTGTAGTCCTACCCTTTTCTAATCACCAGTGCCTCAGCTAAACTATTCTCAGGTGCAGACAGTTAAAAAGCACAGGAAGAAGGAAGCAGGAAGTACCCAACCAGAAAAGACAGGGGAAAAGACTGTGAATGGAAACAAGACACCACACTTAGACACACAAGGGAGCGAGTGACAAAAGACAAGCATTCATGAAACATGAACAATCACACTAGAAGTGAATCTAACACAAAGAAGCAAATAATTCTAAACATTATGAAACTGAAAACATACAAAAACAAAGCATACATACTTAATTCACAACAAATGGCCTTTTCCCATTTTTGCAGTATTTTCATTTCTGACGGCTAGCACACATTTCTCTTATCATAACCAAGCCTGCAATGGTGTCAATGAACTTTAGTAGGTTAAAGGGAAAGTTCATTTCCTGTGGCTGTTATATATTTCAGACACAGAATGAAAGTAAAGTCATAACAGACTATGATGTTCCTCGTAGAAGGTCAATGCTGAAGCCACGAAAACACACTTCAGACAAATGATATGGTTTACAATGTGGTATTCTGATATTTCTGTCCTCAAGCTAAAAACCTCAGAAAACAATTAAGGTAAGCACTAATTCGCCATTTTATCGATGAGTGATAGGCAAGGGTGGGATTTATTGGTGAAAAAACCAGTAGAAATATCCATCCATCCATTTTTATACCCCCTTCTTCCTCACAAGGGTCGCAGGGGGAGCTGGAGTCTATCCCAGCTGACTGTGGGCAAAAATCAGGGACCCACCCTGGACAGCTCGCCAATCCATTGCAGACCAGTAGATATATGTCGATCTGAAATAATGACTAAGTCTATAATTCAAAGCTGGGACCTTATTTGCAGATCGAATTTCACCCAAATTGCACAATATAAAAACAGAACAAGGCCTAAAAAATGCTTCATATTTTAGTTTGAAGCCAGTTATCATTCATTCAACCAGAAAGCTCTGCAGTCAAAAAAATGAGGCGCATGATATTAAACTGCAAATGTGAATGAATTCTATAAAATTCTGTTGATAAATTCACCCAGTGAAAACCGACCACGCACAAATTTATAATTTTGCTTGGTAAACAGTTAAAATCCCTCCTCTATTCACAGTTGCTGCTAATGAATGGCTGCAGTTGGGACCCGAAGACTGTAGCTGCTGAACCAGCTTCTGTGTCCAATGCCCTTACAGTTTTTCCACTCCAGTAAACAGCAGATATAATGTAACCATAGCGCTCCAGAATTTTATTAAGTCATTACGCATTTGCACTCTGTAATCTCAAGGTCATTGCTTTCAAACATTTCCAAACCAAAAGCCACGGATGACAAGGAAGGTACGATCACTATTAAAGGCAAGACACGCAGCCTAAAGATCGGGAGACGCAGTTGAGTACAGCACAGCCTGGTCAGCACTGAGGAGAGGCATAAAGTCTGCTAAGGCACACCACAGGCAGAGAGTGGAACATCTCTTTCACAACTCCGCCAACTCCAGGCAGGTCTGGGAGGGAGTAAGAGCCATCGCTGATTACAACATCCCCTTCCACAACTAGCTGTGCAACCCTAACTGAGGAGCTGAATGTGTTTTACGCCCGATTCGACCGCAACAACAAACACCAGCTGCTGAAGCCCCTCCCCTTTGATGCGGCTGCACCCCTCTTGAGCTCCCATGAGCTCAGACTCTGCCTAAAGAACATCAAACCCAGGAAAGCTTCCGGACCAGATGGGGTGGCAGGCAGAGTCCTGAATGACAGAGGTTTTCACAAACATTAGTAATCGCTCCCTATCCAAATCGTGTGTCCCCTCGTGCTTCAAAACATCCACAATAATTCTGGTGCCAAATAGGACAGCAGTCACATGTCTAAATGATTACAGGCCTGTGGCCCTCACCCCCATACCTGCTAAATGCCTGGAAAGATCAGTCATGAAGCGCATCAGAGGAATCCTGCCTGCTTCCTCCGACCTGTACCAGTTTGCATACAGGGAGAACAGGTCAACAGAAGACGCGGTACCCTGTTGCTCCACACTGCACTGGAGCACCTTGAGCTGAGGAACACCCATGCCCGCATGCTCTTAATTGTCTTGAGTTCTGCATTCAACATAATCCTGCCAAGCAGACTTCTCCCCAAACTACATAACTTAAATCTCAATACTTCACTGTGTAACTGGGTTCGGGATTTTTTTAACCAATTGCGTACAGACTGTTCAGTTTGGCAAATATCAGTCATCATCTGACCATCAGCACCAGTGCCCCACAAGGCTGTGTGCTTAGTCCATTGCTTTACACACTATACACGCATGACTGCTCCCCTTCCTATCCGACAAATTACATCTCTAAGTTCGCAGATGACACCACAGCGCTGGGTTTTATCACTAACAGCGATAAGTCTGCTTACAGGAATGAAGTTGACAACTTAGCAGTCTGGTGTGAGGACCACAATCTGAGCTTGAACATACAGAAAACAAAGGAGATGATCGTAGATTTTAGGAGTGCAGAAATGTACAATCACCCTCCTTTGTACATCAGAGGTGAGGCAGTGGAAAGTGCGTCCAGCATTAAATTCTTGGGTGTGACGTTAACGGAGGAGTTGACATGGAGCATCAACACAGCCTCTGTGATGGGGAAAGCCCACCAACGCCTGTATTACCTCAGGAAAATGAGGAGAGTTAACCTGCCACAGAGGCTGTTAATCAACTTCTACCACTGCGTTGTGAAGAGTGTGCTGACTTACTGTGTGTCTGCCTGGAACTTTCATTGCACAAAAGCAGAAAAACAGGCTTTACAGAGGGTCATCAAAGCAGCAGTAAAAATCATTGGGGTAGGGCTGCCAGATATGAACACCATCTCCACCTCCTGCTGCTTACAGCGCTCACTCCGTATCCGAAAAGACCTGTCACATCCTGCCCACCACCTGTCCCAACTTCTCCGATCAGGGAGAAGGCTCAGATCCATTAGAGCACGGACTACTAGAATGAGCAACAGTTTTTATCCACAGGCAATAAGACTTTTGAACAGCCATTTTACATCTTTCTCCCATACCACCTCTGCCCTGCTTCAGGACTGAAGTTTTCATCACCCTCACATTTTGTACTTCTGTTGATTGCAGTCATTATTTACTGTATTTTTTGATTTATTTTTTCCATTTATTGAAAGCATGGCTTATTTATTTACTATTTATGTGCCTTATATTTAAGTCCCGCTAAGTGAGAGTTTTAAAAATCTTCTTATTTCAATAACAATGACAATAAAGAACTTTGAACTTGAACTACAAGAAATGGACATAAAAACTAAGCACATTTTTTCCATTGCTAGCTTAAAAAGTTCACAAAAAAGCAGTGTTTTTCTGTCCAAATTGAAATATTAAGATTTCTTTCAACTTCATTTATGCTACTAGGCATTCCATGATTCTTTCTCAAATCAGCCTCCCTTCCAAACCTTTCAACAGCACTTTGAAAATGTGGCTTCCCTGAGATACAGGATTACCGGTGCGCCTCGCTCTATGATCTGTAAAGAATGTAAAATTCCTCAAGTCCTGAGTTCACTGTGACTCACAGAAGCCCAACTTTCACACTAAAGGTAGAATAACATTGAGAAAAGAAACACATTTCCAAGGCTGTGTGCTGGTACAAGTGCCCATTTAGAGTCACACAAATAGCAGGTAAAAAAATCCTCATTCTTGAGTGTAATGATCAGGGTACTAAGACAGCAATCAGTTGAGGGAAAAATAATAATGAATCCCAAATTTAAACTGTTTTTAAACTTTTTTTTTTTTGTTTTCTTTTTATGTCAGACTGAGATTTCCAAAGCCCCTCAGGTAGGAGGCCAGTAAAACAGCAGAGTATGAAAAAGAATATAAAATTACATTGCTATTGAATAAAATCTCTGTACTTACAGTTGTTTAAACTTAAAGGGACCTCAGACTGTGTCGTCTCCTGAATAATTCATGTCTGTGGGCAGGTCAGGGCATGTACTGTATCAGTAACTATGGAGATGCCGACAGAATGTAATGAGATGTACACCAGCTCCAGATTTTGAGGAAACATCGCCTGCTTATTGATGCTGAACATTTCAAATGAAAGTGCATATCCAAGTATTTCAAATTTTCCTGGCACAATGTCACTTATAGGCATGGCAGATGCGTGGCATTGATCCACAGATCTATAATTACATTCAAACCTTCCAGGAAAAATGTAACATTTTAAATTAAATCGAAAATTATTTTGACTGTGAAGGAATCATGGCTAGAAGATGAGCCTGCAATCAAAATGTAGGTAAAACAAAAACCTTTCATATGCTATGACTTGCTTTGAGCAAACATGTATCCTATATGATGGTATGACCCTTAAAACTGTACCCAAAATGAACTTTTTCAAGTTTTCTCTGGTAAATTATAAGAAAACAGACACATCTAACACATACAGGTAACCTATCCTTGTTTCTATTACTCAATGTCATAGAAATGAAATCAGTGCCATTGCTATTGAAACTACAATATATCCCATGGAATTGATGCTCAAATTTAGTTTTTGAAATAAATTTGACTGAGCAAAAACAAGATTTTGGCTTTAGATTGTGACATTTGGAGTGAATATAAAAAATTATTTGGCGATAGTTTATAACAGAACTTAAATGTGTATTTCATCCCGAAAAATTTTCGGGTTAGGAGGGCTCAAAAATTTTGGAAAAAATAACATGAATTAAAAAGCACAAAATTTGCTAACACTTTACTAGATCGTATCGTCATAAGAGTGACGTGACACAGTCATGAACGTGTCATAAACATTATGTACATGTCATAGACCTTGTCATTAAGTGTCATTCGGTTTTTGAGATGACAAGTTGACATTGTTTGGGTTGTCTTGATTATGACAACTTCGTCATAGGACAGACATGACACTGCCATGTTACTCTTATGATGGTACCTTCAAGTAAAGTGTAACCAAAATTTCCACCCACCACTATGTATTTTGAGAGCCTGTAACTCAGGAAAAATTCATTTAAAGATGAAATTTTGCATGGCTTCATCAAAAATACTTAAGTTCTTGTTCATTGTGAACCCCGAGTGTGGCGTACTCAAACGTTTCAAGGAAACGAATTGCCTAAAAAAAAATTGAGTTTGCCAACTTAATGATCTTGTGTTCACAGCACTTAAAAATGTAAAAAATAACTTCACCATATCTTATTAAGTTCCTTCCACACAATTCAATAAAGTTTGCCAACACAATTTATTTTTAGGTCATCAGCTTCTACAAAACATTTGAGTTCACCATACAATCAAAGTTTACAGTATATAATAAAAAAAAATAGGCTGATTCTGAGTGGGTCCAATGGGAACTGCTCTCTAAATTAGCAGATTTTATATGGAATGACTTTATTCTCTACAAGGATTGTGTACAGCCCAGTGGTGCCTTAAAAGATATGGTGCAAAAATACATAATAGGCATTTAGCAGACTCTCATACACTGGTTGATATATGACACAAAGATATAAGAGTGCGGAACACCCCACTGGGCAATAAGTTTCAAAGTGACCAGGGAGATAATAACTTGGACCCAGAGGAGAAACCTGTTAAATCGAAAGTATTAATAAACAATCCCGGCAGAGGATATAAAGCTAGCAATAATAAACTGTGTCAGCCTTTTAACATTAATGCAATGACCAACTAGTAATTACATTTATTATAAATGCTTGTCAGGGGTTGGGCAGTGGGCGGACCGAGTCTTCAGTCTGTGGATGAGGCTGTACTGAGTCTGTGCTGTTCTTACCTCAATGGGGTGAATCATAAGGGATAAAACAAGGATGGTGTCCATGATTAAAAATGACATTCCTGTGCGCTGTTACTGTAAACTATTTTTAACGCAGTACACGTAACCATCTGTGGACCTGCTTACTCATTAGAGCACTTTTAAACCTGGTGTTTCTTCACTGCTTCCCCAGGGAGCCGATAATTTTCTTCAGTGATTCATAAACCCCAGGAATATAATGCTCCACAGTGCTCAGGAAATCTAATCATGTCATGTGAAAAAATGCACAGTAGCTGTCCCTTGCACGAATGGAATTGAAAACACTCCATTTCTGTCACCCCCTGATTAGGTTCCGTCGTTGTGTGGAAGCACTTCTCGGCAGCCAGTCATTACTTCCAACTTTTTTGTTTTCTTTAATTAAGATGAAATGGTGGAGGCACTGAATCAAAAAATGTGTTGCTGTAAAATTGCCCCAAAGGGTCCAGGCATGATACTGCAATGCATCTATCTGCTGTAATAATTAATTGCTGCTCTAAGCCTTGTTGAATTAATAAACTTTATTTTACTTTCGTAACAGTAACTATTACTGTGAAACATAGTATGGACCAAGTAAAATGTTTCCAAACACAAACACACACACACACACATGCACACGCGTTGTGTTTTCATGTTTTGTGTGGACACCCCATAGACTAACGTTCATTTCCTAACCCCTTAGCCTGACCCAAACCATGAGCACTACATGCCTAACACTAATCCTAGCCTTAAACACGCAAACCTTCACCCCTAACCCTTCAATAGTGCAGTTGCCTTGTGGGGACCAGAAAATGTCCCCATAAGAATGAAAAATTCTGATATTCCATCACTTGTGTGGACAGTTGGTCCCGACAAGAGATAAGTATACCCATCCACAAACGTACAAATACATACACACATAAACACACACATGACCGCACACACACACCGAGTCACACACGCATGCACTCGCCACATACACACGCATACACATGCGCAAACACACACAGGCAGGCATAATTTTGCAGAATTGTCTCCAATTCTGTTTTTTTCATGTTTAATCTCCTCCTCCTGTCACCGTTTTGCCTTCTAATATGAATACTAAGTATATAAATGAATTACCAAAATAAATGCACATAATGCTCAATTTCACAGCTTGATTCAAATACTAATGTATGGTAAACGTTATTGTATTAGCGACAGGACGAGCAAGGAAACTTCTGTTTTTGCAACTGATTGGTGTCTGATGGAGAACAAAAACGGGCATTCAGCCACACAAGCACATGAGCGCATCCACACACACACACACACACACACACATATATGCAGAGTATTTCATCCTGTGGGTCAGTATAGAGGGAATAATCTCTCACACCTAAGTCAGATTCTCTGCACTGAATACCTGGATTCACACGGCAGATATATTTATGTGCCATTGAGGTACCTGCTGTCATAATTTGAAATCAAGCATGACAAGGTAGTAATAGAGGAACTCAATCATCCATACAGCTGTCCTCCCTTCCCTCTGATGATAATCTAGCCCTCTTCCTTAAGGCAGCACTCTATTCCCACAGTGATGTTTTTTGACTCCTGTTACATACACAGTGACTGTCTTTCAGATGAACTGTCATTCTATCTCTCAGCTTTCCATTTTTTCAAGATTGCTGATTAATCTGTTCACCTTTTACAGTTTGAAATTATTTCTGTTTTTCGACAGGTGACTAACGTTTTTCACTCTGAAAAATTAGCTTGTTTGGAAACTTTTGGGGGAGGTTAAGGCGGGTTTAGCCCACCACAGTGATCACTGACTCCCCTGAAACAGATGAAAATCTATAATTGGGGGTACAGAGACAACATATCAAATATTGCAATTCATGTTTTCAAAACAAATAAAAAAGTTGGATAAGGGTCATGCTCTCTCCTGTGTTGCATCTTTTTGAGATTAGGTACTACATAAGGATTATACTCCGGAATACAAATGCATTCATTGTTCTGTAATTTTACCTTCATGATAAAATAAATATTTAAATGAATGCAATGTAGTTTTATACCTTTATACCTATACCTATACTCTAAGCAAATTAATGATGTTTCATATGATAGAGATGGACATAATTAAAAACGTAATTGTTCATTACTTCCAACTTTTTTGTTTTCTTTAATTAAGATGAAATGGTGGAGGCACTGAATCAAAAAATGTGTTGCTGTAAAATTGCCCCAAAGGGTCCAGGCATGATACTGCAATGCATCTATCTGCTGTAATAATTAATTGCTGCTCTAAGCCTTGTTGAATTAATAAACTTTATTTTACTTTCGTAACAGTAACTATTACTGTGAAACATAGTATGGACCAAGTAAAATGTTTCCAAACACAAACACACACACACACACATGCACACGCGTTGTGTTTTCATGTTTTGTGTGGACACCCCATAGACTAACGTTCATTTCCTAACCCCTTAGCCTGACCCAAACCATGAGCACTACATGCCTAACACTAATCCTAGCCTTAAACACGCAAACCTTCACCCCTAACCCTTCAATAGTGCAGTTGCCTTGTGGGGACCAGAAAATGTCCCCATAAGAATGAAAAATTCTGATATTCCATCACTTGTGTGGACAGTTGGTCCCGACAAGAGATAAGTATACCCATCCACAAACGTACAAATACATACACACATAAACACACACATGACCGCACACACACACCGAGTCACACACGCATGCACTCGCCACATACACACGCATACACATGCGCAAACACACACAGGCAGGCATAATTTTGCAGAATTGTCTCCAATTCTGTTTTTTTCATGTTTAATCTCCTCCTCCTGTCACCGTTTTGCCTTCTAATATGAATACTAAGTATATAAATGAATTACCAAAATAAATGCACATAATGCTCAATTTCACAGCTTGATTCAAATACTAATGTATGGTAAACGTTATTGTATTAGCGACAGGACGAGCAAGGAAACTTCTGTTTTTGCATCTGATTGGTGTCTGATGGAGAACAAAAACGGGCACTCAGCCACACAAGCACATGAGCGCATCCACACACACACACACACACACACACATATGCAGAGTATTTCATCCTGTGGGTCAGTATAGAGGGAATAATCTCTCACACCTAAGTCAGATTCTCTGCACTGAATACCTGGATTCACACGGCAGATATATTTATGTGCCATTGAGGTACCTGCTGTCATAATTTGAAATCAAGCATGACAAGGTAGTAATAGAGGAACTCAATCATCCATACAGCTGTCCTCCCTTCCCTCTGATGATAATCTAGCCCTCTTCCTTAAGGCAGCACTCTATTCCCACAGTGATGTTTTTTGACTCCTGTTACATACACAGTGACTGTCTTTCAGATGAACTGTCATTCTATCTCTCAGCTTTCCATTTTTTCAAGATTGCTGATTAATCTGTTCACCTTTTACAGTTTGAAATTATTTCTGTTTTTCGACAGGTGACTAACGTTTTTCACTCTGAAAAATTAGCTTGTTTGGAAACTTTTGGGGGAGGTTAAGGCGGGTTTAGCCCACCACAGTGATCACTGACTCCCCTGAAACAGATGAAAATCTATAATTGGGGGTACAGAGACAACATATCAAATATTGCAATTCATGTTTTCAAAACAAATAAAAAAGTTGGATAAGGGTCATGCTCTCTCCTGTGTTGCATCTTTTTGAGATTAGGTACTACATAAGGATTATACTCCGGAATACAAATGCATTCATTGTTCTGTAATTTTACCTTCATGATAAAATAAATATTTAAATGAATGCAATGTAGTTTTATACCTTTATACCTATACCTATACTCTAAGCAAATTAATGATGTTTCATATGATAGAGATGGACATAATTAAAAACGACCCACCCCCCAGGACCTGAAGTAAAGCACTGTCAGTCCTGTGTTTCATCTTAAAGAACACATGCCCTCTTGCCAGTTGTATCAGTTTTCCCCTTTTCATTAAATATTTCCGTGCTAAGTTTAAAATATGGAAGTTCTTTTTTTCTTTTTTTTTTTTGTCCGGAAAAACCGACAGTATGGTATGAGGTCCCCAGCCCTGATAGATTTTTTTCTGAAAAAAAAATGGCTGTGAGGCTGTGAATTTTATTTCAGTTTGTCATGCATAATGTCGTCTTGTGTGGCCACTGGACTAAGTCCCTTGAGGGAACGGTTATATTTAGTTGTGAATATTTTCCAGCCTTCCCCTTGGGGAAGAAATCTTACCTGCGAGTGCAAAAGTCAGCACACATCTGTACATTTGTGTGAGATGAATGAAGAAATTTTATTGTTTTTTGATTTCCTCTTCTGCTTAGACCCCAGCCTTGAATGAATGGCAGGTTTACCGAGTATGTTCAGTCAGCCAGCAAACTTACCATCTTGCTACTTACCTTTGTGCCTCTCAAGTTTTTCTCAAAAGAGTCCACTATGATCTTCTTTGAAGATTGCCTGTGCAGATCGACTTTATTCAGCCACCCACAAAAAAAGAGAGAAAATGGTAGACATAAATTCTCTGCCTTGTCAAACATCATTGTCACCTCAAATGGCTTCCAACCAAAAAAGGCATTATTAAGTTATGGAATGTGATCAAGGGTCAATGTCTATATTACAAACCTTCAAAAAGCAGAGGGAAAATAAGCCATCCACGAGCAGAAGTCTCTTTATTGTACGTAGCACTGTTTGATGTCATATGCACCATAGCAGTTGGTTCGTCGAAATAAGACTTTACTTTCCGTTTATTCATTTTAAATATTCTATATCACTTTGCTCAATTTATTTCCAAATGCTGGTTTCCCAGGTGGTTTGGGGCTCTCATTAGATCACATATTTCCTCCTTATAACTTTAAAGGCAACACAGAGGGCTCTAATTTCTTGGCCCAGCGCAGGGTGGCGCAGCGTGGTGTACCATGGCGCAGCCCACGCAGTGGTCATTCTGTCCGGTGCAGCCCGCGCAGTGGTAATTTCATGCGGTGCAACACCGTGCGCAGCCACTTTGGCAATTTGGTAGACGGACCTCCGCCGAGATGGGTGTGGCAGCGTAGTAGGGGGAGGTGTCACATATTCATCAAGACGCAGTGACAATTTTATAGAAAAAGTCTCCGCTGAAGTTGCGCAATGGTAATTTGGCTGACCGGCGCACGGTGCGCATACGTCACCGAAACCTCACAGGCAGGTTTCCAGACTGTCAGGCACATTTCAATGCAATAAATAATTACAGCAAACACTGTTTAATGTAAATATCTGAATAAGGACATAAATTATAGTATCTATATCAATTGTCCTGATGTCAGATTAAAGGCAGTTGGCACGCGTAATGGAAACTCGACCTGGCTTAATCAACGCAGCTGAATCTGTGATGCAAACTAACAACTTCACATCTTTCTCAGCCAACCACATATATAATGCTTGCGTTCTATGCTTAGTAAAGCCGCTTGCATACTGGACGCGAAACAAATTTTTTGCACGACTGATTACAGTCAAAGCCAAATACAAGCATCTGTTTATTCTTCTGTTTTCTTCCATTGAAGATAGCCAACAGTCTTTACTCGGGATCTCTTTTGAAAATTAGTCAGATGGATCGAACAGATTCAGGCTTTATTTCCACACCAGAGATAAAACAGTGCTTGTAGTCAGTGACCAAATCAATTCCATGACCATTGACATTGTGAATTAAATATTGCATGCACGATCAAGACTGTTCGACGCGAAATGCTCCATGTCCGGCAGCCAGCAAAAAGTAAAAGTATTGATATGAGAATAGATTTATAACAAAATAAAAAATAAAACTATACCACCAACAAATAGAACATCCAAAAAAGATGGCCCGCAAATAAATAAATCACAGTTTTTATTGGATGTTATGTTTGTTGTTAAAATGTTTCTTTTTTATTCTTTATTTTGTTATCAATCTGTTCTAATCATCCTCTTTTTTTTTGGCTGTCAGACACAGAGTATTTTTCATTTAGTGTTCGACAGGCATTGCACATTTTCCTGCGCCAATGTCGACTCACTTTATTGAGCAGAGCTTAAACAGACACATTGATTGAAATTCTCGGTACTCATCTTGAAGAACTGAGCCCTCTTATCAAAACTTTCAGGCTTAATATCTAAAAGATTCAGTAGATTTTAAGAAATTAAAAACAATAATCGACTGTCGGACACAGAGTTATATTGAAACCATCCGACTGTTGGACAGGGAGATATATTAAAACCCTGTCTGACTTTTGGACACGTAGAATGCAATCTGTCGTGTGAAAAATTTCTTTCGCGTCCAGTGTGCAAGCGGCTTAAAGGAGAATTCCGGTGTGAAATTGACTTGAGGTGTATTGAAACATGATAATGAGTACTAACTTTTGTCGAATACCCCACCTCCGTACGTACGCAATGTTTCAAAATAAATGGCTTTTTAGCCGAAGCTCTCAACAGGCTTACAATGGTAGTGAATGAGGCATAGCATTGCCATGCAAAGAAATTGCTATTTTTTTCATCATTAACAAAGCTCAAAGTAGCTGCACACTTCATCGGTAGAATTCCCAGGGTCCTGATTTAAAACGAGGAACTGAGAACCTTGAAAATGCACCGGTAGTTTATAAAAAAAGACTATTTATGCAAACAGTACCTTAAGGTAATTTCCAGTCGCCTCCATCTTGAAAGTCACGATAAGTCGATTGAAGAGCACAAACAAATAGGAAGGGTAGGGGAACAGATCGAAATCTATTCGTTCGAGCTCGGCGATTGAGTTATTGTGGACTGGAAGCTACCTCAAGGTCCTGTTTCCATAAATAATCTTTTTTAATAAACCACGTGTGCATTTTCAAAGGTCTCAGCGCCTCGTTTTAAATGTGAGGGCCCTCTGAATTCTACCGATGAAGTGTGGAGCTACTTTGAGCCTTGTTAATGATGGAAAAAAATAGCGATTTCTTTGCATGGCAATGCTATGCCCGATTTGCTACCATTGTAAGCCTGTTGGGAGCTTCAGCTAAAAAGCCAATTATTTTGAAATGCACCATGAGAATGTTTGCAGAACATGATCTAAATGTTTTGAAAAACAAATGGAAATTGGACATGAATGTACCACAGTGCCTGTTGGCTGGGTTGCCAGTTAATTTGGAAAAAATGGCACAATTGAAGACGCTGATGGGAACACAAACATAGCCATACTTGTTTGGCCATCTGGAGTGCTGACTTTTTTTTCTCTCTCTCTTTTTTTCCCAAGAGAACATCTTTAGAGACATGACCATGAAAATCCAGGCAATGCTTTCAAATGCAAAATTCTGTTTTTGAGGTCTGGAAATGCTGAGGAGTATTATTAAATACTCAGAATGATTTAAAATGGTTAATGCTTCCAGGGCTTTTACAGGTGCCATTACACCAGTTTTTCACACATAATTTTAAGGTCCTGCACATATTCCATGATCCTCAAATCCCCATGGTTGCCAGATAGAGATCCATCTCTAAATGTTAGGGATTTGTAAAATTAACAAGGGAAGGTTTATACTCCAAATGAATAGGAAACAATGACAGATGGGGGATTTCAAGAGGCCATGGAAGAAACATTGCAAGAGTTCTGGATGGATGTCAATTATTTTGAGGTTTTATTGTTGTCTTTAAAAAGTCAGCATAGGAAAAACTAGGTATCACAAGGTTTGGAAATATTTGTCACAAGTAAATTCAAAAATTAATTAATTGAACAACATTTTCTCATGCTACACCCAAAATCGAAAAAATTTGGCAGATAAATTATTTAAATGTCTTATTTTAATGCTGAAGTCCACATTTTTTGCGTGAATCCCACAAGCATTTGCACATTTAAAATATCACAGTAAGGCCGCAAACTACCAATCAACTGAAAAAGTAGAATTGGATAAAGTTGTGAGGAAATATTTGAAAATTGTTCCATCCCCAGAGTCATGCAAGAGAGTCTTTCTTCACTAGTGCAGGAACAGAGAAAAGCTCCAGACATTGCTTTCTGTTTTTGGCAAGCGGTGCTACGGCATTCTGTTAGCTTAGCGAATAGCCGTGCCAGGGCTGTTCTAAACCCAGAGGCGCTCCTGTCCTGTCTACATGACGACAGTAAGCCCTTCATCCACGAGCCACTGACAATAAAATCTCTCTTTTCACAGACAAAACTGCTCAATGACACAAGGTGCGTTAACTGAATTGATTTCAGCAAGTGTTTCCGGCTGCACTGAGGAGCGACTAAGTAAAGTAAATAAGGAGATGTGGGTAAATTTGTTCAGAACAACTAATGCTAGAAACTTATTAATCATAACTGAAGAAGCAGTATAAGACAAGACAAGACCACCTCCTTCATATTAATAGTTGGGACCAACTGAGCAGGTTTAACAATACTCCTGTGGGTCTGTTTTGGCATCAAATACACCTCTGCTTTCCCTCTCTTATTGTTTTGGACTTGTTTGCATTCTTACGTTTTCAATGATTTGACAAAAAAAAATCTGATTGGGTGACAGAGAAAGTCCAATGAATGCCCCATTCTAAACCAGCTAGAGTTAAATTCATGTAATGGAGACAGTGAAATGCAGACATATAGTGTAAAAGGCCCGGCAGGGACACACAGCAAAAGCTTTTGTCTTCTCAAGTGGTGGTGTCCCATCTTTGGATTGCAAGATGTTTCAAGAATAACTACATTTTGCAAACAATACCACAAGATATGCTATGACTTTACTTTATAATGATATGGACCTGAAGTTGAGAGAGTAATTTGTCGTTCCGATCAGAACAAGCTACACAGACCAGCAAAAACAAGTAATTTTTTTTAATTTACTTTTGATGTGCCAGACACTGATGTACGGGCAAAATAACATTTTTGAGGCAGATGTGAAAACTTGAATGGTTTGAGATTTTATACCGCACTGCAGTGTTCCTTAGATCCAATCCTCTGCCAGAACTGTATTCCTAATCGCAACAACATGATCATGCAAACAATTCTAACTCCTCCATACTTTCATATTGCTGATATAAAAAAAACACAATCATGCATGCTATTTTACACTTTTAAGTCTTAATTACTGCCAGAAAAGACAAAGCACACATTTTGCATCCATCCATCCCTCCTTATAAAGCATTTACATTCACAAGATGCACAACTTACTTACAAACCCCTATTCCAATGTAGTTGGGACATTGTGTAAAACGTTAATATAAACAGAATGCAATGATTTGCGAATCCGTTTTGACCTATACTCCCCCCATGGCAAAAGGAAGTACTTTGAGAAATTTAAGAAAAACATGTTTGTTGGATGCTCTTTCAGAAAGAGCAACATTGAAAGCAAGTGGTCAGGTATTTACAATACACATACCCTTTTGAAAGGAATAAAATAATTCTTTAAGAAATTTACCCCTTTTAGACCCTTTTTTGGTGGTCACTTCCCTTTGCTTTGGGATTCTTAGTCAAAGCACCAAATAAAACAATGGCAGAAGGTTTCAAAGTTAACCCTACTTTTGTATTACCTTGTTTGATATTGTCCCACACAATATCAGATACAACTTTCTTTCAGTTTTAGGCCCATTATCTGTCATGAAAATTGCTAATTGTGGATAGAAATAACCAGCCAGTGGGCAGTTTAACATTTTACTGTCCTGGCTTTGAAGTGTCCATATAATTACACAGAAGGACACGGTAAACAGAGAGTTTTGAAAATTGGAAAGACGAAGGAGGGCCTACATTAACGTTGAAACCTCTGCATCAGCAGCTACTGGAATATTTGGATCTGACCCGGTAGGCCTGTCATTAACCGTTTTGGAATTATTTCCTGATGAATCACTTGTGGTGGCAGGTGGGAGGACTTCACTGAAAATGCAATGGAAAGTATGCATTAGGAACAATTTCAGGAATGATCTGTAACTTTAAAGGCACTGGTA
Organism: Gymnothorax reevesii; assembly: GCA_029721435.1. Lineage (NCBI taxonomy): Eukaryota > Metazoa > Chordata > Actinopteri > Anguilliformes > Muraenidae > Gymnothorax > Gymnothorax reevesii. The sequence goes on from CM056574.1 coordinate 127,014,874, forward strand.
CAGTCCCAGCTACTCAACAGTACCACCTGAGGAAAAAAGTAACACTCCAGATTGCCAGTGTGGTAACCTTGGCAACCCAAGTTTATCTTGGGCATCACATTGGTGTTTGCACTGGTCCAAACGTGAACTTTTCATTTTGATAGAACACCAAGTTTATAGGCCTACAAACTACAGTCGTTCACAGTTTGCACACGTGTGTAGCCTATTGGCCTACATAACATGTCAGCCTACGGTGGTGCATTGGCCACAACAAACTGGGCATTCCCAGCTCCACATTTACATCGACAGTACACTGCTGCATGCATCATACTGGCCTACATTTTATGCTCAGGCAGATAAAACTGATTTCAGACTTACTCTTTTCATAAAACTTCAGAATAAATCAGGAAACTTCAGCATGTTGACTGCCTTGCAGCTTTAGTGTATAAATAAAGGGCTGCAGAAAGAAGCTACGTGACTGACTAGACTCTAAAGCAAAATCAAAGCTGAAATATCATTGGTCAACTCTTACTTCCGTAAAGCAATGTATTTCCATTGTTTGTAATATAAATCTCACCGAGAAGGAAATATTTACCATGGCAGAAGGAAATATGTTACAGTGACTGTCACACACTTCTGTCTGCCTTGGTATTTCGTTTGAAGTGTAACATACTTCACCAATGTATCTCTTTAGATTGATTAGATATCCCATATATTGTTAGCTAAAAAGACATAAACAAACAAACACAACATGCTTCCATGATGCTCAGGGTATGCATGAGTAATTTTTAGCCGAAATGCCACTTAATTCTTTTTGCTATTCGGGTGCAGTATATTCAATTAAGTACACTAAAAAGACAAGCAATTTCATATTCAAACTGATAAACTTTATTCGTTTTATCGAGATCGCCACTCATTTTGAATTTGATGCCTGGAACAAACTTCAAAAAAGTTGGGACAGGTGCATGTTTACCACTGAGTTACATCACCTTTCCTTTTAACAACACTCAATAAGCATTTTGGAACTGAGGACACTAACTGTAGAAGCTTTATAGGTGGAATTCTTTCCCATTTTTGATTGATGTACAATTTCAGTTGCCCAACAGTCCGGGGTCTCCATTGTCGTATTTTGCGCTTCATAATGTGAACCTATTTTTAATGGGAGACAGGTCTGGACTGCTGGCATGCCAGTCTATTACCCACAGTCTTTTTATATGAAGCCATGCTGTTTTAACACGTGCAGACTGTGGCTTGGCATTGTTTTGCTGAAATAAACAGGGAGGTCCCTGAAAAAGAAACTGCTTGGATGGCAGCATATGTTGCTCCAAACCCTGACTGTAACTTTCAGCATTAATGGTGTTATGGCTCCAATTTGTTATTACATTTACAACACCAGCAACAGCAACAGCAAGGGATGACAGACACAGTTTTAAAAACTTATACACATTTAATTTTTAACAAAGACAATAACGACTAAACTAATATTCTGACCAAGATTGAATATATACAAAAAACAGAAATATTTACAGTCCCTTGTTTTGGTGGGGTGGCTTGGTGATGTCCTGGGTGAGGAAAATGCTCAAACACAGGCAAAAATCCACAAAAGAAACTTCACAAGTCTTGAACAGAATGACAGGTCTGGTCACACATATCCTTCTTCTTGCAATTTCTCCTACTACTTTACTGTCTCAATTCTTTTCCTTGTATACTCTTTTGCAGACCCCACCCACATTTGGACCTCTTTTTTTTAATTTTCGGGGACTTTCCCCAGACATGCCCAGGACATGTCTAAACCTAGCTCCAGTCTGGGCTGAATAAAAAAAGGTAAATATCTAGTGGCCTATATTCACATTGCAATGGTGCCTTCACATATTTGCAAGTCACAGATGCCATGGGCACGAACACATCCCCATACCATCACATATGCTGGCTTTTGAACTTTGCATTGATAACAATCTGGATGGTCCTTTTCTTCTTTAGCCTGGAAGACATGACGTCAATAATTTCCAAAAAAAAAAAAGAATTAAATTTGGACTTGCCAGACCACAGCACACATTTCTACTTTGTGTCAGTCCATCCCTGATGAGCTCGGGCTGGTGGCATTTCTGGGTGTTGTTGATATATGGCTTTTGCTTAGCATGGTAGAGTTTTAACTTGCGCTTGTACAAGATGTAGATGACAAACTGGATTCTCTGAATCCTTTGATGATATTATGGATTTTAGCTGATGAAATCCCTAAATTCTTTGCAACTGCATGTTGAGAAATGTTGTTCTAAAACTGTTGGACCATTTGCTCATGCACTTGTTCATAAAATGGTGAACCTCGCTCTGCCCTTGCTTGTGAATGACTGTCTTTCGGGGATGCTCCTTTTAAACCTAATCATGACACTCACCTGTTTCCAATTAACTTGTTCACCTGTGGAATGTTCCGAACAGGTGTTTTTTTTTTTTTTTTTAGCATTTGTCAACTTTCCCAGTCTTTTGTTGCCCCTGACCCAGTTTTTTTGGAACTTGTTGCAGCCTCTAAATTCAAAATGAGTTAATAATTCCAAAAAAACAAAGTTTCAGTTTGAACATTAAATATCTTGTCTTTGTAGTGTACTCAATTGATTATAGGTCTAAAAGGATTTGCCAGTCAATGCGCCTCATGCAGCAACACTCTTAAATTTCTCTCATATTTTCTCTTATTTTTTTGCTAAGAGAAATTAACTCCGGATGCACCAAACGCTCTTACCGTCCAAATCTGCTCTTACCTATGTGTGCTGAATGTTGAATCCCACTTGATCATAAATTGGAAGCGCGTGGCCGGTTGTTTTAAATTAGCATACAAGACACCCACTAAACACCATATGCCGTGTGCAAAGAGCCGACTGCTCGCGGGAATCTAGAACGCTTTCACACTAGCTACGATTGTTCCGTACCATGCCACAGTCCATTTGTCCCCCCTCCCCTCTCCCCCGCTGATCAGCTTTCACACTTGTAATATTGTACCGTACCAGAGTACACTTGCATGCGTGTCGATACAAAGAGTTGCAGTGCGCACCAAGGTGGTTTTAAATGGGAAACCATTTTTAAAGGAGGCACCAATACATTTTGAGTGGTTTAATTATTGATAAGGAGGTTTAGAATATTAATATTGAATAATAATATCTCGAATGCAAATGCTGCGCGTGCCTAAGCCACCCAGTGTGTCATCTGTAACATGGATTACCACGCATAGCAGCACAAAAAATTTAACTCGAAATTTTCTTGACTGAATGCTAGATATTTTCATACATACGAATCTATCTCTAGGTACCCAAGGTAAGCAGAAAATGTACTGATTACATTCGATATAGGTGGAAGTTGCATACAGAATTCTTTCGCCCTTGCGTTTTTGGCCAATTATGTTGTCCAATGCCTCCTATCATGAAAATTTCTCTCTCATATCGAGGGCTGACTGCAATAAACAGAGTTATGTCCAGATGTTACATATTGGATATAACTGTTTATTGCAGTCAGCCCTTGAATCTTGAGCTGCCAGACTTTCGCACAGCGTCCCGCACTTTGAAATATCACAGCCGTATTTTCTTCAGTTTGTCACGGCACCGATCTATTATTCTGTGATAACCACGCAAATGTAACTACTCACAAATTATTCCATATCCAGTTGTGATTGTATGTTTTTGTCCACCTACATCTCAAGCAAGCATTGGATTTCTTTGTTTGAATTTCTTTTCACCACTGCATTTGTTAGAACAAGAGAGCCGTAACACATAACAGTAATCTTCCAAGGAAAACATTCCTAAAGCATCCACCAGCAATAGGTACGCCATTCAGAAGCAGAACACATGCAAGGGTTTTTATAGCTTAGTCCTAATAAGGATCAGCTGACCAAACTCTTTAGCCCAAGAATTAAACAATAAAATCATAATAATTTCTCAAAAACATAAAACAATTGAACGTTTGATTATATGATGCATTTTTAATATTTAGATTTTAAAACTTGCGCTTCTGTGCATTGGACAAGCAATTTATGGACAGAGATAACATTTTTCTGTTTTCTCTTATCTCGGTAAGAGTGCTCTTGACCATTCGTAAAATTTTCTCTTACCTAAGAGAAAAGCAAAAATAAGAAAACATGGGTGCATCCAGGGGCGTAGACTCATGGGTTTTTTTCACCCCAAAGGCACCCCTGATTAGCTTGTTTGTCTGTCAATCAAAATAATATGTTAATAGTTGTTAATTTAATGTTAATGAATGTTATTTCATTAAAATATTGAATTTACACCAACTGAAACATATAGCTTGCAGCACAAATAAATGAAGCCTATTCATTTAGGCAAACGTTTTTGCCAAAGATAATAAGCCTATATAGAGTTCAGCTGCATGATGTTAAAATGTTGCAAATAAAGTTTCAGTTTCCAATTTACTTCTTTTAATTTTTTTATTTTCACTCAATTCGTTCAGAGGCAACATGTCATGGTAAAGGCTTATTGGTCTAATAATCCAATGTTGGCTACTCAAGAAAGGTTTGAACAAATGAAAAACGCATAAAAAAATATAAAGTAGGCCTATTGTTTGAATGTGTAGACTATATGAACTTATTTTCTTCATCCTCGCAAATGTAGGCTATCAATTACATTGCTGACTACAGCACGGGAACGTCAGTGAAGCACTAAATCTCACGCAGAATGCCTAAGACTTCCTAGCCCTGATTTTTGCTGTGCACAAGCCTCGATATTTGCAAAGCCCTCTTCTGGCCATAAGATTTACAGATCACTTGCGCAGCGTTCAATAAGCTCAAGCGCGGTGTTCAAATCGATGGATTCTTTCTGAAGATAGTTTAATAGAACAAGCGTTTCCCTAAAATTGTGTTCCAAAAGTTGATTCAGTTTTTTTTATCCCCTCAATTAATAGCCCTGCTTTCATTTGCCTCAATCGCTCAACTCAACCGGCTTTTTTTTTTCCCCTGGCCATCCTCCTATGGGGGCCCATGGGTTCACAGAACCCACGCACCCTATGCAAATTAAGCTACTGGGTGCATCCCAGAAATCAATGGGTAAGAACAAAATAAGAAAAGAAATCGTAAATAAGAAACAAAAATAAGAGAAAATATGATCTTATATCGCTTCTTACAGGAGGCCCATTCTGGTTTTTTTTTTTTTCACATTTTACACAATGTCCAAAGTTCATTGGGATTGGGGTTTGTAAATGGAATAATTAAAACCAGACAGCCAAGATAGGAAACAAGCAATGAGGAAAAACAAGGCGGTCAAATGAAAAACTTGTGCCATCAAGCATTCTGCAACAGAACATGATCTTGCACATTTGGAAAAAATAGGTGAAGACCTTTGAAAGGCAATAATGTTTCAGAGATAAACTTCCTTTTTACAGCAGATGTTAATTGACCTTCTAACCGCAAAAAAAGCCATACTGACAAACGAGACAGCACCTTTAGTGGTGATGATCATTCCTGCTCCTGGAGAGCAACAGGTTTTGCTAGTTTTTGTCGCGACTCAGCACTTTATTTGTCAACTAAGGCATCTATTAGACAGTTTGCTCACCTCACGAGGTTACTTGGTTCCAAACTGGCTGTAGAGATCAAGGTGAAAACAAGCAGCAGCCCATGTGATTCTCCAGGACCAGCAATGAAAACCAATACCTTATAGCTGAAGCCAGGTTTGAAATAAAGGCTAATTCAACTGATTTTGGGCCCCTTAAGTCTTAAGTTCAGTTTTTCAAAAGAACCCACAGATTATCTTCCCTGATTTTCCTGTCACGTGTGAGGTGTGTTGAGCACTTTTGACATCACCAGGTCTGCTGGGAAATTTCACCAGTTTCAGGTTGGAAATATTACACATTAAATATTAAAGATCCAATATCAGGTGGTGTAAGACCCAAATCGATTGACTCATTCGATTGCGCTCCCACTCAGCAAAGGACTCACCACCAGTAGTATTTTTGGTGACATTTTTTTGTCTTTGTCTGTTAGCAGTTTAGAGGGAAAACAGTTTGATGAAATCACACAACCATTGACAATGATCCAAGGATTACCTGTTTAAATTTTGGGCCTAATTGGATCAAGGTCATCAAAAACTGAAAGTCGTTGAAAAGGTCTCCCTTGGGCAAGCTATGTTCTTCCTGGCACCACTTGTTGCTTTTGGAAAGTGTTCATAGAATATTGTACCTTTGGGCGAAACGAGGGCCTCAGTTGCTGGGCTGTGGAATAATTTGCATTAGCATCTCCTTGCCCACAGAAATATGTAAAAATGAAAGTCAATCCTGAGCGCCGCCACAACCTATTAAACACCATTAAACTCTGTTGTGTTTGATGGATTCCTAATGTTTTCATTCATGTCTGACTAATTACTCTTGTCACTTTCAATAAGGAATCCAATTAATTTGATGAGGAACTAAATGCCTCAGGATATTCAATGATGGTAATAGCCGTGTTGGTCAACTGTCATAGTTAACTGCGACGGTTGGTAATTCCCTGACATTCTAGAAACCGGGACATGCTTTTAATGTACAGTACTGTATGTTGTAATGAGTAATGACCTCAGTTCATGTTCTTGTACGCTATAACATTAAAAATTGAACATGGCCACCGGTTCACTTTTTTCACCAGAAACGTGACTTATTACCGCAAACTCCTAAATCCCGTTCCATTTTTTTATGCGCCAAGTAATGAGTGATTGAGGTGGTTCCCCTGCACTGCAATGACCCAGACTGCCCGCACGCAACAGCAGATATTCAGCCCTCATGCTCCCTATGTTTAATCACACCAGGCTTATTGAAATGAGGGCTTCTTGATTTCAATAATTAAATAACACCGGCCAGTCTTAAGTACGGCCAAGTAATGATGCCAAATAATTAAGGGTAAATTGGAGAAAGGCAAGTCACCCAGCCCCTCCCCATTCAGTTTTTATCCGAGATGAAATAAGACGGAAATCATCAAGCAGTGTTTAATAGAATTCAGCACTGCGCAGCCAGTCCCACAAATAGATTATCTTGCATAATTAATGCGAGGCTTCATTACCCCCTTATCAAATTAGATCTCTCACAGTCTCTCTCCAAGGCTGATATGAGACTGATGAGGAGTTCCACGAAAAGAAGATCTTCAAAACCCACTGGAATGGAACATTATTTTCATTGCCTGGTGAAATTAGGCCATTTTTTATTTCTAGCCTTTTTTGTTGTTGTTGTTGTGTGAGCTCAGACTCGAGATATGAGAAGGAAATTAAGAAAAAGAAAGCCTCAAATAATGTAACCTTAGACAAAGTGTTAGTGTATTAAATATTGCTTTCGCGTGAGCAAAAGCCGATGATTATCTCATTCCTGATATTGGTGGCTACTTTAGCAGTTTTTGTTCTGTGTAATGGTCCTGTTTGTGTATGGCCATTTTTCATCCCAGCCAGGAGGACAGGCTCTATTTTTCTGCCATTCCAGAGACAGAAATATAGTTAGCATTTGGACTGTGACAAAATTTCCTTCATTTCGACTCAGTATGCCATCCCAATGGATCTGAAATAAAACAATCAAGATTTTGTAAAAACAACAACAACAACAATAACATTGTATGGGATTTCCTATGTGCCATGAAGTAATTGCAACTATTTTTATCCATAACCCCCCAATTTTATGGGCTCAAAAGTAACTGAATAAGTTTAATTGCAAATAAAATTTTTAATTTTTAATATTTAGTTGCTTAACTTTTGCAGTCAATGATCGCCTGAAGTCTAATACCCTATCACGCGTCCAGATGTGGAGTTCTTTGTTCTTCACTGCACCTGTCTTCAGTGCTGCCAGTTAAAGAGTGTTTTGCCTTCAAGAATGGAGGAGTTGTACTGGATGCAGAAACCGTAGTGTATGTCACGTAATCCCCGAAGTAACTCAGGAAGATGGCTTTGTTGGGATGGGAATGCATTGATTAATTATTGCCTTATTTATACAAAAAAAACTATTCCCTTGCTCTGAAAGGTTGCATACATAGCCAGATATTGAACCCCCGGTTGCTCAGGTCCAAATGCTCCGCCTTATCCACCACACTAGCTCAACAGACTATATATTTACTGGTCGATTTAGCACTTGTATAGCTGCGCTGTGTTCGAACTTGAGCAAATTAGCGCAAGGATTCTCAGTCATAAATTGGCTTTGAAAACAACAATTGAATATTTAGCTGTTAATTATAGCGAAAATACTAAAAATAATAGCAAGTGCACATTAACTCACCAACAGCTTTTTATGACAAAATATCAAAGGTAAGAAAAATTTTTGCTCATCTCTGTAGCATGTAAAGTGTATGCCTGCTGTTCTTTGAGTGTGGTGTATATTTAAAATGACAGGGCATATACCGTTGGATTCTGTGGACTTTCCTCTTTCATTTGAGTAACATTTGTATGCATAGCACAAATTCAGTGGCAATTATTGCGATGGAGCACTGATCTTATTTTATTTAATATTTTGCTAGATGCTTACGTACTTGCTTAATACTTGAATTGCGTTCGGTTTTGGTAAAAACAGTCATTATGAACTTTTCGACGAGTTTCTTCGCTTTAAGAGGATATGCTGCATGAGGAGGTTGCTATTAGGAGACATGCTGTATTTTATTATGCAAATTCATTGCCCCCTGTACCAGTACCGATACCACGTTGACGTGGTCGCACTCTGAAACACGACTGAAAGGTCACGGACAGCTCATACCGCAGCACTATACATTTTTCTGGTTGAGCGGAGACTTGAATCAAGCTGGAGTTTCATTTGCTATACACAAGGACGTGTTAACAAGACTAATAGTGGTTCGTCCGCGCTATCCAACCGTCTCTTCAGCATTCACATCAGGCTGGCTGAAAAACGAATCCTGACTTTAGTGGCTGTATATGCCCCGACTATGACCTACGATGATGCTTCGAGGGCAAACTTCTACGTGGTCCACGGGCGTGTACTCAGTGACATGCCGAAAGTGTCAGTGTGGTTTCCGACCTGGCTACGGGACCACAGATATGATCTCTGCGCTGAGACAACTCCAAGAAAAGGCTGTCGAACAAACGATGGCACTGTACATCGTCCTCATAGACTTTATGAAGGCCTTTGATTCTGTGGGAAGGGACACCTTATGGCGCATTCTGGATAAGTTTGGATGTCCATCAAGGCTGCTGGCTGTCATCCAGGCCTTCCATACAGATATGCAAGCCACGGTAACTGTCAATAGTGACTTCTTTCAAGTCCATCATGGTGTCAGACAGGGATGCATACTGGCTCCCACACTGTTTGCACTGTTTTTAGCCACTGTTATTGAAGAAATGTTGGATGACACGCTGCATGGAATATATATCCGAACTCGATCGAATGTTGGACTATTCAACCTTGCCCGACTAAAATCCCGACGTCATGTACTGGTGAAGTGCATCCGCAATCTCCTCTACGCCGACAATTTGGCTCTGCAACGTATACAGCGGCTGTTGGAGAAGTTTGCCGAAGTGGCCAGTGCTTATGGTATGACCATAAACGTCAAGAAAACTGAGGTGCTTTACCAAGTAATTTCGCTGTCTCGAGACACCCAGGACCAGTGGTCTGGTACAGTCCCCTAGTGGAGCAGGACAGTTACTGCAGTGGTCCATGTTCCAAAGACCAGTTGTCCGGACCAGTCCCCTAGTGGAGCAGGACAGTTAATGCAGTGGTCCGTGCTCCAATGACCAGTGGTCCGGACCAGTCCCCTAGTGGAGCAGGACAGTTACTGCAGTGGTCTGTGCTCCAAGGACCAGTGGTACAGACCAGTCCCCTAATGGAGCAGGACAGTAATTGCAGCGGTCCGTGTTACAGGACAGTACAGTACACAAAATGTTACAGCCCTCTCTCAGAAATTGTGGAAGGATACATTTGACCAGACCTGTCACTCTTTACAAGACCTGTGACGCTCTTTTTGTGGATTTTTGCCTGTGTTGGAGAATTTTCCTATCCCAAGACATCGCAAGAAAGCAACCCCATCTCCATCGCAAAAGGAACTGTCACTATCTTTTTTTCTATTTTAATCCTGGTCAGTGCTTTGTTGAATTAAATCTGTTTAAGTTTTGAAATTTTGTCTGTCATCCCTTGCTGTCCAATATGTCATCACAAATTGGCGCCATAACAAGACAAACCCCTGAAACAAACATTTGCACTGTTTTTCTGAACATTTTGAACTGTGTTTAATTTTTTGAATTGTTTTTTTCCTCTTTGTATTCTGTTGTGGCAACCTTTGGCACTTTGTCGCACTCTGTCCAATTGCACTGTTATATGCTGTCCAATTAGTTTTGAAGCATTTTGTTGAATCAGAGCAGAAAATATATGCTTCTGCATACTGTACTTTCCCCACTATGTCCAAGCCTGTTCGCTACTTGAAATAAATCCATCGTAACACATCAGCTTCAGTTTCCACGCATTCCATATTTCGTTTTCTAGAGCCAGTCAATGCCTAATTTCCCTGAATTACTTTTCTGCAGTGGATCTCTATTGACTACAAAAACTACATTGAATCATGTTTCTTTGAAAACTTAAAAGTAATAAAAGCTCTCCCATAGCTTTATTACTTTAAGTAAATTCTTTGACTAGATTCATTATGAGCCAAAAGTTGGATAAGCAAACGTACTCGGTTGCACAAGTGTTTGTTGCTGATTCAATCTTTGTTTGATTGTCCGTATTGAGTCAGAACCCAAAAAAATATTCTCAGCTGTAATGCAAATTTATAAAGTTTTATTCCTGATTCTTAAGTCAGATTGATGCTCTTAACTTGCTTTTATCTGTAGTAGCAAAAGAACTTGGACATAGTAGTGGAAGTAAAGTGTGCAGTAGCGAAAGTACAGTCGTGATAAGCCAAAGTAGCTTAAACACCACAAGGGTCTTGCTACACATTCGCGGTTAATGGCACGTGACGCTGTGTAACACACGTGTTGTCTCTCTAAATCGCAGTCTTCATACATTGGCGATTTCTTGACGTCATATAGACATTAATTTTTCTATATTTCAATGGTCAAATGTTCAGTTTATTGCCTTCTTCCTTTCGACGCATCCTGCTAGAAAATGATCGCGAACAGGGTGATAGTCTTGGTGTCTAGCAGGAGAGAACTGGCTGAGTTTTAAAACAAAGTTTCAGGCCTGCACATGATCGAGTGGTAGCGTTTCCTGAATTCCCATTGACTGACTGTGGAAAATGCTTGACAGGACGCATTGCTGGATGCGCTCAGAAACCTTTCGGAAGTTTTTGGAATTTCGCTCGGCGGTGACAGCGTGTTCTTTTTTCCCCGGTCACGCCAATGTGTAGACCCGATCAATATAAATCACTTAGACCAAAGAAAGCATTTTAGGGCTGCAATTCATGGGGCGTTAACATCCGCTGTACACTGCTGTCTGAGGACGAGGCCTTAGCTAACCTGAAGACAAGTGCAAACAGATGGTGCAACTGTGACAATGGCTAATGTTTAAAATAACACAGTTCCAGTCAACGTAATGAAGTCTGTGCCATATCGGAATTAACTTAATTGGATTGAATCAAACAATTAATTCCAAGCACAGTGAATGTAGTCATAACCAAGAATTCCTGGACCCAGTTCACACGTCACCTCTGCCAGTAATGCAGTTTCCATCCAGACTTAATTAACATCAGCTAATTAAAAAGTTCCCCTGTTCAGCTGCATTAACTATGTTAGACAACTTAATTAATAATTAACACCTGAGAATTCTGGAGTTTTTAGTGCAGCTGAGGTGAAAAGCAATGTCTAGCAAAGAAGCAATGAAAGGAAATCAGGGAGATTTAGACGGATGGCTCACTCATGGCTATGCAAAGGAAACATGGGAAAGGGCTTCAAATTGGGTGATAGTATCAGGTCAACAGGGAGCTTTTTCTGGGTAATAGTGCACTGACTACCCATTCTGGTCAGAGTATAACACTGAGTTACTGTATCACAGGAATTTCCAAATCTGGTCCTCTCTAAATCCAACTGTGGAGCTGGGAAATCCTTGCTTCTCCAGACTTTTTGGAATTAACCCATTAAGTCCTCTACTCTGAATCTGTGGGACATTTGGGCTACATTCATACTGCAGGCAAATCAGTTTTGTTTCTCAGGCCTGATCTACAGGAGATTACGTTCATACAACAGTGAGGCAATCAGGTCCGTTTTCTATGTTGCCTACCTATCTTCGTGGGCTGCTGTGGTAATGATATTTAGGGTGTACATATACGCTAGCAAAACACTTTCCTGATGCAGAGACGCGGGATCTAAGTAATTTGGAAATGCCTGCGGACCATTTATTTCTGTCTGTTGACGGACTAACATTCCCTTCCATCAATCGTGCCCTGTCTTTTTTACGCCCTGGCTTTGACATAATAGTTATCATGTTGCACTGGAAGTGAAGCAAAAAGACGGTCTGAACAGTGTGAAATTTGAGAAGCCAGAGTGTCTGGATTGCAATTCGTTTTTTTGAAATGCAAATAGAATTTCAATGCAATCCACCTCCTGTTGAGGCTTGGATTTGATTTGAAAAAGTAGGATTTCTTGTGGTGCTTAGAAGCCCAAACTTTATAAAATCAATCTAGTTGCAATTTGGACATGCCATAAAAGAGATTGGAGGAGCCAGTCTGAACAAAGCTTCAGAAAATGATTCTTTTTTTGGATTCAGTTGTTAAAATTAGATGAAAAGGGGTGGTGTGAATTAATAAACAGGAGCCAAAGAACAGTTAATTTAAACTCACTCCTCCATTCGCTTGCCATGAGCTCTTGAAACCATGGCTTTTATACTGATAAACCTTTCCTCCAAAAATTACACTTAAAATCTCTTTTGACCAAGACAAAAAGCAACCCCTGAAAACTGGTAGTAAAGAAATTGACCATTTCATTTGGGACTTAAATTCTGAATAGTTTATGTTATGGGGTAGTATTGCATGTAGACATAGTCCTTTGACCAAATCAATTCCAGGAAATCAGAATTTGACTGGTTGAAATAAGCATATTTCTGACTCACTACCAGTTCTTCTTGTGGCAACTTTGAGAGGGGTGAAACTGGGATTCTGCACTTCCCCCAGTGTTTTTAAGGAATTAAATCAAAACATTGTGAGGAAACTATTATGAAGGTTTCTGCCATTATCAGGGGGGTATATAAACCGAAGCTGGCTTCGTGATTAAAGCTGTAGTATACGATCTGAGAATCAGTTGAGAAAGATTGAGACGAGAAAAATTTGGAAAAAAAGCATCCTGCCCACCCCCACACACCCCTCCCCTCTGCTCCCTGATCCTTCCCATCGAACACGTGTGGCCTCCATGTGGAGCCTCCCAGACACACCCCCTCTACCAGAGCAACAAGCCGGGCGGTGTTCTGTCAAATTTTGTTCCCTTGTCAAAAAATACTACCCGTAATGCAAAGCCATCGTAAGGTCTTTGTTTTCGACTTGAGATTGCAATATGGATCAGTTTACAGTAGTAACTTTGTTATTTGTTAGCTTAGTATAATATATGCAGATTTTATAACGAGTTGGATTAGTTTTTTCAAAAGATATATGCCCATACACGCCATTATCATCTAATTTCTGCATTTTCAGGAAAACCCGATGTGTACATGCAAATATGTGTACGCTTACAGGTCGAAATGTGCACTGAAAATAAATCTATCTTTATGATTTTTGAAGATATTTAAGAAATAAGCCAGGGAACAGACCGAGATTTTAGGTTTACGCAAGCGCAGAACCGCGAGGTAGCATATTTTGATAGGTGGTATAATTTGTCATAACACCGGCAGTAAACAGACACAGAGCTAATGATAATACCACAACAGCTCCACAGTGCAATGTTTATTCTACATAAATGAACAAAAGGAACATCTGGTCAAATATAAATTATAAAACGGGTGCTTCCCATCCTTAAATGTGATTGGCTGAGCCGCATTCCATGCCGGTATAAAATAACTGTAACCCACTGTGGCAGGCCGCAGCACAAAATATCCCTGCATGCAACGAACTGCTCTGCACTCTGCTAACTCGTTAGGTTACGTTTGTTTCAAGACTTTAAGCTCGCTATTTCAGTCTCCGCGAAGTTTAGCCTTTTAACCAGATTACCAGTTGGCTTTCTACCTAGCTAGGTTTTGCATTACAACGTTCAATATCACTTTTGTGTTGCAAGCTATGTTGCTAACTTGCTCGTTATTTCAGTAGCCTATTAACGATAAATTGTTGACTTTTTCTTGTGTGTTTATTTTATGGGCTGTGTGTAGGGTAACCATATCCACTGTTGTGAACGCTAGCTAGTTGACAAGCTGGCTAGCAAACTAATGCACAATTCAACATATTTTCTAGGGTACCGGCAAGGGAGGACAAAAGTCAATCATTCCCTACTCTCGCTGCTGGTTGTAATGATTTGGCCGATCGGCGCCAGTTGAGAACAAGGAAACTTGGAAACCAAACGAACGCAAAATTTTTTACAGGGTCTTCGGGAGACCGAAGGAGACATTCAAAATAGCCTGCTTTCATAGTATATCTGCATTAGCGAGCCCAAATAGCCTGATGTGACATGATAATGGCGCTAGATGAAAAAGCAATCTTAGCATCTGTGTTGCTGGCCAACACTAAGGGGCACTAAGAACGGCCCTCCGCTGTTATAAAATCACTGTAACCCACTGCTCCTCGGGACTTATGCCTTAAATATTTGCAATTCTCAATCACCGGGAAGTTTGCGTTGTGTTTTAGCTGGGGTTTCTACTATCAGTAAAAGAGAGTGCGCTGTTCACAAACGCCACAATGAACACGTTCACAATAACGTTCATCAATCGGAAATACATATGAACGTGTTCACAAGTTCATTGAATGCATTCAGGCATAACAGAGAGTTAGTGATAGTGGGGGACTTAATACCTTGAGGAATCAATAGCTTAGCCTGTTCGCGTGACAAGGAGTCTCGTACGGTGTGTTGCCTGCCTGGTGCCCAGGTAGGAGACCTCCTGGAGCGTGCGGACAAGCTCCTGGCCAGAGCGGGGAAGGATCTAGTTGTCATGGTCCATGTTGGGGCAAATGACATAGGTTAGGGTAGGTTTGAGGTTCTGCAAGGCAAATTTGTGGAATTAGCTTAGGAGCAGATCCTCAGCGGTAGTGTTCTCCGGGATTCTACCAGCACCACGTGCAAGCAGAGGAAAGCAGAATTTTATCTGGAGGTTTAACACATGGCTACGAACCTGGTGTAGGAAAGAGGGGTATATGTTTACGGGGCACTGGAACATTTTCTGGGACAGGGGTGACCTGTTCAAGCCTGACGAGCTGCACCTGAAACAGAGGGGTACCTTTGCACTGGGTCAGCGTATGTTGAGGGTAGCACAGGATTATTTAAACTAGGGACTTGGGGGGCAGGGAGGTTAGTGAGTGTTACACATAGGGAAATGCAGACTGTCCTGATGGAAGCTGACGGCGTTACATGCACAACTGATAATATAATTTTAAAGCAACAAAGCGTAGTGGGAAACTTGAAGCTGCCGCCACATGGGAAATCAAGGGGGAAGAGCATTAGTACAAAACCCAAAACCAGTGAAGTTGGCACGTTATGTAAATCGTAGATAAAAACAGAATACAATGATTTGCAAATACTTTTCAACTTATATTCAATTGAATACACTGCAAAGACAAGATGTTTAATGTTCAAACTGAGAAACTTTTTTTTTTTTTTTGCAAATAATCATTAACTTAGAATTTAAAGGCAGCAACACATTGCAAAAAAGTTGGCACAGGGGCCTTTTTACCACTGTTACATCGCCTTTCCTGTTAACGACACTCAGTAAACGTTTGGGAACTGAGGAGACCAATTTTTGAAGCTTTTCAGGTGGAACTCTTTCCCATTCTTGCTTGATGTACAGCTTAAGTTGTTCAACAGTCCGGGGTCTCCGTTGTCGTATTTTACGCTTCATAATGCGCCACACATTTTCAATGGGAGACAGGTCTGGACTACAGGCAGGCCAGTATAGTACCCGCACTCTTTTACTACGGAGCCATTCTGTAGTAACACGTGCAGAATGTGGCTTGGAATTGTCTTGCTGAAATAAGCAGGGGCGTCCATGAAAAAGACGTTGCTTGGATGGCAGCATACGT
Source organism: Gymnothorax reevesii (assembly GCA_029721435.1). Classification (NCBI taxonomy): domain Eukaryota; kingdom Metazoa; phylum Chordata; class Actinopteri; order Anguilliformes; family Muraenidae; genus Gymnothorax; species Gymnothorax reevesii. The sequence goes on from CM056574.1 coordinate 127,030,931, forward strand.
TGCTCCAAAACCTGTATGTACCTTTCTGCATTAATGGTGCCTTCACATATGCGTAAGTTGCCCATGCCTTGGGCACTAATACACCCCCATACCATCACAGATGCTGGCTTTTGAACTTTGCCCCTATAACAGTCTGGATGGTTCTTTTCCTCTTTGGTCCGGAGGACACGAAGTACACAGTTTCCAAAAACAATTTGAAATGTGGACTCGTCAGACCACAGAACACTTTTCCACTTTGCATCAGTCCATCTTAGAGTATTCTTCATAGGGCAGCACTTCCAGCCAGGACCTCAAATATCCTGTCCAGCCCGGCAAAACATATAATGTATGACCATGCAGTTGTAGACTGGTCTGCACATTGATGTTAAAAACATGGGAGAAGGAAGTGATTGCAGAGCAGTAGTTTACTTCATTGAGATACAGTCAAGAAGTTCCTTCTATGCAAGTACAGCTGTCTCAAGTTCCTCAACGAACCTTAATTCAAATGGGTTCTTCGAGGAGCCAGATTTCATGCTGAAGAATGCCAGAAGTTCTTACAGGCACCTTTAAGAACATTGAGAAATGTCTGAGTTCTTGTAGGAGCCCCTCGGTTCTTGGAGTAACCAAGAGGTTCTTCAAGGAACTGACCATTTTTTACAGTGTATATGGAGTGTGAAAATTTAATTAGAATATTTTTAAATGCTTAAAGTAGGAATTCAAAGGAAAAAATATGAGAAAATGGAAACACGCATGAAACGACAGTACTTTATCGAGTGTGAATACTTCCGTGATGCTAGGAAAGAGGCCCATTTTGGGTGACGTCACATACGGGTTTTTCAAGCTCTGCTCTGTTACATGTCAATAGAAATACTATGTCTCTCTCTAAGCTTTCCTTGGTGAAAATTCCAGGTTTGAGCTGTGTTTTGGACAGTTTTAGTTGGTCGACCAGCCCTTCACCAGCTGACTCCAGCTGAAAATACCAGCTTAACTAGCTTTGACCACCTTCATCTAGCTACAGAGACCAGCTTTAAACCTCCAGACCAGCTATGACCAGCTAATGGCATTGAAAACACACCTCAGACTGTCTTAAACCAGCTTAGAATTCTAGCTGGTCTTAGCTGGAATTTTCAGCAGGCTTATATTTTGTTGAAGGTTAAAATTGAGATTGATAATTTATAATGGAGAAACATTTATGTCTTTTTTTATTTAAACTCATATTTTTCTATATAGGCCTAGTACATTGAAGATTAACATGGACATACAAACCATCTGATGGAAATCGTGGTTTCCTCCAGGATTTTTTGGAACTTTGGTAGAGGGGTTCAGCGTGGGGTCAAAACTCAGCATTATCAGGTTTGGCCAGTTTTCATTAATGAGCACGTAGGCGATGTAATAATTGGTTTATGTGCGTGGAGGTTTATCAGTTTCACATGCATCACGGTGGATTTCACATATAATATGAAAACTGATTATGACTCCGGACTCTGGAATTGGAAGTAAATAATCCTGAAGATACAATTAGGTAGAGCAGGTTGTGCTCTCAGTAAACATAGATGTTAGCATTGTAGTCAATCGTTTTGCAAAGTAAACTAAATATTTTTTCTCCAATCGTTACACACATTGCATTAAGAAGAAAGCAGTGTGTTTTACTGCCGATGGCTAATTTTCATTAATCAGAAAACGCATTCATCAAGCAAAATGATTAACAACAGGTCAGGAATTATTAGCGCTCATTTTATCCAAACAATGAGAACTGGCGACACCTGATTGTCCTTCGGTTTTTTGTAGATTATGTAAAGTCATTTTACATAGACATGGTAGCTCTTATTTTGCCGTGGCGGTGTGCCACAAACAATTACATGTAGCAGAAACCACTGATACCTTAATTTATTATGATATTTTTTCGATGAGTGGACTTGATAAGAGCAACAACAAAACAAGAAAGGAAGATTTTTAGAATGTATTCTCTCTCTTAACTGCAGGAATACATATTGTTCATGCACTTTCATGCACTCCGACGTGCGGTCAGAGGTTAGTTTGGTGAGGCAGAATCCTTCCCTTAGCTTGATTTACAATCAAATGATTAACTAGTTTAATAAGACTATTCGGCAGAATGATAGGCCAGGTTAAGATTCCAAGGCAATAATACTCAGTATATCGAACCTGAAATGCTCACTTGACAGCAGATTTGCTCCTACTTTCTTCCAGGAAGCCGAAGCAATGTCATCAACAAATTTTAAAACCGTTCGACTTTTGCAGAGTTCAATCCTTAATCAATAAACAATGTACTCTCCTTTAAAAACGCGCTTTAACCACCCCCCCGCAAAAAAAAAAAAAAAAAAAAAAAAATGTGAGCATTTATTTTCAGTCTTCTATTTTATAATTTTTTCCTAATTGATTATTCAGATTTCCATCCTTGCAGTCTCGAATTGAAGCATATACGTGAATTAATCTTTTTGTCATTATATCCTCTATCAGTGTAATGGCTTCCTATAGACTTGGTCTTAATTGTTTTGATTATCAACCAGGAATGTTGTGCTGAGTAATAATGCCATGGAAACTTAAACTGGCCCGGCATTCTGCCGAATAGACTTACTAAACTAGTTAATCGTCAGATTGCTAATTAAGCAAAGGGGAGGATTCTGCCTCACCAAACTAACCTCCGACCGCATGTCACTGGTGGAGATATTTGAGGGGTACAATTGTGTTCTAAATGGCATCAACCTCGTCACTCCATATTTCTATGTCAGTCAATCACTGTTATGCGAGTCCACTTCATCTTGTCTTAAAATACAATATTTTTTGCATCCCAGCTTTGGCTTATCCAACCTTCCTCGGAATGGTAGCAAGACTCCAGCAAAAACATAATTTTCTTTCTGAACTAGACAACATGTACGTATATAATGTATAGCCAGCGCAGTGACCGGACTTTCTGCAGGCACGGAATGAACCAAAATAAGCAGCAAAACTAATATGCATCAATGAAAGAAATCACCTCTATGCGACAGTAGCTTAAAAAAATAAAGATTTAAACACGGGATTTAAAACTATGAACTACTGGAAGATCTGGAAGAAATCTATCAAGAGTTCTGACTCGTCAGGCTTTAAAAACAAAATGGAAAACAGTGCTCACTGTATTATAACTATGGAACATCTGGGTACTTTCATGTGACGTCACGGATAATGAGACTGTCGGCGGACTGGTTTCAGTGGAAAGCGAATATCAAGTAGCATGAAACTTTTTTTCTTTTGTTATATGAGTGAATACCTTAAACCTATCATGAAATTGCTATAACGGGTCAATTTTATGGGTAGCCTACTTATTTTCTTTGAATCCCAACTTTAACAGCTTTCTATTTAACTATGACAATTAAAAAAACCTCAAAGCCTCATCCAATGTTATGGGCATGTTTCCGGCATGTTACAGGCATGTCAGGGACCTTGACTGCGCCCCTCTCGGGGAAAATCCTGACCAAAATTCCCAATCTCTTATTCATATTCATATCATACCACTCATTACGAGGGAGAAGAGTGATGTCCAGTAATGACCAATGCTGTGCTGCCTCGGAAAGCTGGCTCCTCTTGATTGTTTGTCTTGAGTTTGCACGTATGAAATTGATACTTTTGCCGATTGAGTAGAATCTACCCGTTTAATACAGTCTATATGGTCCATTTGCATGAAGCTCCGAAAAGTAGTCCACTGTGGCCGACGGCAAAAATGTGTTGTGCCATGAAAGTGAGCATCCGTTTTTTGTTGTTGACCATGTGTTCATGTGCCCTTTCCTTGTTGTAAAAATGCATAGCGTCCAATGATTAATATTTTCATCAGTTTTTTTCTAACTAGAGACTATTCGGAATTTTACCAGCTGCAATGACAGCAGGGCAACTGCATGAAGCGGGGCTCGATTCAAACCCATAATGATGACCTATTACTATGGCACCTATCCTACCCATCTTCAGACTCAAAAAAGAAAAAAGTTCCTTTTTATCTCATCGATTGACATGTAATGTCTTAAGTTTGAATCCAAAACAGTTCTTATGTTAATGCATTAACGCGGACAGACAGAACTTATGATTCCAATGCCAGCTCTGATTTGTGGCTGGGATTAATATATGTCATTAATTGCTTATTTCCCTATTTCCTTGGTATTGGCCTGAGGGTCGCTGCATCCTTGGGCTAATACCGCGACCCAAAGGCCAATAACAAGGCAATGCGAAAATAAGCAATTTATAATATTTTCTATTAATTGGTTAAGTTGTGATATCCTGACAGTATTAGGACTACGAGTTCTGAAGTACGCAACTTCAAGACTCGGACAATACGGCTTAAGGTCGGCCAATACAATATATATTGGCAGGTCCTTTTTACTGTAATTACAGTACTGTACATATTTAACCAATTAATAAAAATCTGTATAACTATTTGTGAATCCGTAAACTGCACAATTGGGGGAAATCATTATAGCGTATGGGCAATCTGTAAAAGTTGACATAAATGTAATAGAATAATATTTTGATTATTGTATTCTTAAAGGAATTTTAATTATTGGATTTTTTTTTATTTTAGGTTAAAAATACAGTACAATTGGTCAATTGATGTCAGTTAAGACTATAAAACTCTGGAAGATAACATTTACTCAGTGGAAGCTGATTTCACAATAATTCGATTTACGATCAAATGGGATTCGTCATTCTGCACAGGAGTAACAGCAGATCTGGATGGTAAGAACATTTGGTGCATTGGACTTGACTTCTTTGTTCTCCTCACAAAAAGTAAGAGAAAATATTACAGAATTTTAAGAGAATGTCGTTGCATGAGGCCCAGTGATCCGAGAGATTGTGCACCTGCAACACTTAAGCCACTAACAGAATAGATCCATCATTAACTTTGTCTCGTATTCAAACAATTCCGTACAGCCAGTGTTGCAGTTTAAGTAGTCTCCATTTTGACTTGTTTTGTATCCAGATGAGACTAAGCCATATTGATGGTTCCACTATTTTCAAGCCTTCCAAAAATTTCAAGAAATATAGTTTCGGTCACTGTCCATGTTTTTTTTTGATGAATGCCACTATGTTTGCCTGCAGCTACCAAACGATCCCAGTGCAGAAAAAAATCTGATGGGAGCATTGACATGGCCAACAAACTTATTCACAAAAGGACTACACCACCTCGTCCGATTGGCATGTTTTTCCGGATCAGGGTATTGCACTCTGATCAATGAGTTTCCTGAAAGACACTGAATTCAATTTAAGCTTCTATCTGATCGTCATTGTTTCATGTAAATATGGCCTCTTTTTCCTTAATTTCAGTACTGACGATATAGCCAATGTTGCTGATGATATGTCCAATGTTGTATTTATGAGTATCTTATCACAGTTAAGCTGGGAAAAAATGGCAATAACTGAAGATATCATAGAGAATAAAAAAGCTCTTGTATCTTTTCTAATTTTACTATGAGTTCATTAAGGGACTGTCATTATGCAGAATATGTATTAGAGAACTTTCATTTATGCAATTCTTCATGCGTAATATTTTATTTATTATAATGAAATTTTAGAATAACTCATTCTTATTCCCTGAATTGATTAAAATTCACAAGCTGTTCAATTAACTGTTTTGGGCAATTAAACAGTGCATATAATGTTCAATTAAGATGCCTCAATTCAGCCGCTGCAGCTTCATTTAAATGCCAAATATTAACCAAAAGAATAATCAGCTCTTAGTGTGTCCATCTGTTTGCACAAGCACACCCCAGCAAATAACACTAATATTTTGAAGTTGCTGCCAGGCTGGTGACAAATTGTTAAATCTTGCTTAAAATTCAGCTAACATCCTGCATCCTGTGTAAACAGAAATGGTTTGGTGAGGATAGAGCAATGTGTCTTGGAATTGCTGGCTTACACAAGAGCTGCAAAAGGGAGAGGATTTTTGAATGAACTTACACGGATATTGCTCCTCCATAATTTTTGTTTTAATAATCACTAAACGACATCAAGCTGTCCGTGTCTGTCAAAGAGACCACCTGACTGGCGCCCTTGCCCTTTTTAACGAGCCAGCCCTCCCACAAACATGTACCTGCACTTTAATTACCGGCCCTCTGTCGACTGATTAGCTTTCTGCTCCCTCCTAATAAGTGCTGACTATCAGAAGTGGCTGGCTTTTATTTTCTGCCCGTGAGAAGCAATTGATCACAGTACCAAATGTTATTGGTAATTGAGAGGGAAAGGGGCTCTGCCTAATTGCCCACAACAGTCAGCCAATTGGCGTCCAATTAGTTTAATCTTTTTTGTGCGTGTATGCGTGTGCGTGTGCGTGAGACAGAGAGAGAGAAAAGAAAATTGAGCCTTTCAGATGCTATGACAGCTCTCAGTCCCCATTATGAAAATGCATTGCTACATGTGATTGTGACTTCCATTCCCACACCATACTGCTGATGGTCTAGATGTCCTGCACCTGCCTAAAGACTCTGAGACTCTGCTTATTCCTATATTTATTTCCCTTCTTCCACACAGCAAGCACACTGCCTCCAAGGTCTTTGTGTTCCAAACTGTGGTCACACTTTAGATGAAATGTTGCTCATAAAGGCTTTATACAGCATGTATAATCCCTTCTTAAATGAGATATGATGTCTTCATAAATCATACATAAGTAAATGTCATGCTTTGTAAAGGGTGAAATAACACGTGATTCCAGATGTTCAACATGTGATTCCAGATGTGACAAAGACGAAGTAATTTAGCTGACAATGTCACCCTTTATAGAGTTTAGCTACTAGCTAACTGACATTGTCAGTTATATCCCATCTGGGTAACACTTTACTAGACAGGTGCGTTCTTAACACATTCATAGCAGCTGTCATGAATTGTTCATAAGACATTCTTGAGGGTTTCATAAGACATTATTCAACCTTCATACTCATCCTTTCATAAACGTGGAACACAGAATGGCGATAACTTGTCAATATAAAAGTCCAATGGTCTCAAGGCAGAATTGCCGTTCTTGTTGTAAACCTGTTAGGCCTACCTGATCATGTCACATCTGATCCAAAGGGTAAGTCCAGTGCCAAAGAGACAGAAGGTGGACAAGTAGCCTGTGTAATTTTTATTTCAAATCAACCCAAGGTCCATGCACAGCCTGGTCAAGTGAGCAAACCTGAGAGGACGCGAGAGGCAAAATGCTTTGTTCGCTCTGAATAATAAAAAGTGAAGTCAATGAGCAGTGTTGCGGTAGTGTTCTTGTGGATTAAATAGTTTTTACGTTCCATAAAATGTTTAATGTTTTCAGCAGTGCCAGAACGAGTTTGAAAGTGGGGGTGCAAAAAAAAAAAAAAAAAAAAGACAAGAAGAACGTGGTTTCTTCACGTTCAGATAATTTTGAAAATTCCAGAGGCCAATTAGCATTCACGTGCATTTTCATGTGGGATGTTGTTACGGTCTGTACGGATACACGAGGGAAACACACTAGGGGAACATGAGCTTGGGAACATGGAAACATGAACATGAACTTGGAAACTCAGAAGAGGAGGGAGACACAAAAGGGGTGTGAGACGCCAGAAGCGGGGATCCAAAATGATACTTATTAAAATAAACAGAAATAATCCAGGGGAAAAAGGGGGCACACCCGCCAACAAAAACACCGTGCCTAGCACTGAAACTGGAGAACTCAAGAATCCAAAACACTAACAGAAACCGGGGGGACAGACTCAGAACAAACTTGGAACGAGACTTGAGACTTGGGAACAAGACTTGAGACTTGGGAACAACAGAACTCTAGAAGCTAGGGGATACTCACAAGACAAGACAGTTGGCACAGCTGGCCAGGAGAAGGGTAAGGGAGAACATCAGGAGGGGGACAGACAGGACACAGGGCACAGGGCAGGCAGGAACGCTGGGGCTATGGCTTGGGCTAAGGTAATGACTATGGCATGGCTTGGCTTGGCTTGGCTTGGCATGGCTTGGCTTGAGCTTGGGGCTGTGGCTATGGCTTGGACTTGGCTGGTGCTCAGGACAGGCAGGGCGGCTGGTGCTCAGGACAGGCAGGGCGGCTGGAGCTCAGGACAGGCAGGGCGGCTGGAGCTCAGGACAGGCAGGGCGGCTGGAGCTCAGGACAGGCAGGGCGGCTGGAGCTCAGGACAGGCAGGGCGGCTGGAGCTCAGGACAACACGAGACAGAGGAAGAAGACTGGCACAAGGACACAGCAGACGCTGGAGGAGACAGGGGGCACCAGGGGCTTGAAAGCAGCAGGAAGGGCAGGCTGGACAGGGAAGGAGGCTGAACTTGAGAACACACAGGAAACTGAGGGGACCAGAGGAGAAGTGCACCGGGCAAGGAGAGTGAGAGTGGGAATGCGTGCGTGAGTGAAGTCAGATCTGCATGCGTGCAGAAACCGCTCAGCTAAATAGGGCAGGGGCACACAGACACAGGTGTAGAAACTAAATCCAATTAACAAGGGGTGGAACATGAGGGAAACCAATTACATGAAAACAGATTAACATTAATACACAGACAAGGATCACAAGACAATCCCAAAGATGGGATAAATAAACTGGATAAAAAGACTCCTAAGTGTACAGAAAAAGAGCCAGAACAGATTATAAGAATGCAGAGATTCTGCGGGAAACTTCAGCAAAGCCAGTAAACAGTAAGGCGAGGGGTGGAGCTAGAACAGAGCGACTGCTGAGAGATAATTAGTCAATTAGTAAGTGCAGCTATACAATCCCGGGTGCTCGTTAGTAGATTAGTATTATATACAAGGTTAGTTTGGTTAGCAATTTTAGAAAACAACAAACTGTTAGTAATGTTAGTATAAATAGAAATGCAAGGGGAAACTAGAAAACGAGAACAGAAGGAAGGATGAAACCCAGAATCCATTAAATCACCCGAAATAGTGTCACAATCAATTAACACAGAAACTGATACAAACAATGACGTGACCGGGGAGAAGCAAAGACAGAACATGGGTAAAACGTGGACTGGAGTACACAGGGGAGGAATGAAATGTGAACACTAAGACATGGACTAAAAACTGACATACCAAAATGATAGAAACCTAAAATTGACTAACCAGACACTCAGACCACGGAACACAACAGATATTATAAGATAATGAAAAAAAAGTCTAAAAAAACTCATTATTTTATGTGTGTGTTGGTTTTCAGGTACTAGTGATTTCGGGTTGGTTTCATTCAAGCTTCTGACTGGACTGTATGTTGCGTCTTTTTGCGTACAGACTAGTTTAGTCTACAAGTTCTGAATTAACAGCCTGGCAAAATAAACTGCGCCTGATATTGACAAAGACATGCCATCATAACCTGAATTTCCTTTCAAGGACTAAGTAGTCTATACAATAATAATAATAATAACAATAATAATAGGTTTTCTATCCTGCGCAGCCAATAAGGTCATTCCCATTCTCAACGCAGTGCCAAGACGCACCCGCATATTTTGGCCTGCGAATCACTGACAGATTGTAATTTCATTGCATTTTAGAAGAGCCTTGAGACCGTTGGACTTTTATTTTTATTTATTAAGTTTTCGCCATTCTGTGTTCCACGTTTATGAAAGGATGGGTATAAAGGTTGAATAATGGCTTATGAAACCCTCATGAATGCCTTATGAACAATTCATGACAGCTGCTATGTAAAGTAAAGTGTTACCCACATGGGTAACATGGGGTATCACATCGTCGGCCTGCTGATAAAACCTCGTATCTCCAAATTGGTAAGAAACAAAAACTTGTATGTCCACTATTCTTACATGCAAAATTAAACATTTTTTATTTTATTTATACAACCCCAATTCCAAAATGGTTGGGACAACGTGTCAATTGTGAATACAATCAAAACGCAATGACTTTCAAATCACACCAGCCAGTATTTTATTCACAATAGAACAGAGATGACATAACATAATGTTGAAACTGAGAAATTTACAATTTTATCCACAAAATGAAGTAATTTCAAATTTGATGGCTGCTACAGGTCTCAAAAAAATCGGGACAAGGAGTCTGTTTACCATGGTGTAGCATCCCCCATTCTTTTTAACACAGATTGGAGGCGTCTGGGCATTGAGGAGTTTAGCCATTAGAATTCGGTCCCACTCTTGTTTAATACAGGCTTCCAGCTGCTGGAGAGTTTTGGGTCTCCTTTGACGAACTTTTCGCTTAGTTATACGCCAAATGTTCACAATCGGTGAATATCAGGACTGACCAGTTCAGCACACAGACTCTTCTACTATGAAGCCATGCTATTGTAATAGCTGCAGTATGTGGTTTTGCATTGCCCCACTGAAATACACAAGGCCTTTCCTGGAAGAGATGTCATCTGGAGGGGAGCATATGTTGCTCTAAAACCTGGCTTTTGAACTGAAAGCTGATAACAGGAGGGGTGGTCTTTCTCCTTTAGCCCGGAGGACAGGACGCCCATGATTTCCAACAAGAATGTCAAATATGGACTCGTCTGACCACAGGAGACTTTGCCACTTTGCTAAAGTCCATTTTAAATGAGCCTTGGCCCACGAAACACGGCAGCGCTTCTGGATCATGCTCAACGATGGCTTCCTTTTTGCATGATAGTTTTAGGTGGCATCTGTGGAGGGACTGTGTGTACAGACACTGGTTTCTTAAAGTATTCCTCTGCCCATTTAGTAATGTCAATGACAGAATCATGCCAGTGAGTGATGCAGTGGCGTCTGAAGGCCCGAAGGCATCCAGTAAAGGTCTTCGGCCTTGTCCCTTACACACAGAGATTTTTCCAGTTTCTCTGAACCTTTTGATGATGTTATGCACTGTCGATGATGAGACCTTCAAAGCTTTTGCAATTTGACGCTGAGGAACATTGTTTTTAAAGTATTCCACAATTTTTTTTACGCAAGCCTTCACAGGTTAGAGAGCCTCTGGCCATCTTTAATTTAAACTTCGTCCCAACTTTTTCGGAATTGGAGTTGTATGTTTATATTATTTTATATTTATTATTTATTTTCCTGTAAAGTTTATCATTTTGAAGATACAAGGTTTTATCAGCAGAATAAGGATGTGTTATTTCACCCTTTACATTAGGTTATTGTACTTTTTTTCAATTCCTTTTTGTACTTCACTCCTTCATCCTGTGCTTTTCTGTTGCGTATGTTATTACCTCCGCCAAATTAAGTTGGCAGGAGGTTATGTGATCGCCGGCGTTTGTTTGTTTGTCTGTTTGTTTGTTTGCAAGATAACTCAAAAAGTAATGCTCGGATTTTGATGAAATTTTCAGAGAAGGTGGATATTAGGACAAGGAATAGGTGATAAAATTTTGGCATATACGCCAAGTTCAAGTCTTTCCAACAGGCTGGAGTTCCAATCGCGTTGCTTTTGGGTTTTGCTGCCACCTGGTGGAGGTCTGCGCTCTCTTAGTGCTTTTCTAGTGTTGTGAATGTTCTACATTGTAAACTATATAAACAGTGAGTGAGCGAGTGGACAAGTGTGCATTCCGTGCGTCATCATCAGAACAAAGCTAAACTAACCAGTGATTTTGCACATATTGAACTTCGTTCGATGCTATGAATTCCCAATCTTAAAAAGGTAACCTACCTCATTTTCCAGGCTGTTTATTTTCACTGCCTGGTCTCAGCTAATACGGCACTATTTTAAAACGTTGCTCTCTTTGTCAAACAATCAAACGCCAAGAAGAATTTGATAGAAATGTAACGTTAAAAAGTGAAACAAATGTTCATGAATGCAATTTGCCACTGTTTGCAGTCTACCTTAAATTGAATTAATGCTTAGCAAATGCTTAGCAAAGCTAGTGTTTGCCTAATGCAAGGTTCATTAGCAAATGCTATGTCTTCACTAATTACAATACAGGCTCGTTAGGTCATCAGCATCTGTCTGCCTGCATTACCGTTGAGATAAGCTAAACCTCAGAGGAATATTCGAAGAATAATGAGTGGATGAATAAATTAACTGAATTAATTCATTTGCATCAAGAAAATTTACCAAGAACTAATGTAGAATCACAATTAAATACAATTGGAATGACATTTTTACTGTTTGAATTCTTGTGGTCACTGGTTTCTACAGTGGTTTCTGTCTTCAGTTCGTATGTGCAAGTGTGAGCGTGTGTGTGTGCGTGTGTGTGTGTGTGTGTATATATATATATATACATATCTACGCATTTCGGTTAGACCCAGAATCCCTCAGTGATGCCAGGGGACATATGTAGATGCTCTATTTATGCATGCAGTAATACTAATGTCGCACTAGGTGGCACCAGTTATTGAATATTCACCAGCGAGCCGACCTCAAACTCAGTTTACAATATTGGCCAGTTCAGTCCCAACTCCCAGTCCTGTTTTTCCAAGACTTGCATCAATGGAATTCCTCAGCTAAGCCTCCTGTGCAAACTGCTCAATATTCTTGCCCATACTGTCTATCCTGCAATTCCAAAAAAGCTCTCTTGTGAAAGATCTTCTGACAGATCCTCTTCTGATAGATTTGCTGTCCTCTGTAGCAACCACTTCATCTATACTGAGCCAGTGGTATTCAAATGAGTAGTTAAGAAAAATCAGTTTTCTGAAGCAAAAATTTGACATCATATTCCAACTGTTATTCTTCAATCACTATCATTTATCTTCTATTGTTTCCCTCATGCAGAGGTACTTCTGGGTCAGGACGTAAATGTGCAACCACCGCAAATCCATAGTACCCCCGGACACTCCGTTTTTGCATTTTTGTGCTCGTATTCATTTATCATGTCCATGTACTTTTGTATATCTTTTGCTTCCGTGTTGTATAGCTGCTTTCCTGATTCACAAAACCATTGTCTTGTTACTTCGGCTCCCTTCTGCGTATCCCTCACGCTCAGCTGTTCACCTGTGTCTCGTTGCTCGGTTAATCCTGTGTATTAAAACCCTAATCTGTCTTCTGTTCGGCAAGAGTGCGTCATAGTCACATTTTTTCCTGCAGCAATACTGCCCTTAATGTTCCATTCTGTTCGCCCGTTTTTGACCTCGTCTGTGTTCCTGTTTCAAGTTTTGGGCACGGACTGTTCTGGTTGCTCTTTCTGCCTGGTTATTGATACATTGTCTTTTCTAAACTTTGCATATTGGACTATGAATTGGTACTGCATTTAGCCCCATCTGGTTTTTGACTCAGTCTGAATTGACTGCACTTTTTGGATCTGCTTGGACTAAAGAAAGCACAGTTTATTTTACGTATTGTCTGTCCTTGACTATTCCCCTTGCCTGACAGCATTGTGCAGCACATTGTTCCACATACTAAAACTACAATACTTATCTTTGTGTTGTAATTTTCATGTTTGTTGTTGTAGTGAGTGAACTTTTCCTTGTATTTTAGAAATAGTAATATTTTTTCAGGGGCATATTTCACACATTCTCTACTCATACGCACAACAAAAAGAATTACAGCAGATTCCTGTGAGTTGCTTTTGCAAATACTTTTTTTCATCATCAGAGTGTTCCTATGCATTCAGAAAGATTTATTACTGAGAATATTTTCATAACGCCAACGTCCCTTTAAAATATATAACACACTCTGCAAAGGCCAAGACTATGCTGTTGCATTTGACAGAAAACTGGAGTGCCCTAGTCAGCTGAATTCTGTAGGACAAATGGCAAGTATGATCCTTTTCAAACAGCAAAATGTGTTTGTCGTTTGATGAACACTGTCTTGCAGCTAAAACACATAAAAATAAATAATATAGCATGAAGCCGGTTAAATATTGCATGGACTTGAGCACGGGCAGTGCTGCATTCTTAGAATCTCTGTCCACGGGATGTGAGACTCATAGTACAAATGAGGGCCCAAATTAAGGAAGGCCACAGAAAACACAATAGAATTAAAATATTGTTAATGTGCTCAACAATCAATTTATGATTCATTCAGGGAACATACTGCATAAGAGTCAAGAGAGTTATCCTCAGTTTGCAAGCCAATCAAAGGATACATGCATTTACTTTTCAGTATTATTGTCTATTATACAATCAATGTGAAATATAATAGCTGAGCAAACTTAGTATATGAAGCCGTGAAAATACGGAGTTGGAAATTCTCACAGAATGAAAGGATTTCACTGTGATTCAGTCACATGCAGACGCAGAAATTGTATCATCCCAATCAGTCAGCTTTACATGGACTGAGTCTCTGCAGAGTTCAGCTCATACTGGCACCTTTATCACAATAAATGAGACATTTTGAGGGAAAAAGAAAAGGAGGAAGTAAATCTGACAAAAGAGTGACAGAACAGATGTTGCCTCGATTGTTGCTAAAGATCTCTTCAGCTGGCTAATTTTCGTCAAGTACATTGCAAGACTGTCGACAAAAGCGACGGCAGCGACGCGCTCTTGAGTTCCTTTCCTCCGCAGTCATTTGATGCGTTCTCTGGAACCTTTGTTACATTGTACTTCGCTGTTTTCCATTCCTTTGAAGAGGGCTTTGATCAATTTTCATGTACAAGGAGGCGCATGTGTTGTCCTTCGTGTTGTGAGAGAGAACTCTTCTCTTCCCCGGCTTCTGTTTCGTTCCAGCCATTTGCACTGAAAATGCCTTTAATGGAAGGCTCCAAAAACAAGGCATTTATCATTATTTTTAAAACCAAATTTTAATTTAGGCATTTATCACCTTAAATTTTAAATTAATGAATAATACATAAATATGATTAATAATACAAAGACTTAAGCTACAGCATTAATAAATAATCTTTGATTACTTTGGAAGGTTTTCTGCATGCGAGGCCATCTATTACACATTCAGTGGTGCATTTCATTCCCAAATATGATTTTTTTTTTTTTTTGAATCAAAATGTGATTTCAAAGGGAGACTGGAAGTCAGTCTCTGGTCTTTCGTCATCAAAGGCTTTTCTGTGAAGTGTTCTTTTTTTTTTTACATCGCCACATTCCTTGCTGCTTTATTTAGCGTCATTATCCACGTGAGCGCTTACTACTGATGTTTCTTGTCTAGTTCCCAAGTCCTTGGGTACACGCCTTTGCGTGCCCAACTGCATTTCCTTCACACAAGCCAGGGAGTGCCCCATCCCCCCCCCAAACCTTTCACAAATCCCATGGATCATTGCGCTGGCTCTAGTTGCCATTATCCCTTCCAGCTTCTTATGCCATTTCTGTCTCTGCGGAACTGAAAATCCTCCGAAGAGGCCATGGGATCTCTACAGCCGTGCAGCTGCACAATCTGTGTCCACTGAGAGCACCTGACGGGTATCAGAAAAGAGATTCCATCAAGAGCTGCCCGTGCATCCTGTTTCTCAGAATTTAGCATTAGAAATGAATAGTCTCTTACATGCATGCCTGCTCTGATGTTTGTCACTTAATTCTTTGGCTTTCCTTTTATCTCTGTTATTAGCTCCAGTGTTGATCTGTCTCTTCTTTTTTTTCAATGACTTACTTGCAAGTCACTCTGGAGGAATGCAGGAATCTTTTTTTAAACATTAGTGCGGCAATTTTGTCTGCAATTACCATTTGGTCCTACTTTGTTGCTTTAGTTCAGTTATGATATGTTTGATTGCATCATTTATTCAAGCTTGTCAGGTCTCCCTGCTTCTAGTTTCATAAGCCTCATTTTTATGCCTTTCTGTGGTGTTTATGGATAAGACACCATCCCCTTGCGAATGTCTGCAAGTCATTTATTCATATTAAGAAATGAAGTATTTTATGCCATTTCAACATGACCTTTCATAGAAAATTTGATGACTTGTCTTGATTCATGCGCAGAATGGATGCATGATGAAAACATAGAGATCATGCAGTTAAAATTACAGTAAGTAATTCTGCTGCCCAATATTACCATCTCAAGGCATTACCATCTCATAACCATTTCATCTCAAGGCAGCCCTGTAATGCTCACAAACGTAATACAAATCTGTAGCTTTTAATGCAATAATTCCACAAATGTAATAAATTTAGTGCAAATCAAACATTACATTTACAGGAATTTATTGTAGTTTTGGGAATGTTAAATAAAAAAATAAAAAATTTTAATTAGTGGGAAGGTAAAATTATGCTTGTGGACTTATTGTTACATTTCACCACCTATTAAAATAATAGCCCAAGTCATTTTTTCTGGTTTTTGGGAAAACACAAAAAACATTATCAAGAGATTATTTAGACCAAACTCATTTTCGTCAAAAAATGGCCATTTTTATATCCTTGAAGGCCGAATGGGGTTTCGGGCATATTATGTTTTTGGTCCGACTGCCGCCGCGCCGCCCTACGTGTTAACCTGATAACTTCAGTAATATTTCAATTAGAAATTTCATGTTTTGCTCATAAGTAAGTATCATAAAGAGGAAGAACTGATTCGATTTTGGAGAATTTACAGTTTCTAGATTGTTCAGTTTTTGGCCCCTGCTGGCCAATCACAGTTTTTATCATATCTCTGGAAATATTTGTCCGATTGACCTCAAATTAAGTGCAAATGAAAGGTCATGACCTGAGGGTGTGTCTCACGATGACATCATATCTGTTTGGGTCAAAATTTTGACACAAGGTGGAGCTTTGTCACATAAAATTCAACATTTTTGCCATAAACATTTGTCCTATTGACATGAAACTATGTGCAACTGCAAGGTCATGACCTCACAACATGTCACATGATGACATCATTACTGAAAGGGTTAAAAGATATTAGTATTCTTTTTTCTTTTAGTTCTGGAAAAGTTAATTTTATTCTATTTTTATCATTTCTCAAGTGAAACACATTTCTTATTAGCATTAACATGAGCACATGAAATGAGCTAAAAAAAATATTACCATCTGCCTAATATGCTGTTAGTCCGAAATATGTTGCCAACAGCACACATACTGACACCCACATGAATTCCTGGACCTAGGAAACATTTTGCAGAGCGTCACGCTCCCCCCACCAGCTTGTTGTCTTCCCATAGAACATCCTGCTGCCATCTCCTTCCCATTTAATGGATCCATGTGCCCCGGGCCAATGAACATGTAAAATACAGAATTCATTGGCCCAGTTCATCTTCTTCCATTGCTCCACGGTACATAACATAACATTACATATCACATAACATAAAATAACATGAGTGGCAAGAACAGGCCCCACAGAACTTGCCATTTTCCTATCACTAATGTGAACACTTCAGATACTTAAGGACTAAGTAGAATCTACCACTGTATCAAGTCTTGTTTTGAAAACTTCCAGAATTTCTGCCCCTTCGATAGGGCAAGGCCAGCTACTCCACACTGAGATCACTGTTTGCTTGAAAAATTATTTCTTAAAATTTCCGCTAAATTTTCTCTTCCATTTGTCCAGTTTGAGGATGAGACTCGCTTGCCCATTGTGGGAACTGTTATGATTCTGCCCTGTGTGCTTGTTTGTGCGTTTTTTCCCCGTGTCTCTCTTGATATGTGTTTCAGCTCCATTCCCACAGCCTGACCACCTATTCCCCCCTGCCTGGTTCCTGTGATGTAGTTTGACAGCCTGCATGCCTGAGTCTTGTTGTCCAATCGACGTCGGCCAGCTCCCTCCAAGGATTCTGTCGTTTGGCCGCCAAAACCTATCGCCAGCGGCACATCCACCCCGCCCCCGCTGAAGCTGCCACACCACCTCCTGGTCCAGGACCAGAGCCTCAGCTACTTCCACCCGAGTGCCATTATGGCAACCCTGGGTTCTACGGGTGTTTCCTGGCTACCTGTGGGAAGCATTTCGATCTGCAGCCCAGCGCCTTCGCCACAGCTTTCCGAGATAGCCTTGCCCCTCCTGACTGGTCCAGCCCTCCACTGGGGAACTGCTGCCTGGATGACCTGTCTACTCTGTGTAGCCTCCCCATCTCCCCTGTCCTCCATTTTGGAGAGGTTCTCCGAACGCACCGGGCGTGGTGCAGCCATCGTAAGGGAGCTGACCCGGATCCAGCTTCCCCCAGCCCCTCCAACGTTCCTGCCAGTACGTCCTCCCGAGTCCCCCAACCCGAGCCCATGCAGGAGGAGCGCAGCCGTTTCACCAAGGAGGGGAGAGATCTCCGCATGCAATCCGGGGCATGCCTCTACTGCGGCCAGCAAGGGCATTCTATTGCCAACTGCTCTACGAGGAGCTGATGCTCACTAGTAACCTGAGTCTCTGAGCAATTGTTTTACTTCATTGTGTTTCATGTGTTTTTGGGTTTTATTCTCCAGGTGCTCTGAGACTCTGAGTAATTTTGTTATTTTACTTTATTAGGTTTCTTGTATATTTGGGTTCCTTTGTTCTTCGGTTAAGGGCCAGGTGGTGCTTTTTAAGCGGGGGTTACTGTTATGATTCTGCCCTGTGTGCTTTTTTGTGCTTGTGCGTTTTTTCCCTGTGTCTCTCTTGGTTTGTGTTTCAGCTCCAGTACCGCCGCCTGACCACCTATTCCCCCTCGCCTGGTTCCTGTGATGTCCTGTGACAGCCTGAGTCTCGTTGTCCAATCACGTTTCCTCTTTCGGTTTCGGCTTTGGTATTTCATTCATTGCTTCCACTTGTGCTTATTTCTGGGTCTCGCAAAACTCTGAGTGAATGTGTTCTCTGAAAACTTTGAGTGAATGCTCTCTCTGATAGGGCCATTACTAATCGTACTAACCAGCACTTAAGGGTGTGTAAATATTTCATCATGTAGTCACTAACCTTATTAACTCATTAGCGAGTGTGTGAGTATCTAAGTTATGCTTTTCTTTGCTGTACTTATGGTTCTTTGGACTTGTCACGTTTAGATTTCCTTAATCTAAACTGTCCAGTTTGATTGATCGTCTTGGTGTCTTGTCTCGAGTCATTATTATTACCCGGTCTTCGTGAATTTGCTTATTAATCCCATGTATTCTGTGTCTCCTTGAGGATGCCTGCCTTACCCCCGCCTCCTCCCTAGTGTATTTATTCTGGGAAGAGTGTAGAGATGTCAGACCTGACTTTGCAAGAAATCGCAAGAATCTGCTGCACTTCACTGCGCTTCAGACACACACACGTTCCTGAACCTGAGCGACATTAAGAATCTCTGTTCCCGAGCACCCCAAGCATTTCTGTTGTCTTTCAAGCTCCGTGTTCTCCTTGTTTTACCTCGTCATTTTCATCAGCCTGTTTTGTTATTTCGAGCCACTCGTTGAGTGTGTATTTCAGTTCCTTCCTGCCCTTGGCAGAGTACCTAAGTTCTCCTGGTTCAGTGCATGCGCACGGTGTTTCCTTTCGGCCTGTGTGCCGCGTTTTCCTGTGTCTGGGTTCCCTAAATAATCCACCTGATCCCGCACCTGGTGTCCACCTGGCCCGTTCCCTTACAGGAACCTTCCACAGTTGACATGGAAGAGAAGGGGCAGTCTGTAGCTTCAAATTCCCATATCCAGCAGGTTATGATGCACTGTGTACTGTAAGGCATTCCTCATGTCACCATCTTTAATATTTTTTATGACTTTTGCCGCAGCCCTTTTGTCGGTCCAGAAAAATGAGCCCTGGTGCCCTTCACTGCGTCCCTGGCTGGTCTTTCCTTGGACTGCTGGTCATAGGTATGCGACCCTGCTGATGGGGAGCAAACCACAGGCATTGCCACTTCAAAAAAGCTCCGATCCAGTTGCTTAGCCATAACAATTTGGCCCTCGACCAAGATCCAAAATTTCTAGGGTCCAGAATGTAAAAAATGAGAACCTACTTACCTTGTATGGTCTGCTTGCAGGCCTTGTTATGCTCCGTTGTTACAAGATTATCAACAGATGATATCATAGAATGATCATCCAGGTTTTGGTAGTCCTGAAAAGGCCTGTTGTTGGTGGAGGTAATTGATGTTTTGACAACTTGAGTGGAAGGCATCTTCAGAGTCAAATGAGAAGTTGTTAGTCAGCCTAATATATTATTCTGGTTCATGGTCAGTGATTGGTCAGCTCTGCCAAAAATACTAATCAGTAATTAAGTTGTAAATTGGTTCATTTTTTTAACATCAGACATGAGTCGTTGGTAAAGTGCTTTATTGCCTCTGCAGGTTAAGCATTGTGCTGAGTCCCTGTTGATAGTATGTTTCGTAAGTCAATGACATGCTGCAATGTGATTACTAACATAAAGATTTCTCGTAGCCCATTTGTTTTCTGTTAATCTGGTGTTGAGGTTTTTGCCAATCTCTCCCATGCAGGAGGCATCGCAGTCGGAACATCTGATATGACAAATCATTCCTTGTCTATTGTTAGATGTTGATATTCGCTTCATCTGCGTCATAATATTCTGGCTCATCAGTGTATGCTACAGAGAAGAACAATTTAAAGATAGCTTACAGAAAACCATTTGAAACTCCTACATCATTTTTGGAGCTTGATGTCCCAAAATAGCAGTACCTCAATGACACCTGGTTCAGTCAGATTACATTAGAGTAATTTCTGAAGTCTGCCGATTCCATTCCATCCACAACGTGCACAGTTAATCTTTCTTCAGAGAACTCAGTGAGCCAGACTTTTCTTTTTCTATTTTTGACCTGTTTGTGACAGCTGTCTCCTTGCATTTCAATCAGTGCATTTCTGTTACCTGCATCTTCCCGGTCTCTCTTTTACCACCACCTGTTGATTGGAACAAAGGGAAAATAACAATTGCATGAATTATTAAATGCATGAGACCACTGCTGCTAAATATGAATATACTAGATTGTTAAAAAAAAAGTATTTGCCCCCTTTGAAATATGTCCTATTTTTGCATATCACCCTGTGATATGCGTGAGCCAGTGTCACTGCAAATGTCTTCCCAGTTCACTTCTGGATGTTGTTACTCGACTCCACTACTTAGACTGCCTTCCCTGTCATCTTTTCCCTTCAACTGTTCCTAGTTCCTTTTTTTTTTTAAAGGGCTCAGTGGTGTTGTTCTCCACACGCCATTGTGAGGAGAAAACAAACAAAAAAAAACAGAGCATTTCCAAAAGAAAATTTGACAGTGCCATGGGATGCTGCATGGATGAGGGGGAGCCCAGCATGGTGGCCAGGCCCCAGATTCTTTGATTTTATGACCTAGGCAAAGATGATCAGGATAAGGAGAGAACACACCAGCTGGATCATCGAAGTTAGGGTGCATCTGTGCTGTGGCACCACAGAGGCTTGCATGCAATGTTTTGTTTATGGCACCCATGTATATTTCCTAAATAAACAATGCCTTCGGGAATGAGGTCTCATCAACTGCTATAAAATTATCTCAAATGATTATGATAATCTTGAGTGATTATTATTCTCTCTAATGATTATTATATTCTCAAATAATTAAATCATCTCACTCTTATAATGTCAATGCTTTTTGGTTAATTAACAGAGAGTGCCTTTTTTTCCCCTTATATTTGAGCTTTCTTTGACAGGTATGATAATTGACTGTTTTGCTTGGATC
The DNA here is from genome assembly GCA_029721435.1 of Gymnothorax reevesii. NCBI lineage: Eukaryota > Metazoa > Chordata > Actinopteri > Anguilliformes > Muraenidae > Gymnothorax > Gymnothorax reevesii. Next base: position 127,052,220 of record CM056574.1, read on the forward strand.
AGTGTTGAGTGTGCTCCAAAATTTGGGTCCAAAGATCTTAAGTTTGTTGTGTGTGACCATTACTGTGTTATAGGAAGGTGGTTCAGAGTAGCTAGCCAGGTGAAGTCGTGGATTCTATTGTTTGGTGCAAATAAAGAATCAAAAACAGAAGGTTGTCAACTCATTTCTATGTCATTAAAACTGAGCTTCGACTCTCCTGTATTTTATAAAAGCTGCTGCAGGGGGAAATTGCTCATGTTATAATTTTTAAAATAAACCCACACAAAACAAATCTCTCTTCAATGTAAAATGCACTTTTTGTTTTTATAACATAATCTTCATTTTCTTGGCCAGAAAATGAATGGACTCAGGATGGGGAGATTAGAAAATGAAGCATTACTAGCATGGTTAATTAATATATCAGCACAACAGTACTTCAAGATTTGCGTGTGCGGCCAACATATAATAGGTCTGTTGTCGCAATGTTGTTTGAAACTCACCTAGTGAATGTGAAAATGAAATAGATTTTTTTATCACGAGACAGTTTACCCTATGTATTATGGACGCATTGACATTTACTTGAGTATAACCAAAACCTACTCATTTATCTCGAGTAAATTTGAAGTGGGACAGGAGGCATCAGGAGGGCGTTAGGTTGCGTCCTGCGGGGTTGTTAACAATAAGTACTCCAACAATATTGACTGTAAATATTTAATTTTGGAAGTACTCTGGCTTTATTCATTAAACGATGGCTAATTATGCTCGATTACAAAGGAAGCCAACATGTCCACTTCATGTGTCAGCAACTACTGACTAGCTCGCAAGCTACATGTTATAACAGACTGATTTCAGCTCGCTGGCTCTACAGAAACCGTCACAGGTTCATTGTGATTGCAGGTAGCAAGCTAGCTACAGTCTGCATAATCGCACATATGTTGTATTATGTAATAAATCTTTGTTTTAGCTGGAGATTATATGGAGTTTATTTATTTAATACATTCCAAGTCCTGCACTTGAGTCCTCTATGTTTCATCACTCTCCTGGTGCCCTTCTATCACCTTTGGGCACCAGAGTGATAAATTGGTGCTGGTTTTTTAACATGTTACTGGGAACAGTCAGGACTGTTCTCCACTTTGGCCCTGAGAACATAATGTTTATTATTTGTAAAAACTATTTTAAAGAGGTACTCTCCAGACCACAGCATACTTGCACTTCGGGTCATGCCATTTGAGAGGAGCTTGACCCCAGAGAATTTGGCAGTGCTAATGGATGGCGTTCATATGGCTACCTTTTCATGTAGTTGAGTCTTAACATGCAGTTTATAATGCCACGGAAAACTGTTCACTGACAGTTTGAAGTCCTTTGAAGTATTCAGGAGCGCACATGGTTATGGCCTTTACATAAGCATCTCTGTTCTCGATGCAGCGTTGTCTGAGGGCTCGCAAGTCATGCAAATCCAGTATTGGTTTGTTCATCTTCAATGCAGTAAGATTGCCCCGGTTTTCTTAATGTTTACACTATATTATGGACTGTTGGTGGTTAATTTTATGCAGTTGCATACTGAGAATTGTTGTCCTTACACAGTTTGATTATTTATCCATGCAGCTTTTGGCAAAGTGACAAAGCTCGAACCACCTTGCTGGCAAAGAATGTGCCTTCATTTTATACCCAACCATAACTGAATCACTCATTAGCTATTCACCCAAATGTTCCATACAGGTGTTTTCCAGAAGATTCCACAAGTTATCCAGTCGCTCATTTCCCTGTCCCGATTGCTTTTAAACAGTTTACAGACATCAATTTAGAAATTTGTGAATATGGACAAATATCAATATAGCTGACATGGTTAAAGTTTACATTTTCTTCAAACTGTTTTCACAAATATAGATAAAAGAACTGAGGTTGAATATTATCTCTTCAGTTGGCTATTTAATCATATTTAATTGCTAATTGAATTAAACATGCCCAGTATAGATACTACCAGCCCCCGGAATGCAAAAATCACAAAATGGAGCTTTTCCAGCTGCTTTTCCAACTATTTTTCAGGTAAAAAAATACTATTCTTGAATTGTACTTTTACATACTGTACTAAGTATGCTGTATGCTTTTTTGTAGAGTTTATGTGTAATTAAGTGTGCTCAAGTAGTCATTGAAAACTACTTCAGTACACTAAAAGTGTAAATAGTATGTTAAATTGGAACAACTTGTTACAAACTTTAAGTGTATCAAAGTACACCAGCACAGGATTGTATTTTTAATACACTTATCATTATTCTAGCATGTCTTTATAATACTTCAAGTTTACATCAAGTGCACTTTCTGACTATATATATTACTTTTCAAGTGCACTATTATGTTATTAGGAATGTATTGATAGTGAAGTAATATCACAATTTAAGCATCAAAAAGGTATGTTCAAAATATACTGAAAAGACGTTAAAATTAAATTGATAGTTGTGTAAAATTGTATTTTTTAATTATTTGTTTATTTCTTTTATTTATTTTTTTTGTTATTAATTGGTAATAATTCATAGGAAATTAGAAAATTAACATTATTTATGCAGGCAGTGTATGAATGTAACAAGCTATTTGGATGCCATCTGACCTGCCTTTAGGTCAGGTTTTTTGGTGACGTCATTAGCTTGTGTTTTGCAGTTATGGGATTCTTATCAGAGGCCAATTGGATATTAAAAGCTGCAGTATTTAAGAACAAGAGGCACCCATAATTGCAGCGAAAACCGTCCATTTATGGAAGGTATTGTTTTGACGGCAAACGAGAGTCAAGACCAGAGTGTATCGAGGCAAGACAAAGTGTTTGAGGGATTGAGTCAGAGTCAAGACTGTTAACACCAGGACCAGTGCAAGCCACACTGCATGACAGATAAAACATGGAACATGCAAACTATATACAGGGCTCAAATCTGCGACCATAATGGTCGCATACGCGAGCATTTTTTGGAAGTGATAGAGTACATTTTTTTACTTTTGCATTCGTGCCAGTACACAGCAAATCGTTCAGAGTTAAATTTGCTCCACAGGTATTGATTTTAACTCTACGCCAGGGTACATATAATCCTCATTTGTTAGTGTTAAAACTACACTGACACCATAATAGCATTCATAACACCGGGCCAGTGTATGATAAGTAATTCTTCAAGTGTTTATTAATAAACTCCAACGGGAAACAAATGACCACAGAGTATGGCAGGGTACATTCATCACCGTTTAGTGAAAAAAGAAAAAACACTACAGGATACACATAACACCAGACCAGGTTTTTATGATAACTATCATGAGAACAAGAATTAATACGACGAGTCACTATGATTTAACTTAAACAAATGCCATTTAGTGATGGCAAAAAAAGGTTGTGAGCCTGGGCCTCTAACGACTGCGGACCCTACTGCCGCTGCCTTGTGCACTACAATATAATCACACAATGTGTAGGGATTCAAAGTCACCGTGAGAGAATCAATGGTCTCACCTTGTGAAAGACAACAAGCCTTTCTGATGCAGCATCAGCACTGATCTTCACAGCCTTTTTCTCCCACAGGCTACGGTGGGAGCAGATGAGTCAACAGCAGCAAAGCAGCCATATCACTGTCCCATCCTTCAGAGAAAAGAAACATGTTTAAGTTTGAATCCAGACTGTCTCTACCCATCTAAATATGGCAATCTAAGTGGAGAAAAAACACCCCACTTCAAACAGAATCAACTCTTGTTGTATTAACTTCATAAAACCTTCATTACAGTCTAGCTGCTCCTTCTCCATGCACTATTGTCTGGTTTAAATGACGTCATGTAGACTAACTTCAGTGGTCTGATATAGGCAAAAATCTGATCTGGGCATTAATACCTAGAGTGAATTCTTTCTATCATATGGGGGCAAGGGCAACCATTTCAATTCCTCCATATGGCAGCAGGGCAGAAATGAATCATTTAAGCAGGTGTACCAGAGTTGGGGTCAGTGACTTGTTTTTCCTCTGCAGACATCAGGAGATGCTGTACAGCGTGCGTCTGAGTCAGGCATCTCGCTTCCTTAATGATTTGGGATTTGAAATTGCAGTCCCATTTCTCGAACAACTTGGAAGACATTTCAGCTCCAAACAAGAGTGTGAAGTCTTGCTTTATCTATGGAGATAAATGGAATAATTTCAGACATTACACAATATAAATCTAAAGGAATGAATCACTTTGTCTTCACATTAATTTAGACACTTACCAATCCTTTCACATCCAGAAACCTCGGATACATTTTCAGGACTTCAGTGGTCATCTCTGGACGGGGGCGCCAGATTGACTTAAGAAGTGGGGGGGTCCAAAAAGTGCCATGTTGTGTGTTCAGCTCATTCACAGTGCCTCTTTATTGCAACACTTCCGGTATAAAAAATAAAAAGACTTTTGGCTCATTCCCGTTAACCCAGACACACATGCCCCAAATCCCTCACCTCTTCTTTAAAACTAATGCTTTGGACTTGTCATTATAGTGTTCATCATGAATTAACAAGTAGTGAGGTCCGTGGCTGGGTAGGCAGGATCAGCCAGAGCTTAAATTGCATGGTACATTCATGAAAAAAAAATATATGAAGTAGAACTCATTATTAAATCCACTGCAATATCAACAAGAGCCATCTGGCAATGGCGTATTCCCCCAACCCCCCACATTGATGGATTAACTGCCCAAGAAATTCCTAAATACCAAAAGGCACATCTACATATGACACCTGACCTACATGTCAAATTTCGTGAAGAAATACTGAACGGTTTTCAAGTTATGCTCCGGACAAAAGAATGTTTACAGACGGACGGACAGACGGATGGACGGACAGAGGGAGAGTAAAGCTTCTGACATCAGCGGATTACAGTGCGCACACTATTACTTGCAAATTGGAATTGCACACAGGATGCATGTGTTTTTTCCACATGGATTAAGATGCATGAAGATTTACTTCGCAAATACTGACTTGACAGGCCAAATGATGGCACACTCCTCAAAGTGCTATACACCTACGTAAAACAAGCCAATGAACGAGACAGAAACATTATTGGGATGATCTGAAATTTTGTGAACAGTTAGGAATTTGGGGAACAATAATCAGCGAGCGAGTGGACATCGTAAAAACAGTTGAGGCTGCGTTCCAATCCGAAAAAATGCTTGCCTCATGGTGTTCACTCGCCCACCAATCGAGGGGGGAATCCCCAAAAAATCTGGGATGTAAGATGGCTGCCACTAGTAGGGTCGTTCCAATCCAGTTTTGCGGAGGGAAGGGCGCATTTTCATTTGCTCAAGCCCTCGATTATCCTCCCTCAAACGAAGCCAACATCGAACATCCCTCCCAGCTTTGATATTGCCTAGAATGGTTTGCTCATTCTCCCTCGGTAAAGATTTGACGTCCGCCATTTTTTTCTGCTGGCAAAAGGAGGAATTATGGCAGGGAAAATACCATACAAATGTAAGAATTGTGCTCAAGTAGAGTGTAATTTATGATTTTTATATAATAATTATTTCATATATAATTTATATGCAGATAGCAAGGTTTGGGGGTGAGGAGCATCGGTTTCGCTTTAGTTTTAAGCATGTAACATTGCGTTCATTTTTCCTGTAGCTAGCCCATAGCATCCGCGAGGACTGTTGCAGAGCTTATAACTGCTTTTACATTGGACAGGAAACAATTTTTTCGCTCAACAGATTACATTCAAAGTCAATGCAAAGACGCGAATTTGTTTTGTGTCCAGTGGGAAAGCAGCTTTATTTTCCTATAAAACAGTCACGAGTGCCGCAGCAATCAAACGAGCACGCCGTCTTCTTCTTGCCATAAATTTGCGATACAGGGTCTGCTTAGCTGTAAAAGGTGAAACGTACAGGCAGCTAACTCAGTCGGCTCCATGGCAACACTAACTTCCCATTGGCTTGTGCACAAATGTCAAAGTGTGGAAGAAATGCTGCGAGGGTGCTTCCAATCCGATATCCAACAACCCTCCCCCTAAGTTCCCTCTATTGCCCTCCCCCGCACGAGAAGGGCTTATTTGCCTGCTAAGTCATTCAGAAGGTTCACTCAAGTGGAGGGAAGAAGTGAAGGGAGTATCTTATTTCGGACTGGAACGCAGCCTTGATCTGCGCTCATGCCCATGGCCATTACCCAGAAACACTTGCTGTCTCAATGACGATATCAACAGCAAAACAAAATTATCATTGTTTGTTTTATTAAGAATTTTCCAAAAAGAAATCTAAATTGTTAAATGTTATAACGACTTCTGTTCAATTAAAATTATGAATAATGTTCTCTGATGACATCAACTTCCCAGCACCATGACAGTGAAATGAATCCAGTTCTAGTGGTATCAATATCAAGTAGCACACTTTCCAGAAACTTTGTCAGGTCTTGATAAATATGAAATTGTCAATACTGGTAAAAATTTCAGTCGATAATGGTTGAGGCCGTACACCATCGTGGGAGTGCATGTCATGGGTCGCGCAGCTGTCACGGTGTTTTCAACTAACATCATTCAGCTACGGCTCTTCTCTGGCCAATATCATAACAATGGGGGGCACAGTTACTGCAACGTCACTAGGACTCAGTGGCGGGGGGGCAAGCGAACAAGATTCATTCAATGGGATGGATGGGACTAGCCTGGTTTTTTAGCCAATCCACCGAGAGGACGCGGCATCCAAACCGACAAGGCGGGGCACACGCGGTCACGGGAGATCTACCTCCCGGACTGCCACGTCGTTCCCAACGAAGGGGGAAGAAGTCGTAGTTAACATTTCTGGACGGATTCTGAGTGAGTCTGAAATATCTGCCTTGTCTAAAGGTCTTTCCTTCTCCCCCACTAATTCTCCCGATCCCTTTAAAGTAAAGGTGGACACATTTAAATTCTTTCGGCAGCTACATCTGAAACACTATTTTTCATCTAATGCAAATGCTATATTAAGAAATTCTAATACGTTTGATGTAAATTCTGATGCCACTGATGTAAGAAGGGAGAAAACCCCTTTCAAAAAGAAATCGATGTTTATCCCTCACTCTGATTTGAGTCCCTTTGTGATTACATACAGCAGACTAGTCGAACGTGACCTGTCTAAGTTATTCCATAAGACTAAATTTCGTGGGAGCAATCTTACAAAAGAGGAATTTTCTGCTTTGAAATCTCTGCAGTCCAATTCTGACATTGTGATTAAGCCTGCAGATAAAGGGGGCTCGATTGTTGTTATGAATTTCATGCAATATGACAACGGTGTTAAGAGTCAACTCTGCAATAATTTGTTCTATTCGCCTTTACGTCATGACCCTACTGCTAATATCAAAGCTCAAATTGATGCGTTTATTGAATCTTCTGTACAGAAAGGTTGCATTACTGCAAATGAAAAGGAGTTCCTCTTGACTAAACATCTTATTTGTCCAGTGTTTTATGGATTACCTAAAATACACAAGTCTGTAGTTAACCCTCCTCTTAGGCCCATTGTGTCTGGCAATGGTAGTCTAATTGAGCCCCTTTCTCCCTGTATAGACTTCATTAAGAAATTGGTTCCGGACTTGCCAGCCTATCTTGGTGATACTTTGGATATATTAAATGTTTTAAATGATCTGCAAGTGAGTGCAGGTAGCATACTAGCCTCTTTAGATGTCCAGAGTTTATACACCAACATTCCACAAACTGGGGGTTTACAGGCCCTGGCTCATTACCTGGAGAAGCGGCCTGTTAACATTCTTCCACCGAATTAGTTTATCCTCACTTTAACGGAGATGGCCCTCAAAATGAATAATTTCTAGTATGCTGGCTCATACTATATTCAATCGCAAGGTACTGCCATGGGAGCAGTATTTGCCCCTAATTACGCCAATCTTTTTATGGGTCACTGGGAAGAAAAGTTCATCAATGATCTCACTACCAATCCATTCTTCTCTGAAATTGCCTTATATCGGAGATACATTGATGACATTGTACTTATTTGGAACGGCTCTGAACATCAATTTGCTGCTTATATGCAGTATGTAAATAACACTGACAATAATCTCACCTTCACAGAGGAACATAGCCCCACGAGTATCAATTTTTTGGATATTACAATAAGTAAATATTGTCGAAGTACTCTTGATACCACTGTTTTTCGTAAACCTTTAAGCCGCAACACTCTACTGCATGCGGATAGCAACCACCCTGAGCGACTTACACGTAATGTTCCTGTTGGCCAATTTCTCAGGTTGAAAAGCAACTGCTGCAGTATGGAAGAATTCAAACTAAAAGCCACGGAGATGCAGCATTGGTTTCTAGAAAGAGGCTATAGTAAGTTTGGTATTGATCGGGCACTTAACCGAGCCACACAAACCGAACGCTCCACTTTGTTGGCTAAACAGCCAATAACTAATGAAGCCACACGGGTCTGCTTCTCCGCAGAATATAATCCGTACGATGGACGAGTTAAGAATATTATCCTTAAACATTGGAGCATCCTTAAAAATGAACCATCTCTTAAAGACATTTCTGCCAATCCCCCTCTCGTATCCTTTAAAAGATCGCGCAACATTAAAGATTATGTGGTTCATAGTTTTAAGCCTCCTACAATACCCAACACCTGGCTACTGGGCGCACCGACTGGTTTTTTCAGCTGTGGTCACTGTGCTCATTGTTCGAATTCGAACAAAACAAAGTTTTTTCATCATCCCCTCAATGGAACAAAATATGAGATCAAACAATTTATCAACTGCCAATCTACGCAACTGACATATATGTTGAAATGCCCTTGTGGTTTAATTTATATAGGTCAGACTAAACAGGCACTCAAAGTTCAAATTGGCGAACATAAAACTGCCATTCGTAATAAAAATCTGGACTATGTTATGGCACGTCATTATTTGGAAGCTAATCATGGCTCGGTCTCCTCCCTGAAATTCATAGGGATCGAAAAAGTTCCACCATCCCCCAGGGGAGGAGATATTATTATTAAACCACTCCGTAGGGAGGCCTTTTGGATTTGCAGCAATTTCTGGGAGAGTGAATGATCCAACCAGCCCATCTTGCTTCCTCTAATTTTATTCCTCCTGACTAGGCATGTGGTTTACAATATTAGGTATATATTTTGTTAAACTTGTAAATATATGTATATTGCAACATTGCCATTGGGGAAAGGTCATTTGGTTCGATCTCTTATTGTTATGATGATTATTTTGTATTCAATTCTACTGAAATGATTGATTTTGCGCAAATACACGTTCCCTTTTTTGGCTGTCAATCTTATTTGTGTGGGAGGGTATATATATCCCTCCATTTCCTGTGTTCAGATGATTCTGAGGAAGACGCAAGTCGAAACGTCGGCCATCTTTTCCCCTCAATAAACGTGCAGATTTGTAAAGTTTGCTCCAGTGTTTTTACTTTTGGGTAGTCTTTTTTAAGTACCCAGGCAAAAGTCTTTTTCTATGTTTATTGTCCTTTACTGTTGAGCACCTCTCCTCACTTTTGAAACTTGGCTGAAGCGCGTTGGACTTTTGCATATTGCCTACTTCTATAAGTGCTTTGAAGTAAAGTATACTTTTTAAAAGTATACTTCTGAACAATTTACAATAGACTTAGAATAAAGTACACTTCTAATAAGTAAACTACAGTATAACTTTAATTATTGGATAATTTGTATGTATAATTGAAGTATAATGAAAATGAAATTAATCACATATTTTAAGTACACCTTTTAAAAGTATATTTTAAATATACAAGATATTAAGCACGAAAAGTAGAAGTATATTTATAATAACCTTTGTATCCAACAAATATATTTTAAATATAATTAAGCGTAATACTTTTCACCTGCGTTGAAGCCGGCAGAAACTGTTCAGCTTCATGAGACCTGTGTCACTATATCTAATTTTACTGCTTTGGGGCCTGGCTGACTTGTCATAATTGAGGGAATCATGAACTCTATTCTGTATTACAAAATATTGAAGAAGGATTTCCTGCCAGTCTATAATCAGAAGCTAAAACACGAATGGGGTTATGCAGCAAAACACGAAAGCAAGTCCTCTGAATGGCTCGAAATAAAAAAAAAGGTTTATGTGGGACCTTGAACCCCATTGAGATGAGAACCTACCACTGAAGCAGAATTCACGCTATTGTTCAAAACGCTGGCTAATATCCCTTCACAGCAATATGAAGGATTGTTATTTCAATATTTTTGTTACAGTTTTAGCGGCTGAAGGTGGGTTGACTGCTAGTTTTTAGGTTCAAGGGAGCAATTACTTTTTCATAAGAGTGGCATAGGCATTGTATTGTCTTTAATCCAACGAGAAGCTTTTCATTTTGTGCTTTTCCATCAAATTTTCTGTATGGTTCAAAAATTGTAAAGAATGAGAAGAAACTATTTTGCGACACATGACAGTAACCACATGACGCAACTGCAAGGAAAAATATAGCTGGCAAACATCTGTGAACAGATAGTGATTTTTCTCTTCAACAAAGTCCCTGAATTGTTTGACAGCAAATCAAGGAAGTAATCAATCACTGTTATTTCACCAGTAGTATACCAGAGAATCATGAGTAGTATGAGTGTAACAAAAACATTTAACCGGAGCTATCACTGCATTCATTCTCTAATTGCATATTTCGGGGCTGTATGATGAATTGGGATAGCTTTACAAATACGTATGTTTTCATTCTAAATTCTTTCCAGCTTTGGAATTGAAGTTTTATTTAATTCCAGAAAAAAGGGCTATATCACACTGTGGGGGAAAACAAAGCAAGGAGAATATTTCAAACAATTTATTAGGATACCCCAAACACACACCTGTGACAACTGGAAATGCATTTGAATCAAAATAAATAAGAGGACATGGTACTTCTCAACTTTTCATTGCATTCAAATACCAACACGACAAAAATAGGTATAAGACATGACTGATTTACACAATGAGTTGTGAGGCAACTTTTTGCATTCTCTTTTAATAGAGTATGAGCTCTTAGTTCACCACGAACTGACTTTATTTACACTGTATTTCAGTCATACAAGACTATCCCACTTAGGTGTCACCTAACAGCTAGGGGTTGTTCTAAATGAGATAAACAGAATGGACCAAATGGAAATGTATCAGTCCACAAGGAAATAAAAAGACTGTGCTACACACTGAGTAATGAGGACTGCTTGCATAGATGAGCCTTTACATCAGAAACATGTTTGAACTCCCACTAACAGGCCTAAATATTTGAGTATAAATATGCATTATTAGTATACTTATGTTCTTTGTTGCTAGGAGTCTGTGGTACACTTATGAATGAGTAGGTCTGAAGTGTTCATTGATAAAGCCTTTGAGATACAGACTATCAGCTTCAATTTATGTAAACATTGGCAGAAGAATTGTGGGATTACACCCTTTTATGCATTGTTTCTCCATTTGACTTTGGTCAGGGAAATATATTTAGCTTCCAACCCCTGAGAAATGAAAAATGTGAGAAGCTCAGCAGCATTATCGCTTTCGCTGCTACTCATGATGAAATCTAGCATAAGGCACGTGAAACTGAAAAAAAATGTCTGAATATGAAGGACTTCAACTGAGCAAGAATCTCTTCAATGCAGGATGATTGAAAAATGTTAAATCCGTGTACCCACGAAATATCGCCCATCCATTGATTAAAAAGTGGGACTCAGAAATGGAATTTGATTTTGTTTGCTGAGTTTAATTTTCAATCCTCATTTTTTTTATTATGCATGAGATTGCAATATGCCACTAAAAAGCATGAGACTCACACCATATAGTTGGCAGGTATTGGAGTTTATCCAAAACAGAGAATTCTATTAACAGCCCTGAAAAGTTTGTTTTAAGAGCATCTAAAGTCGATTCCCATTGTTTTTGTTTAACGGCCAATTAGGGAGCCGCACCTGCGCAGACGAACCGAAATAGAAGTATTATCTACTCATGTACACAAAACAATAGTTTATATGAATGAAATTGGTCATGTGACAATGCAAGATGTCAACAAAAGCAAGTGATTTGCTTGTAAACATTGGACGTTCCACATTCCGTCTGAGAATCGACTTTCGATGCCCTTTACTATCTGCAGAATTGTTTGGGTTATTTCCAATCTGCATGTTGAAGCACATTTTAGGAATTTAATTGGATCTGATAGGAGACAGACTCCCAGTGCAAATACAAATTCCACACATGAAGTCAACCTCAGATCTTTCGTTAGCTTTATTTTCCATTAACCGATGATGCAATTACACACCATGCTAACACAGCTGAGCGGCTAATTATTCAATCTGTTTGAGTTGTACTGTATTATAGGGGGCTAATTTACAACCTACCGAGTGCATCTACCGATGCACTTTTAGTGGCCACAAAAACGCAAATGTGCACCATCGTTTCCCTTGTCAAAATGTCCATGGCCATACAATTTTCCATTTGAAAAAGAATGATTTCCAAGTTCCCTCCGGAGGACAAAGGATGGGAGCTGTGTTTAGAATGTCCTTCAGCCTTTCTGCTATAGACTAAGACAGCCTGAATTGAGTAATTGTATACCAGATCTAGAGAATACTGATGACAATATCAAACTGACCTTGCACTGGAAGCAGTACTGGACCATGGAGCCACTTTCATGATTACGGTCTCTCTAACTTTATTGCAGCTGATAAGACATTGACCCATCACAGGGTTACGTGTGGCAAACATTTGAAGAGAATTTCTTTTAGGAAATGGCGGTTTTAACCTCTTTATTATTTCATTTCCATTTCATTGCAGTGACATTCAAGACTTCATTTATTTATTTCAGAAAATTATAGTCTGGCCTTATTGAAAGTCGTGACGCGCTGTTAGGGAGCAGTCTTCTTCTTCTTCTTTAGGTGGTCTGCCCTTGGGCAGGTCCTGCGCATGCCAGTCATTTCCATTCATTTCTGTCCAGCGCAGTTTCTTTTATTGCGGGGTACATTTATCCCTGCCTGATGTCATCCAGCATCATCATTCTCTTTCTCCTTTCGATCGCTTCCCCTCTGCCCTTCCTTCAATCACCATTCTCAGCAGTCCGTCTGATTTCAAAATATGTCTAGTCCAGCAGGATTTTTTTTTCCAGATGGTATAGTAATGCTGTTCTTTCTCCTACTCTTCTCAATACTTCTTCATTTTTAAACTCTCTCCATCCAACTGATATTTTCCATTCTTCTCCATATCCACATTTCTAGACTTTCCAATCTCTTGATATCAACTTTCCTCAGTGTTCTGGTTTCTGAGCCATACTGGAGCATACTCCATATGAAGGTATTGACCAGTCTCTTCTTCGGATGGTGGTTGAGATTTTTAGTTAGTAGCATTCGGTGTTTGTTGAACGCATCTTTGGCCATGGCGATTCTTGTTTTCACTTCCTTCTATCTCCTTCCATCTTTAGTTATCAGGCTACTAAAGTATTTGAACTGATGAACCTGTTCAAGTATGTTACCAACTATACTAATCTGTAGCTGCTCATGTTCGCCTTTCCTGAACTTCATCACTTTGGTCTTGTTCTTATTGATCCTCATCTTATACCTTTCCACAACCTCATTTAGCTTTGACATGATGGCATGGAGTCCTTCTGCAGTACATACTCTGAAATATTCAAATATAGGCTAATAAGACAGTAAAATGAAAACAGTTAAATATTGAACATTTTACTTTTGAATTCCGTGTGAATTGTTAGATTTTTGTGGTTTGCTCTAAACTAGAAATCCAAAGATAATCTAAAATGTTGTAAAAAAAAAAAAATCTTACAAGGGTCACTTAACTGTTTTGGTATACAGAAACAATCTCCAGTTAAGACTACTTTCGTGCATTCAGTGCATTTGAAATGACATTGCATGTGCCCCCTTCTCCAGTTATTATTGGAATATGCATAACCTGCACAGAATGCTTCAGCCTATTGAATTTGTTACAGCCAATTTCACTCTTTACAAATGCGTTTTGTGAAGATCCGGTCCACTCATTTGTGAAGAAGTATGACAGCAAGGCAATTGTTAGGCAATGTCCACTGCACTGAAACTAAGCTGAGTCTGATCCTGTCAGCTTCAACCAACATCCTCATAACCAATTGGCTACTACAGCAGCTGTTACATACAGTGACGAAGGCAAATGCGCTGCAAAGGCCAAAACATTTCCAATTAGAGAAATGCACCGTAAAAACAGAAACGATGCAAAGTCAAAAACACATAAACATCAAATACAAATGCAAAAGAAAAATGCTGCATATCCACGTCAACACAACAGAAGTGCTCTGAGCCTCAATGGGGAGCGCCAACTGGGACAGCTTACATTCACCAATTGTAACTGTTGGCTAGCTAGGCTAGCAAACTAGCTAGCTGAGCAACAAACTAACATCAGTTAGCTGGCTAGCCAGCCAGAAAGCCTTTTTTCAGACTTAGGTAGTTATATCTAGAGCATGTAAATGCTAGCTAACTAACTAAATGGCAAAGTTATACCTATTCACTGTTATTCATTGAGTTCTATGCATCACATGTGAAGTTGTAATCTCGAGTAAACCCTATGCGCATGCTCATAAGGTCGTAATCCTGAGCGAAGCCTTTGCTGTGGTGTAAAAACAAAATACGCCAGCTGGTATTCAGGTTGAAAATAAATGCTGCTCTAGTTTACGCTCCCCATAGCGGCTTGGACCGCTTCTGTCATGTTGTCGTAGATATGCAGCATTTTTCTCTTGCATTTGCTTTTGTGGTTTGTATATTTTTGACTTTGCATTGTTTATGTTTTTGCAGCGCGTTTCTCCAATTGGAGATGTTTTGGGCTGTGGCAGTGCATTTGCCCTCGTCGGCCATAGTAGTTATGCAGTTTTTATAAACTTGCCATTTAGGAAATATGATTCATGGATCAGGCATATATTTAAGCATTAGGCTTAAATTTATTAAATTAAGATGTGCAAAAATTGCACTTTGATGATAATGTTGTGTTAATGAATGGGAATAGCCTTCATGCTGGGAGAATTATATGTTGATATTTAGTCTCAAAAGTGAAGTTGAGTTTGACAATCAACATCATGTGTGAGTAGGTGTCCCTAAGCACCAGGCCGTGAAACCATTGCTTCTGGCCTGCAGCAGAAAAAAAAAAAAAAGTATTTTTATGGGCAAATGGGGCCCACATAACTAGGGTGGGGGTGTTGAGGAACCAGCAGAGGCGATTAGATTTGTATAACCAGGAGCTTCTAACTCAGGACAACTACCTCAGTCCTGTCCATTGTTCGGGGTGTGCCCACAGTCTTTTAGGCTTCCTATACCCACAATGAGCTCCTTGGTCAATATGATGTTGAGGTCCAGGCTGCTATTTCCAGCCCTTCACGTGGACTCCTTGTTATTACTAATGCGACAAATGACACCTAATAGGTTACAATAGAGATAGATGGGGAAGTGATAGTCTGGGAACACCTGATGTGGACTAACCACTGCCTACTCAGTCACAAAAGTCACCACATGTTAGAAATAAAGGGATGTTTACCAATAATTGGGCACTTAAATAGCATGGTGTTGAGCATTTAAGGCGACGCCAAGCTCTGAGTTGAAGATGCTGGAGTTTCAATTTTATAATGCCTCTCCCATGTGGAATATGTCTGTTATCCCTTACAAAAAACCACTATAGGAATACCAAAAAAATAACCACAAAAAATTATGACTATTACAATAGTTATTGTATGGTTTTTTTGGAAAGCACTGTAGAGTTTTTACCAAGATGATCTTAGAGTAAAATTGTAATTAAACCATAATATATAGTATCATTATAGTGTTTTCTCTGGTGTTCCAATGGTTTTTCAGGCACTATAGCAGATTACTATAGTCATACTATTGTGTTTTATAAGACAGATTACATTCAAAGTCAATGCGCATTGCGCGTGTATTGGCGTCTTCGTATTGACTTTGAATGTAATCTGTTGTGCGAAAAATTTGTTTCTCGTCCAGTGTGCAAGCAGCATCACTGTGACCCAAACAGCGCTACAGTGCGCAGATAACTACGATGTGCCGCGCGAGGACTTCGTCATTTGGTTAGTTCAGAGTAACTGTGCTTTTTTTCCGAGCAAGTAAAGCGCTGTAATTCTTTTTAATATAGCATACAAGTGAAATGGTGTGTTATTTTTAAGTAGAACCTCTTTTAGGCCGCAAAAATACACTGTTTCCCTGGTCCCGTTCACAACAGTGTATCACCTAAATTTCCACCCAGCACTATGCGCTGGTGTGGCTACCTGGAGGAGATCAAAGAGCTTTCTACTGCATCTACTGTAAGTAGTGGCAATTTGTAGCTCATACAAACCCGCTTCAAAAAAAGTGAACTATCTCTTTTAAATAAGGAGAATAAAGAAGAATTTTTACTATTTTTATTCATAGCCTATAATGTTATTATATACTAGAATTACTGCTGGAAACATTGGAAACAAATTTATAAATGCTTATATTTGGCTGATTACCCGACACTTTATAATATGTTAGGTAAATGGTGGGAAAAAAAAGATTTGAAAAATTCTTTGTGTCAAGATATTCCAAATCAAATTTTAGAGTGAGCTGATGAGAAATGCTCAATTTGACTGCTTTGCCTATACTTAATTATGGCAGAGTACCGCAATGTTAAGTAAATGGTGGGAAAAAACGGGGTGTGTCCAGGCGTATGTTGCAATTTCGTGCCCGGCGTAGCCTGCCGCAAGTACTCCTCTGTCCCACGTCTGTCCCTCCTGCCGGTGCAAGAGGTAAAGAGGGAGGAGAAAAGGCTTAAATGTGTTTGACACAGCCGTGTCAACTCGTCACCAATAAAATGAGTTCCTCTCCTGACCTTTAAAGTGTTGAAATAAAGAAGCCTCTGTCCTATATCTGCATGATGCGTTAATGTTGCAATTTACTTTGCTGCTTCAGGCATGTTTTCTGTACCGCTAAATAATTTAGGAATACTATGGAAACAAAACAAAAAATCACTATAGTCATACTTTAACTTACACTATAATAATATTAAAAATTTACCATAACATCATTATAGTATTACCATTGGAGTGTTTTGTAGTATGTTCAAAAAACAACTACAGAAACACTTTATAATGCTGTACATTAGAGTAATACTATTAGAAATCCAACAGGAATACTATGGAAACAAAACAAAAAACTCTAGTAATACTTTTACATACACCAAAGAAATGCAAGGCAGACACTTGCACGATTCTGTGGCACGCATTGGCCACAGACAAAATTTCGCGACCTGGTCGTGAACTATGCGCAAACTGTACATGAACTCGTCGTGAACTCGTCGAGACGATGCGGGAGGATGCGTGCCAGTGCGCGCCATGCCACGACTGTCACGAACAGCTCACGTCGAGTTCACGAGTTGTTCACGAATTGGTGTGCGTCGCAGCATGGCCGTGCCTTCCCACTGACATGGTCACATGTGCTTCACGCATTGATGGCACGAGCAGTTCACGACTAGTTTAAGCACTTCACGAACAGTTTGCGCATGGCACGAGCAGTTCACGACGAGTTCACGAGTAGTTCACGACTACTGCACGACAGTGGCGCTCGCGTCGGTGTGGGGGTGTATATAGGGCTTCCTGGACACTGCTCGCCATTCCAGAGATCGCCAGCGAAGAGACAACTAATATCACAAAGACAGCATGCCAGGTATAGGCATTTTCTCTTCTCTGCAATGATTATTTCTCTGGAATTCAGCATGTTGTCTCTTCCACAGCCAATCCAAAAATGACCAGGGGTTGGGGAGGCCCCCTTTTTATATGGCGTACCCAAGTTGGCACGACACAGTCCGAATTGCGCAAACTCGTCGTGCCAATGCAGGAAGTGCGTAAACTATGCGCAAACTATGCACAACCTATGCGTGAACTCGTCGTGCCAGTTCTGTCAGTGTGGACACTGATGGGCACGCATTCGTGACCTCGTCGTGAACTATGCGTGGACTTGTCGTGAACAGTGCGGGAGCCTCCCAGTTCGTGCCCCAAAATGGCATGACTTGCCACGACAAAATCGTGGCCAAAAGTCGTGCAAGTGTCAACCTTGCTTATTAGAATATATATTTATTATAACTTCATTAGAATATTAGTAAAGGATTGTTCTATAATGTGCTCAGAAAACAACTACTGAAACAGTACTTAATATACTATAGTAAAACTATGCAAAATAATATAGGAATACTACAAAGATCAAGACACATAGTATTACTATTGAAATACAGTAGGACTACCAAAGCTAATAAAATAACACTACAGAAAAAAACTAAAGTAATACCACAGCTGGGGAAACGTAACATAGAACACTACAACCAGACTACAGAACACTGTACGATTCTTATAATATACTTTCGTAACCCTTTAGTTCATTTTCATAAGGGATTATTTAAATGCAATCCTGAAGCTTTACACTTTGTCCTTGGCACTTGGTAAAGAACATACGCCTGCTATAACTCCTTGAGCAAAATGATAGATCTGGTGGTTGAGAATGAATAATGAAAAATCTTGTCTGATAAAGTGATGTTAGTTTAAATTTGGTTGTCAGAGTTGAAGAGAAAATGCATTGGGTCTAGTGAGTACAGTCCTTGGGACAGTGCTGCTTTCTCATCTCAGATAGTCTGATGTATTCCTTCATTTGTCAAAGCAATAGGATAGCAGCCTCCCCAACCTTTTGTCTCTGCCAAATTGTTGAATGTACTGCATTCAGATGGATTTACCAGACACAAAATTCATCTACAGCATACAAAATTTAGTCTGCTTGTATCAAGTGTTCCTTTTTACAAATAGCAACATGCACATGCACACGCGCGCGCGCGCATGCGCACACATGCATTGTGTTTCATCCTTTATGAGGACATCCTAGAGACTTACCTTTATTCCTTAGCACCTTACCCTGACCTTAACCTCACTGTAACCTCAATCTGTATAACTTAGATCAGTAACTTTGTGGGAAACAGAAAATGTCTCCATGAAAATGAAGACATTCAGCACTCCATCACTTTTCTCCCCCCACGCACCCTCTCTTGCGCAATGGTTTTGAGGATAATAGTATTCTTTAATTCCTACAAGGTTTACTCAATAGAGTGTAAAAAAAAGAAATCATTGAGTATAAGGAAGAAACGTATCAGCACAGTCCAAAGAATTATTGACTGAACTATATTCACAGTATCTCAAGGTTAAGGCACAACAGATACTGTTCTGAATGCTTGCAAACAGCAGAACAAAGAGAGGGCAAAGCCTTCCAGGACCTCAGGCAGAATACAGTCATTTCTGAGCACAGGCACCACAGTAAGGGCCATTTGTAGCAAGAGAGATTCGCAGATAGTGACCTTCCCAAAGGGATCCCTCACACTGGCAGAGGAGATGGAAACGCGTGTGTACACGGTATAAATGACCACTGTTCCCTCACTGTCCTTTCTCTCCCTGATAGAGTGATGGCTTGCTTTTCACCCCAGGCTGCTGGACTCTGGCGCGTCGGTGATTGCAAACGGGAAACGTCGACAGCCTCTGCTTTTGTCAAAGGGATGCTGCCAGGCCTTTCACGTCGACTCCCTGCAAAAATTCATTTTCAGCGCAGCCGTCAGTGAGGTATTTTAATAAATAAACGCAAGGGACGGCTATTGTGTCCCTCTGATGTTGGGTAATTAAGTTGGAGGTAGAAATGAAAGAGCCCTGCCTTTAGAATTCCCTGAAAGTACTCGCAAACTTTCTCTGGTGGCTTGATCCAAAGCTTAATCGACATGTTGACAAAGGTGGTTTTGCCACCCATCCTTCAATGAATTTAGCGATAGGCGAGTTTAAAGTGCATTGCCAAATGTACTTAGATACGCACCTTACTGTTGTCATGACTCTTTCTTTCTACTTAGACATCTTGTGATGCCCTGTTGGTAGAATTTTAACAGATTTGAAAAATGGAGAGTTGGCACGCTTTAAAAAATTATATAACTTCCATTGAATTATGTAACTGCTCTAGTTCACCAGTGTAAAGGTTAACATTTCATACAGTATCTTCAACTCTGAAATTATTCTAGATGATATTTAATCATTTATTAGGGTGAAAAAATGCTTTTGCATTTCCATTAATAGTTCTAGGATTCACTAGGACTTCCCACTATAATATTCCTGACCAGAATGTTAATAGCGTGCATATTTTCATTCACTGAACTTTCCTGGTCTGGGAAGTGATCAGATTTGAGGGTGTAATTGCATCCAATTGTGTAACTGAATTGTTTCCCATTTTTCCCTGTTGAATGATGAGGGATACTTAGGGAGGAACTCTGTTGATGATGCAGACATTAAGGATGCAGGAGGGATGCACTTCCAGCTGGCAGATTTGCAGGAACTTAGCTACCGATGCTGCAAGGGAGCTTTCTCACTGATCACTTTTCACTAGCCTGGAAGGTTCTAAAGCTCAGCTATGGTGTAAACTCTTAATGTGATGAGTTCTGAGCCCTGAGCTTTGGGCCCAGCGCATCAAAAGCTTCCCGGAACCCAAAAAGACGCCCGTAGCATTCATTTGGAGCAGAGCCAGGATCAGAAGCCAACCCCCACTGCACGTACTGTACACGCTAAGGAATTCATCTATTATCCTTTAAGCACATTTCTGAAGCAAATCAATATTGTAATTTAGTAACACTCAATTGGCTGTTATGTTAAAATCAAAGGCACTGAACACCCCACTACCCTTTTTTTGTCATGGGGGCATTTTTTTAAAGCTGATTTAGAAAGTAACATTGGGAATGCACTTGCGATATTCCAGTTCCGCTAGTCTCTTTGAGGTTCGAGAGTCATCAGTGACAGCTCAATTAATCACTACATTAACTGTGGAAATGATGGGTCAAAAGTTTCACATACAAGACTCAAATATATAGTGCCAGGGGCTTTAAGTAAACTACTTTAAGCTGATGATGGCCAGAACAGACTTTGTAGCCCCGCAGAGAAGTTATGCCCTAATTATTATGTTTTTAATGAAATACAATCAAGTTGGATTTTATGGCAGTTTTTTTTTTCCTTCTTTTTTCCCTCATAATCACAAATGTAATGGAAATTTTCCTGAACTCAAAGCTCCTGAGGGACTTGCGAGAGCTGCACATTAATTAATCTATTTATTAAATCAGGCAGTGAGAATGGAATGCATTACTGCTAATTATTCATTTGTAATATGCATTCAGGATTTCTCAATGAAACTTTTCATGGAAATTTTGAAATGAAAGAAGTTAAATTCTGGCGAGATCTCAGGTATCAGGCTCAATTTTGGAATCTTTTGACAAACTCAATTATTCAGTAAATGAAGTCCTCGTGGACTTACCCGGTCCTTCCCACTGGACTTTGTATGCACTGTAAACCCTGATAGTGCGGTGGACTCAAATGTTTTGTGGAACCTGACTACCTCAAAAAAATTGTGTGGGCCAACTTAATTGAATTTTGTGGACAGAACTTAAAGAAAATAGGATGAAGTTATTTATTATTTATTTATTATTGTTTTTAAGTACTGTGAACGCAAGATCATTAAGTTGGCATACTCCATTTTTTTTTTTTTTTTTGTGGTAATTGGTTCCCAAAAACATTTGAGTTCACTGCACACGTCAGGGTTGAATGTGGAGCTTTATTGAGTTAGGGGTCTAACATCTACACCCATTTGCCCTCTCCTAAAACTATGCACACGGCTTGCAAGCTGTTTTGTTAAAAATCAATATAAAAGGAGATTTTAAGGACAATACAAAATGTCATGTAATATCTGCCGAAACTGTGCAGCAGAGGTGAATAAAGTTGGGTATAAACAGCTGGTGCTGGAAATGTCGATTTTGTCTTCAAAGATAAATGCAACCTTGAAGATAAAACACATTTAAAGCATTTTTCCTTGGACTTGACACAAATTAAGTCCAAAATCAATACACATTGTTATTGTGCTTGGCTGCAAAAATAAAAATAGCTGCTCTGCGTTTGTTTGTGTGTACGCATGGGTATGTGTGGTGGAAGTCTAGCTGGTCTTGACTGGACACCACAGGTGGATATCAAAAGACTGTTTTGACTAACACAAACAAAACTCACAATGAGGCATTTTGCATTTAGGAGACAGGTTTTTAACCACATGATAGAAGAGTGGTGACAATTTCATTTGTTGTTCTGCTATAGTAGGCAAATTTCTGCTTTGTCATAACAGTTATCTTAGAGATCATTAATTGTGGTAACATTTGAATAATCTGTCAAGTAGTGACATTCACCAGAATATGTAGGGTAATGAATATTTAAATTAAGGACATTAATATCACTTATTTCAAGCATATACTATGCACACAATTTTGCAAATCCAATGACAATTTGAGCAGTAATATCACTGCTAACACTTTACATTGAGCTGACCTGTTATAAAAAGTAGATTACAGCAATTATGCTTGAAAAGCATTATGTAACAATGAATTGCCTGTCTCCAACTACTAAATGTAGTGTAGAGCACTTGTGTGAAATAGGGCAGTTATACTGTATAACCATGCAGTGTAATTCCCCAATACAGCAGCTGCAGTTTGGCTGTTGTATGAGAGTGTGTGGTCACAAATGTTTGTGTTCAGTAAAATGGTTTGGAATATGTCCGGCTGCACCTTCTTAGGTGAGTAAAGTTAGTTGGAGAGTTCCAGCTCAGGGGAAGTTTCAAACCGCAATTGCATTTAGAAAGAAAAATCAGACCCAGGCTCCATTAAATTGTCCATTAAATTTATTTTATTAATAAAAAAATGAATGTATAATAATTTATATAAATAATACATTCATGTTATTAAATTAAATAAATTGTCCATTGTCCATTAAATTTACATAAAAAAGAAAATTGTTTTTGGCACAAAATGTATTGTTGATATTACAAAATATTCTAAAACAAGCCATAAATTTGTATTTATTAGATTGGCATGAGGGGGGAACTCGGTTCGCACCCACCAGTTGCAGGTTTAATCAGGTTTTTCCATTAATGCTATCGCCTACAGAGTGTGAAAACATCCACTGTGCTTCAGTGGCAGTTGAAAAAGGTCTGTTTCATTTTTTTTATTAGCTCACCTGATGAAGTCAGGTGAGCTTATGTCATGGCCTGTTTGTCCGTCGTTCGTCGTTGTCGTTCTTCGTGCGTAAACATCTTCTCCTCCAAAACCACTGGGCCTATGAAACTGAAACTTGACAGGCACCTTCCTACCTATGAGGACACCAAGGTTTGTTTAAAGCGTTCCGATCCTATTTCAAACATGGCTGCCACGGCGGCCATATTGAAAATCACATACTTGGCCATCTGAAAGCTATTTATGCACATATTCAGCTGAAATTTGCTTTGTAGTTACTACTTGGCAAGATACATCACATATCTAGTTTGAGTTAAACTGCTTCTTACACACCCTTGAGTGGTCAAGTGAGCCACAGGGCCCGTGGCACTATTTTTGGAGTGAAATTTCTGCCAAATTTCTTATTTTTTTTCTTTGGAAAACTTGGAGTATTGTGAAGTCATCATCTGTTCTATCAAGTAGAAAAACATGGCTTATTACAGCTTATCTGAGTGATTAAAGGATAGAAATGTCCTGTTGATGGGGTTTGGCATTCGGTGGTATATCATGGAGATACTGTTTGACAGTAAAAAAAATCTCACCAAAATACCCCAAGTCACATTATCGTATACTGACACAGAGCCAAGCAGTCATCATGCTAATTCTTCGGTACGACCTGTCCAGGGCTTGAATCAGAGTCAAGGCCCACTGAACATGAGGCTAGTGCTCTGACCACCAGCTGGAAGGTGACAATAGACTTGTCATCGAGAGATGGGAAAGAAAATGGGTTTGGGAACATAGGTTAAGTTTTTGGCTTTTGTTTCTTGGTCAGATCCATACCTGTCATCCTCCAGGCTTAAACTTAGATGATCATATTTATCCATTGTGGTAGTTTTGTCCGAGACAGTTTATGGTTTGTTAGCAAACAATGTATGAATTTATATGTTTCTCAAAGCCTGTTGCTTGATAATGGCAGAAAATAGCTATGGAGGTTGGTGGCAATTGATATTTTTTCTGATTCGGTCCGTATGCATATCCAGACTGATTATAAGCAATTAAATTGGCTATTTTTGGTTATACTGCAGAGGTATACCAACTTGTATCAATCATACATACCCCATCTATTTTTAACTCTCTCCCTATTTTTGATGTGACTTTATTTAGCTGAATTTCTTCCATAACACTTAGAGATTTTGGCTCTGACCCATTGGCACCTCGACGGGCCTGGCTACACATTCGCAGTTTATAACCCGTGTTAACGATGTGCGAAAAGCCGCGAAAAAAGCTTGCATAACAACTCTGCATTACACGCAGCGGTGAACTGTCTACATCTCAGTGGGTGTACATGCTTTGTCCTCCGAATTAGCTGGAAACTCCTCCCCTAATCAGGTAAAACCAAGTCACTCATTTTTTCATGAAACTGAGAAAAAAAAGAACTGAAGTCCTTCAGGATAAACTTTCAGTAAAAAAAAGAAAATTAATAAAAAAGAGCAAATTGGTGACTAGGTACTTTATTTGATGATTAGAAACTTAGTAATTTCAAAAATCGTTCTAACCTACTTCTACCAAAATGAGTGACTAGGTTTTACCAGATTAGGGGAGACTCGCACACTGTTTTTCTTCACTTCGATAATCAAACGTTCAGTTTGATTGTCTTCTTCCTTTCGTCCCATTCTGCTTGTAAATGAATGCGAACAGGGTTGTGTCTCAGAGTTTGACAAGATAATAAGCCACATAGCTAAAAAAATCTGTCAGGCCTGCAGATCATCAAGTGGAAGAGTTTCCGAAATTTCTATTGACTGATTATGGAACACGCGTAACTGGACGCGTCGCGTGATACGCTCAGAAACTCCTTCGGAGGTTTTTGAAATTTCACGCGGCAGTGACTGCGCATTCTTTTTTCTTGTCCCGCCGATGTGGAGACCCGATCATTATAAATCAGTTACTCCAATCAAAGCGTTTTAGCGCCGCGCTTCACGCGGCCGTAACACATGGCGTAATCCGCGAATGTGTAGCCGGACCTTAAGCTTGAGTAAGAAATTCATTCATTTTCTATACCCGCTTATTCCTCACTAGGGTCGCGGGGGGAGCTGGAGCCTACACCAGCTGACTACGGGCAGAGGCAGGGACCCATCCTGGACAGGTTGCCAATCCATCGCAGGGCGCACACACCATTCACTCTCACACTCATACCTATGGGCAATTTAGTGTCTCCAATTAGCCTGATATGCATGCCTTTGGACTGTGGGAGGAAAACGGAGTAAACCCACGCGAACACGGGGACAACATACAAACTGCCCACAGAAAGTCGTAGTTGGGGCTGCTGTTGTTGTTGAAGCAGTAGTTGTTGTTAGGCCGCTGTTCGAACCCCCTTGCTGTGAGGCAGCAATGCTAACCACTGTGCCACCGTGCCGTGCCACCTCGTGAAAAATAGTCTTTGAGCTTGAATGAAGTTGTCAGATAAGCATAGCAAAAGGAATTCTTTAAAAAAAACATGATACTTTATTATCTTTATTGTTCTTAATATAAATAATTTAGGTGTAATTGATAAAAAATCCTGGAAACAGTTTCTTGTTTAACAGCTTCATCGGTCTGTAGTGGCCACTAGAGGGGACGACCCGGAACTACTAATGGGTTTGGAACTACCCCATTTACTTGGCGCAGAAAATCACAAATTAGCTACTTACAAGGATTTGTATTGGGCTAATGATTGAACAGAAACCTGACATTTTGGTCTAAAAAACTAAACCACAAATGCTTTGAATACAGCCACTCAAAATAGCAGTGCGCAGCAAATGCAAAAAGTGACCCAAAACTCCTCAACTAACTGTAAAGCTGGCTGGAAACCAATCATAAAGGATTTGTGATGGATAATTTATTGTAATCTCCTCTGTGCAATTACAAAGGTTTCTCTCCTAATTTCCCTTGCTCTATCGCTAGTAGACCTCTCCTGATGCAGATATCCCTTTTTGATGCATCAAACTGAAATCACAAAAACCAAAAAATCATATGTGCGTTCTGATTGCATTTTTTAGACTACTAGAAATTTTACTTTACTAATGAAAATTAGAGTGAACATTTTAACATATTTGCATCTCCACAGAGTGAGTCATCCAGGAATTAATGAGCTTTAAAATTGTTTCCAACCAAATACTTTTGAACCTCAACCTGGATTGCGCTGCATAGCATTTTGAGTTCCAGTGAAAATCTAGTGACTGTCACAGTAGTTGTCAGGATTTCTTTCAAACAGTTTTTTCATACACTTTAGTGGCATCACAGCACCCTATCATTCAAGTCAACAACCCTGTAAGCTCCCTCCATGTAAGGTTTAGAGCTGGAATGGCCATAACTGTCTGATAAAGAACCAAAATGCCAGGGATGTATGACCCTAATAACCATCATATGGGACAACAAAAATGGCAGAGGTGACTGACCCTATTAAGTGTCAGATGAAGGGCCAAAATGAAAGGAATGAATGGTCCTAATAATTCTCAGATGAAGGCGATGGGCACGCTGCTTGCCTTTGAATGAACCCCTGGTTAATTCGCTGATCAAAGACAAAACTTGACAACACAGCACTACCGAGGGCTGGCCAAAGGCGATCCTGATCTGTGACCACTTCCTGTTAGGTAAATCAGAAGTGCCAATTGAGACTATTGATCTTCATAATGACGCCTGACGGGTGAAACAGAACATTCTGATGTGGGGATAGGTATTGGTGTGTGCCGATTTGAAGGTGCGAACCCCAGCACACTCATTCTCTTTTTTTCTGGAATTCAGAGGTTGTTTAGAGTAATAATTAAATCATATACTTACTCATTGTTTTACTTTATAACTTTAATGGCCATAAACATGTTAAAAATTGTTTTAGAGCTTATTTCAAACACGCCATGTGGTGGGAAAGGGGGTCACAAAAGGTGTCACAACAACACAGTTTTGTCATTATTTGCTGATCTGAGAGTCTAAATGATACCTAGGAACACTTTACAATAATGCACATTAGTTAATGCTGTAATAACTAGACAGTTAATAGGCTGTGAAATAATGAGTCTAGTAATCATGCACTAAATATGTTTATGTTAACTAAGGTATTAATTCATACATCATTGAATAGATTTATAGTTTGAACTGTTACCTGAATAATACTTAACAGATGTTTTCACCTACACAATAAGGGTGACAAAGAGCATTAAAAATGGCTAATTATGGTTACATCATGCTTATTTGGTAACCTGATGCATTACTTGCCTGTTAATTGACAATGAATGCACCTTACTGCATTAATGAATGTTAATTAAAGTGCCCTAATCGTAACGTGCTGCCTGATACTTTTATTAACTTCTGGTATTAATGTTATATGGGGAGAGTCAGGAAGAATAATGACCACAGGTAGATGGTTTAATGCTATGAATAGCATGTCATTGCGAGAGTGGTCCTGTCTGGTCCTGGTGAGCTGCAGGGTCAGGGCTTCAGGCTTTCATGCACTTGCCCTTGAGTAGTACATCTATTGCTTCATTAAAACATTTGATTGCTCGGTTATTCAGGTCACTTGGTTTCTTGAGTGAACATGGTCACTTATCATAGGGGAGAAAAAGCAAACAAGTGGGCTTCGTGGCTTTTTACAGCTTTGACTGGTTAGTTGGCTAAACAATTTTTTTTTTTTTTTTTTCAAGTAACTTTTCTTTTTTTGAAGTTTCACACCTCTAAAAATACCGCAGTGGATCCATTGCAGCATAAATTCAAATCCAGAAAATTGGCACAATGTTTAAAATGTAAATAAAAGCAGAAATTTGCTTATCCTGCTTCACTTATAGTCAGCTAAAAGTACGAAGTAATGCTTTAAGGCACCAACTTTGTTGTGTGTAAATAATGCGTATTTTGACATGTGATGTCTACAACACAGTCCAGTAAATTTGAGACTGGCGTATGTTCACCACTGTGTCACAAAACGTTTTTTAAGTTCACAAAGTAGTCGTTTTAGGACTATTGCTGGAGTTCCGAAATGAGAGTTTGTTCCCGTTCTTGCCTTTTATAGGACTTCAACTTGGCCATCAGTCAGGGGTCTCCCTTATATACTCAGCAACAAAAGTTTCTGTGACACCAATATTGTTCATTATTTTTCATAACGCAATTATGAAATTGTCATACATGGTGATATCAGACTGAAACAGTACACGTAAACACAACATTGAAATGGAAATCATGAAAATGCGAGAAAATGACTTTGCACGTGAAAATGTGCGTAAATCATGCTTGTGGATGGCAATTAAAGAGGAGAATTTTTGGAATGTTCACATTGTGCCTGATGAACGACGGAAGCATCACTTATCGAAAACACAGCCATTTCGGATCAGGAACTCTACCCTCTAAATGCCAAGACTGTCTGAAAATGATCGGTGGAGGGCCATTGGGATGATTGAATCCGGAACCTCGCAGAGGGAAGTTGCTCATCGCCTGAATGTCCACCGAAACACCATTTGGAACTTATGGCAGCGTCATCAGCAGACAAGACATGTCAGAGACCGTCCTCGCAGCGGCCGTCCACGAGTAACCACTCCCAGACAGGACAACTGGATTCGAACAACCCATCTCCGAAATCGATTCCAACCTGCAACCATAACTGCAAGAACGATACCTGGTTTGAGGCGACTGTCTGCACAGACAATCCGTCGCCGTCTCCGTCATTTTGGCATTGTCCCACGTCGGCCAGCAAGACGTCCAATACTTACAGTACAACACCGACGACTGCGTCTACAGTGGGCACAACAACATCGACGGTGGATCCAACGTCAGTGGGATCTTGTACTCTTAACTGATGAATCAAGATTCATGCTTAACCGATGTGAGGGTCGTTTACGTGTATACCGTCGACGTGGAGAACGTTATGCCAACAACTGTGTTCAGGAATTTGATCGTTTTGGAGGTGGTAGTGTCATGATTTGGGGAGGGATCACGGCTAGAAACAGAACAGATTTGCTTGTTATTGATGGAAATCTGACAGGTCAAAGATATCGCGATGAAGTGCTACGGCCATTGGTGGTACCGTTTTTGATGCAACATGGTCCCGGAATAACGCTGGAACATGATAACGCCAGACCACACGTTGCAAGGATTGAACAGCAGTATCTGATGCAACAACATGTCAATGTCCTGCCATGGCCAGCCAGATCCCCAGACATGTCCCCAATCGAGCATCTTTGGGACGAGATGGATCGACGTTTGCGGCGGTTGGATAACCCGCCAGCTACACTCCAGGAATTGCGACAACGTCTACGTCAGATTTGGAATGACATCCCACAGCAATTTCTGGCACATCTGATTCGGTCCATGCGCCGGAGATGCGTTGCTTGCATCATGGCACGAGGAAGTCACACCCGGTATTGAAGTGTGAAGGTCACAATTGGTCAGACGTCAGACAAGTGCTTCATGACGCATGAAAATGACATTTTTCGTTTTGAGTGACGTTGGCACTGAAAAGTCAGTGTTTCTCCTGTTAAATAAACATATTGATTGCATTGAGATCTTTGCGTGTCATTTATAACATACACATAAATGGTGTCACAGAAACTTTTGTTGCTGAGTATATTTTGCACTTCATATTCCACCATACAATTTCAATTGTAGACAAGTCTGGGCTCTGGGCAGTAGCTGCTCTGTCTAACTACAAAGTCACACTGATGTAATACAGTACGTGCAGAGTGTGGCTTGGCATTATCCTGTTGGAACAACGGACGTCCCTGAAAAAGACATCTGGATGGCAGCATATGTGGTTCCTAAATGTGACTTTGATGGTGAAATTAGGTCTGATGAAGCATTGACCCTTTATTAATCATTACTCTAGAATTTGGTGTGTCACTCAAAGCTTCATTTACAGCACCATTAGGTGACACCGATGGTAAAATGACTGTTCTCCAGTCAAATGATGGTGCACTGCTAAAGATTGTCTTAATGGAAACACTTAATTTTTTTGTATGAACATGCCTGTTTTCGTAAACATGACGGGTCAGTCAGCAATCTGACTCTGGTGTTGTCATAAATTATGATATGAATGGACTGTACAAGCCTTTTGGGTTTCACCACAACTGCAATCACAATTTTAAACTGCTGTTTTATTTTTGATTATATCCTTTATTTTATATTTCATTGATTATCCTCTTCATCCACATTGTCGGAAATGGCTGTAGCCTTACAACATGAAAGGTAAAAACTACACGGTGAATTTCTGTTCACCTTTCCGATGCCGGCAGGTTAGGCTTGTTATCATTGGCCTTATCTTGGAATTTGTGATTTACAACAAATGGAATATTTCTTTGTTGACTATAAGTCCCTACTTTCACCTTTTAGGAGTCAATTGATTCTTTAATTTCATAAGTTACTATTCTCCCCTCTCTTTCTGCAATAAAACATTTCTAATACAGTGCAATATGAATATGGAGCTCAGTGCAGGTATAGCTATTTCTGACATACTGTGGCTTTGAAAGGGTAAAATTATCCTTAAACATGAATAGTGCAATTAAGAAACAATAACACCATGTCAACATTCCTGGGTTGAAATTGTGGTGGGAACAAAAACCTATGCAGGGCTCCCCAGGACCAATGTGGAGGAACAATGCACTAATTCATCATGTCATTCTCCTTATGTAAACTGTGAGTCATGCTAATTTTCAAAGTCCCACCTGTCAAATCGAGGCTGTCAGTTGGTTTAGTCTGAATAAAGCAGGAAGTGATTCTAATGTTGCGGTTTTTCCAGGAATGAATTTTAGATTTTAGAGATGGTGCAAAAACGTTGACAGCAAGGGCGTAATAAAGTGGCCAATATGAAGTTCACTGGTGCCAGATAACAAATTAACGTTGCAGCATGGAGGCTCCATCATGTCAACTTGGGAAGCTTGAACTTCACACCGACAAACAGCTGGTTTTGGGGCCACATTTGCGGGAATTCAAAACGCAAGAGCAGCCGGGAATCTGGAGCGTTAAATCGCGAAACCTTTACGCCATTCATCGCTCCCTCACTCCCTCTGCCTCACCGACAACGTTTTGGCAGATGTCCGGCGACACGCCGCCCTCTCCCTGCTGGTTTCGCTGGGCTGGCGAAGCACGGCGGGCGTAACTGAAAAACAGCGGCAGTCTCTCCGGCAGGGCCGGTCTCACCCCTGCAGAGTCGGCTCACCTCGCTGAGGGATTGGAGGTTGGGTCAGGCTGGGACGGGAGTGTGAGGGAGGGACTGCAGACCCTTTCTGAAAATTGATTTGACAGCCGGCTCGAAGGGGCTGGGAGGAGAAAAGGGCAGGGGGCCCTGGGAGAGGAAGCCGAGTTTCACCTGTCCGCCGCTGATGTCACAATGCATTACGGATTGGAGATTCATGAGTCTTCACATCCAATAACCGTAAAACCCTGAGTTTGTTCACAAACCAAGTGAACTCTAAAAGTTAAAATAACTCTTGTACGAGAACATTGTTACACTTTTGCTGTGACATGGTGATATTGCAGCAATATTCTGCTCTTACTGGTTTATTAAAGTTTATTTTTCTTTCCACAAGATACTTCCAGTTGGAGAAATTTCAGGAAAATATTCAAATTGAATCAGTAATATCAATTAAATATTCCTCTATACCTTCAGCGACATGCATCATTGTCCTGAGGTAGGTTGATAAGTCATCCAGTAGGCATTTACTTGTACTTGCACCTTGAAGCACCTTCACTCTGTTCATTCTGTTGCTGCCATCAGTCGTTGCATCATCCAAACTACATGTCCCAATCATAATCCCACCTTACCCCACAGCAACATGTTTCCCAGATGAGGGGGTGCTTTAGATTTAAGGTAGTAACTCGTAGTTTATTTTCATCTGCCTTTTAAGAACCGACTAAAGCATTTCACCCTTTTAGACTAAAATATTCAGTTCCCCACATATAATATCATACTTGTCATAGGTTTGGAAGTGAATGTTCTACCTACACTAAAAACACATAAAAATAGAAATTCCACAGTTAGAGTGTAAATTAGGTTGAGCTCATGTTAGCAGGTCATTAAATAAGGAAATGCATGAAATCAGAATAGATGTAATTATTTCAGAGATGCACTCACATTCATAAAAATGTTGCTTCATGCAGCAGAAGTCAAAAAATACATTTTACTAATCTCTTAACAAGATTTTTCTATGGGCAAAGCGCTTTATTCAAATCGATGAGGCTGTTCTAAAAATTGAGGCACATTAAAGATAGTCAGGCACATTTTATTATTGAAGAAATTTAAATGTTTGTACTCTGAAAAAAGACACCAGCCTTACAAGAATTTTATGTGTAACTTGCCACCAAAGAGGTTGTCTGGGGGGTAAATCGCCGATAATATTTACCTGAGTGACATGCTCACATGCAGATATTAAGCACAGTGTCATGTAATCTGATGCTTCAAGCATTTTAGTTTTCAGTACAGGTTTTCATTTTCATTTGCTGTGAAAAAGGAGACATTCTTTGGTGGATTCAGAGTCCAAACAGCAGGTGGTAATGCTGACGCCATGACTTACCCAGGGTCGCTGTTCTGAGATCTGAAACAGCAGGCAGCTATTTTTGAAAAAAAAAAACGCTTCATGTAAAGCATTTGGAAATCATTTAATACATGCACACCAATTACTACAGTGCTGGAAAACTTTTTGAAGAACTGATGTGTCCTCAACTTTTCTGTTGATTTTCCAGGTGATAACTTCAGATACATTCACACAAAACTTTTGTGCTGTGCTACTAGATATGCTTAACGGCATGAGGCAGACATGGCTCAGATAAGATGACAGTGCAAGGAAACATCCTCAGGTGGAACCAGATGTGATATAATCACACAAATTTAAAAACTGAGAATTGCACCCTCTGATAAGCACATTCCATAGCCAAAGCAGCACTCAACCTGTGGCAGTACTGAAATTTCAAACTTCAGCTGATCAGGCAGATTTATAATCTGTTCCCAACAACAAAGAAAGAAATTGGAAAAATAAGTTGGCTGAAATGACCAACTAAAACCTCACTCAAAGGTTGGCTCTCAAAACTAGATCAAGTCCTAACATTTTTGAAAAACCACTATGAAAACTACCAGTTACCTGGATGTAACTCCAGTTCTATGAGTACGTGCATAGCCCTCTAACGGGCTTTGCTATTGGTTTACCCCTCCGAGGCCCCGCCTCGGTGCCTGAGAAAGAAAATTGAACTCACCTGCTCCGTAGGAGGGGGTAGCATACTCACCTCCTATAAAGCCCCGGTGCTGCCAATGCTCGTCTCCCTTTGAAACTCAGCATCTCACACTTAGGGCCAACTGGGCAGGCTGTCAGAGGGCTACGCACGTACTCATAGAACTGGAGTTACATCCAGGTAACTGGTAGTTCCAGCTCATACGTGCTCCACCCTTTAATGGGCTTAGCTATTGGTTTACAGCTAAGGCAAAGGCCGTTAGGGATGAATGTACTCCCATGTACCCCCAGACGACAGAGTCCCCTTCAGAAACCAGAGAAACCCTTTCACTCACTGGGGCGAGC
Source organism: Gymnothorax reevesii (assembly GCA_029721435.1). NCBI lineage: Eukaryota > Metazoa > Chordata > Actinopteri > Anguilliformes > Muraenidae > Gymnothorax > Gymnothorax reevesii. The sequence continues at coordinate 127,085,683 of CM056574.1, forward strand.
ACCGCCAGACTGCGTATCCCGCCCCAGGTCGTGACGCAACTAAACAACACCAGACCCAAGTTGGTGTCAGAAGGGGCCCCTCCCGATAGGAGGCTTCTAAAGGGTGCCTTCTAGAATGAAAGAACGAATGAATGAATTGGGGGGGGCATCGCTTCAGGGTGTGGTAACATACTAGTTAGTGTTAGAGGGTTCCCAGGACTGAATGTGCGATCCTGTTGGCTGTCATATCCTTGAGATATGACTGTGCAAAGGTTGATATGGAAGACCAAGAGGCTGCCCTGCAAATCTCCTCCACGCCTTTAAATAGCGCTGTAGAGGATATAATGTCCCAGGTGGAATGTGCGATCAATCCTGCTGGGGCAATGAGACTCACCGCTGAATAGGTTCTGCAGATAGCCTCACAGATCCAGTGGGCGAGGCGCTGTGCTGATAGAGGGGCCCCCTGAGACCGTCTGCCATAGCACATGAGCAGCTGATCAACTTTCCTAAGATCTGAAGTGCGTTCCAAGTAAAAGCTGAGCACGCGCACTGGGCACAGCTTGTGTATCCGTTCCTGCTCGTTGGTGGCCTTAAGAGGTGGGCAGAAAGCCTGTAGTCAAATTATAGGTTACTTGAAGATGTGGTGATGACGTTTGGTCAGAAGGATGGATTAAGACGTAGCTCCACTGATGCCTTGTCCTCTCTTAGGGCCAAACATGACGGGTGCACTGAGAGAGCGCCCAGCTCTCCCAGCTGATGCCAAGGCGAGAAGGAGAGCAATCTTGAGAGATAAAACATGCAGGTCCGCCTGGTCCAGGGGTTCAAACGGTGGTCTTGCCAGGCCGTCCACCACTGTCTGACACATTAAAGCAGCGCCCTTACCGTCAGCATCCGGAATGGTCTGCGCACAGTATACCTGTTTTAGTTCTCGAAGATCCAGAATGGGCCTCAGGCCTCCTGATTTTTTTAGGGAATCAAAAAATAAGGGGAATAAAATCCCGCTCAAGCTTCCAATCGGGGAACTGATCTTATGGCCCCTTTTTCGTAGAAGCGAGTTCACCTCTTCACCCTTTGGGCGGAATTGGGGAGCTTCATCCGCACTATGCCTTTGAATGGGGGTGGACAGCAGCAAAACTGCAACGCGTATCCCTTCCGCAACGTTCTGTCCAACCACATCGGGAGGGGGGCGCGCAAACTCACCCACGACTGAAAGTGGTTTGTTAGTGGCGAAGCAGTTGATTCTATGGTCTCCGATAGCCCTGGCCCTCCCGCGACGCCCCGCCCCTTGTGGGAAGGTTCGACCGGGGGGCCCTGCCCAAGAGGGCTGAGAGGCTAATGACTGCAATGCTTCCACTATATCCCCAAGCACATCACCTGGTGACTCACTCACCATGGACGGTGGGGTATAGCTATTTCTGAGTCAAGCGAGAGCTCTTCCTGATGTTTACTCTCAGAAACAATAACATCCAGAAACCCTTCGGGCTGTGGCGCATAACGAGTGAAGGCTTCCTCCACAGGTTCATAGGTCCCAGTACCAGAATTATACCTGTGTAAACATCCTGTCCCTTGTCTCCGGGATGCTTAATAAATATTGTATGACACCTCAGGAGCCATGGAGCCAAAATAGTGGACAGCTCCCCTTCCATGCAACCCGCAAGCAGAAGCGCGCTGACGTGTCCTAACCACGCTGCTGGAGCCAGCCCAGCTAGAGTGTTACCAACATGCTGACTATTAGTTTGTGGACGTTTCTTCACAGGTGACTCGCCCGGATGAAGCAAGTTCGCTGAATTTAAAGACTGAATTTGAACCAAACCAGCACCGAAAGATGGGAGGGCGTCAAATTTTGGTTTAGCCGCTAGTTTGATTGTGTGCAACCACCATGGGTAGAGCCATCGGCCTGGAGCAGAACGATTGAAGGTCTTCTCCACAGATTCATAAGCCCCGGTACCAGAATTACTCTTGTGTAAACATTCCGCCCCTTGTCCCCGGGATGCACAGTGAAACAATCGAAGGATTTAGAATTAACCCACCTGCCACTGTAAGATGGGAGGGTATCGTCACCAGGCGGTCGACCATCGTTTGGACACGGTGAAGTAGGGCCATAGGAGATCGCTGAGGATTTGGCTGCCATCGGGTTCATGGCGATATCTTCGGACACAGTACCCGGGGCCACTGTCTTTACTTTGGCTGGGCCAGCAGACCGATGGTGGAGTCATCACTCGAGCACAGAAGAGAGCTCATCTTCCTGGAAGAGGGCCACTGCCAAGGCTTCAAACGGACCGCTGCCAGCTCTCAGCCAGGAGGGCGCACAAACTGTAGCCACTGCTCATGCCCTTCCCAAGGGGGAGTGCTTGCACAGGTGGCACAGGAGTAGCCTCTGCCTGGTGCCGCCAGCCAGACAGATGCACAGTCACCATGCTGGACCGAGGGCACCATGGGGGAGGCATATTAGAGAAAAACCTTATCCATATCTTTCGCGACACCAGATAGTGACAGAAATTCGTGAGAATCCAAACCTCCATCAGGCTGAGTGAAAAAGGAAGACGAGCATTGGCGGCACCAAGGCTTTATAGGAGGTGAGCATGCTGCCCCCTCCTGCGGAGCAGGTGAGTTCACTTTTCTTTCTCAGGCACCGAGGCGGGGCCTCGGAGGGGAAGACCAATAGCGAAGCCTGTTAGAGGACGGAGCACGTACGAGATAGAACCTACTGAAGTCTTTGCCATGAGCACCGTCTTGACTGACAGCAAGAGCAAAATGCTGGGCATGCAAATTCCTGTACCTTAAGAACCTAAATAAAAAGGTGTCATCACACCCTGATTGGAAAAAGGGGAATAAGCCACAACTGCGCCCAATTACCAGTTTAGAGTGAGTCACCTACATGCATGATCCAAACAACCATCCAAATACCAGGCTGAAAAAGGAATTTTGAATGAACTGAATTTGAAAGACAAAAATAAAAAATGAGAAAATAAAAAGGGCACATTAGAAAGAAATTACCAGCCAGCTCTAAAAAATGTGTGACTGCTGCAAACCTTATATCAAAACCACAAAAATTTTATTTGAAGTGGACAAATTTTATTGTGGCCATTGTGTTTTGATGTGGCTTTTTGTGGCTTTGTTCCTCTCAATGTCAAGAATTTTATTCAATATAAATAGCAAAAGCATTAATTTTGGCATTAGTGCCAAAGCATAAATCTTTTTGATTTTGACACAGACAGGCAACATACTATAAAAGCATTGACTTTACATTCCAGTCCCACTGTGTGTCCACACTAAGGCAGGACTGGTTCTTTGGGAAAGGATGGTAAATAGAATGTGTGAACACAGTCAGTCCATTAGGGGGAGCTCCAGTTCCTGATGACATCTGGGGTGTCTGATGCATCTCCAGGATGGTTTGATGGAAAAGGGATGTAGGCAAATGCATGAATCTGAATTGCTGGAAAATGCTTTATGGTTCAGATGTTTAAATGGACTACTCCTGGAAAAATGTCCCATGCAGATATGTGGAAAATTAACGAGCGCAACCCTGTGGGTTTTTTAGACTGCAAGAAAGCCGAATGCTCCACTGTGCTGTTGGCCATGTGCTATTGAAACAGGTACGATGGAATACACTAATGCGTCATATGATGCCATTCTGTATGCTTAGATTTCAATACATTGATGTGGCTGACAGAGTATAGCTGCAGGAAAATTACTGGGGCAGCTTAATGCATATAAACCAAACCAAATGATGCATCTTCAGTCTGTGATGGGCAACAGGAGATGATGATGATGATGATGATTATTATTATTATTATTATTATCGACAGTCGTGGAGGAATTAGTATTCGAAATAGTGGCAAAACATAACATTCATATACTGGGGATAAAGTTTCTGCAAGTGTGAATGTGTGAAGGGTTTGTGAGTGTCACTGCAATGGATTGAAAAACCGTCCATGGATTTTTTTCTCCTGGCATTTGAAGCTGCAATCATTTCCAGACCCCAACGGCCCTGATCAGGACAAGGCTGATTAGATAATAGATGTATGGATGCATGGATGGTTCAAAAGCATGGTGTTCCGCATGACAAAGTCAGGACCTCTTCCCCCAAGAATTGTTGTATTGAGATACCCCCGAGTTATTAGGTGACAGTGATCAGATGCGTTCGTTTGCATGGCGGAGAGGTGAAGAGTTATGACTGCAGGTTTACATTGAGAGCAGTGGCAGCTGTAGAGCTGAAAATAAGTGAAGCTAAGAGCATCCCTCGATAATCATGATTTGTCTTGACCCCATTTCAATCTTTCATTAGGGGTCGCGTAGCCTAAGCTGCCAGGACCTTATTGTTATCCTGCATGCTCTTCTTTCTTCTTATTATTCTTCTTCCAAGGAAATCCTACTTCCAATGTGCGAAAAATCACCAAACTTTGCACAAGGTCCAGTCCCATGCCAGATTGCCTCAGCTGCAAAAACAGGCCAATAGTCCTGATGGTGGCGCTACAGCAAGCCTCTAAAGTTCAAAATTTTGAAAATTCACAACAAATCAACCATAAGCGATTTGTGATTTTGACTGGCTTAGTCAATTTGTGAAGCTATATTTGATATTTCCATTTGCCAGTTAGCTCAGTGAGGTAGAGCATAGTCTCTTGAGCCAAAAATTGTGAGCTCAAGCCTCAACTGATGTAAAATGCACATTAGAATGCCACCTTTTTTCATCTTCCTACACTCTGTTTGTTGCTCAGAATTGCCTAATTTTGCCTAATTTTGCCTAAAATTGCCCGGCCCCGACCATTGCTTAGCAGCAGCTATAATTTAAGCGCTTCTTTTAGTACTGTAGCAGAAAAAGAAAGGTTAAAGAGCAGGTTAAGTGCATAAAGAATAAAAACGGATCGCTGCTATATGATAACAAGCATATTGCGGATGCCTTAAACAGTTACTTTGTTGAGAATTTTACCTCAGAGGGGGTCTTTATTTGGCCAGAGGGCATTTCAAATGCTCAAGATTATTTAGCGGAAATTGAAGTCCGGGATAACGAAGTATGAGACAAGTTGCATAAATTAAAGGCAGATAAGGCGGCGGGTCCTGATGGCTTATATCCTAGAGTGCTCAGGGAAGTTGCGATCATCTTTAAGCCGCTATCCGCCATCTTCAGACGGTCTTTAGAAACTGGAGAAATACCAAATGATTGGAAACAGGGCAATATAATACCAATATATAAGAAAGGGGACCGTACCGAGCCAGGAAACTACAGGCCAGTCAGTTTAACTTACATTGCGTGCAAAATATTGGAATCTATCATAAAAGATGAGCTGGACTTATTTCTTGAACGTAACAGTATCTTGATAGCCAACATGGTTTTCAAAAGGGAAGGTAATGCCTAAAAAACCTTCTGGAATTTTTTTAAGAGGCCACCTGGACTTATGACCAGAGCAGGGCTTATGACATCATATATTTGGATTTTCAGAAAGCATTCGATACAGTACCGCATAAGAGCCTAATTTTTAAAATGAGCTCCATTGGAGTTACAGGAGGTATTCTGAAGTGGATTCAAAACTGGTTACAGGACAGAACACAAAGAGTGGTGGTCAGTGGTATCACATCTGAGCTAGGTATGGTGGGGAGTGGTGTCCTCCAGGGATCGGTGTTGGGACCCCTGCTGTTCCTCATCTACATTAATGACCTTGATAGGAATATTGAGAGCAGATTGGTTAAATTTGCAGATGATACTAAATTGGGGGTTTGGCAAATAGTTTAGGGTCCACTAAAGTGATTCAGATGATTTGGATAGAATCCAGAATTGGGCAGAAATGTGGCAAATGAAATTTAATCTAGCAAAATGTAAAGTTGTACATGTAGGAAATAAAAACATTAGACAGGATTACATCATGGGAGGTTTAAAACTGGAATGTGCTGCACAAGAGAAAGATCTGGGAGTGATTGTTGACCAAACCCTCACAGGTTCTAGCAATTGTGCCGTAGCAGTTAAAAAAGCTAATCGGATGCTGGGATACATCGCCAAAAGTATTGAGTAAAAATCTAAGGAGTTGATGCTTCTTTTGTACAACACCTTCGTTAGGCCACATCTGGAGTATTGTGTACAGTTCTGGGGACCATACTTTAAGAAAGATATAGAGGCTCTAGAGAAAGTTCAGAGAAGAGCCACTAAGCTTATTCCAGGTGTAAAAGATGAAAGCTACGAGAAGAGGCTGAAGATCCTTAATCTCTTTAGTCTTAGGAAAAAGAGACTCAGGGGTGATTTGATTGAGGTCTTTAAATATGTTAAAGGGATTAACAAAGTGAATCATGTAGGATTCCTTCGACCAAGTATTGTGAGTAGAACTCGGTGTCACAAATGGAAGTTGACCAAAGGTAAATTTCGCATTGATATTCAGAAATATTTCTTCACCCAAAGATTAATTTCAATGTGGAATAGCTTGCCTGACCATATTGCAGAGACCTTGGGGGTTTTCGAGAGCAGGCTTGACTTAAAGCTAGATACCATTGAGTCATTCAGTATCTGAAGGGATATATTCACTGTAGTATAAAGAAACTGGGGAGCATAATTGGGCTGAAAGGCCTGTTCTTACCATTCATGTTATGTATGTTATGTTATGTAATTTAGGATTATGTAAAATCAGAAAACACTCAACATGACCAGGTCTGGCCAGTTTTCCTCAATAATATGACACGAGAAAGAAAACCCGTCATTTCAATGACAAATTGCACTGCAGTCAATGCTATTCATTTGCTAATATTTGCCACTAATTTTCACTTTCTGTTTTGTAACTAAACATTCATGAAGAAAAAGTTAGATAAAGCAGGACGTGCTCGACTTAAACACAAAAGCTAGCATCGTAGTTTGTTTTTTGTAAAGTGAATAAAATATTTTCTATTTTATCGTTGCTACATTGTGTTAAAAAGGAGGCTTTGTATTTAACAGCCAATAGTTTATTCTTTGGCCCCATATGCACCATTTGCAGTTCAGAAGTGGACTGGCTGGAACATTGCAGTGTTTCTGGTATGGAAAGCAATGTACACCATGCCTGTCTCTACCTTATAGCAGTTCTGTTCCGAAGTGACATGGATGTGAACTGGCAAGAGCTGGTGATTTTCTGGTAAACGCAGACATGATAGTGATAAATATTTATCTATAAAACTACAGGAGGCTATCTCCCTCATTGTTTATTCATTTTTTGTATCCATTATTCATGCAAAACTAATATATTATCGCTGATTAAGTGCATCTGAATTGGCAGGTAGTAATGAAACTTAACCACCACTCTCTGAAATAACTGACTGAAGTGACTGTGACTGTGCTCAGGCAGTTCTTTTTATTCTTAAGCAGGTAGTAATCATTCAGCATTCTACAAATCCATCCATTTTCCACAGCTTATCCAGGGCTGGGTAGCGGGGCTAACTAAGACTAAGAGGCCCAGGCGCCCCCATCCCCAGCCACTTCCTCAAACTCTACCCGGGGGACCCCAGGCTGTTCCCAGGCCACCCATTAGATATAGTCCCTCCAGTGTGTACTGGGTCTGCTTTGGGGCCTCCTCTTAGTTGGACATGCCCGGAAAACCTCTTTAGGGAAGAGCCTAGGAGGTATCCGGATGACATTCTTGAACCACCTCAACTGACTCCGCTCGTCACGGAGGAATAGCAGTTCTGCCCTGAGCCAGTCCCGGATGTCTGAGCTCCTCATCCATAAGGTCAGCCCAGTCACTCCCCGGAGAAAGCTCAGTTTGGCCGCTTGAAATCACCATCTTATTCTTTCAGTCTCTCCCCAGAGCTTGTGACTATTGCTGAGGGGTGGAACGTTGACTGACCATTAATTTGAGAGCTTCCCTTTAAAGCTCAGCTCCTTCTTAACCGCGATGGACCAATACAACGCTCACTTCACTGCAGATGCTGTAGTGATCCCTCTGTCAATCTCACACTTCATCATACCCTCACTCATGAACTAGACCCCAGGATACATGAACTCCTCCACTTGGGGTCACAACTCACCCTCTACTTGAACAGGACCATCCACCTTTTTCCAGGAGAGAACCATAGCCTCAGATTTGGAGGTGCTGATTCTCATTCCGACCACTTCACACTCAGCTGTGAACCACACCTGTGCGCGTTGGAGGTGACAGTGTGATAAAGCCAGCATGACCATATCACCTGCAAACAGCAGAGATGCAATCTTGAGGCTACCAAACTGGACACCCTCCAAACTTCAGCAAAGGGTGATCAGCTTTGGTCTGGCAAAACTATATATTTGACCTGACTGCCTTGTAGCTGGGATAATTATCTATTGATGTATTTATGTGTTAGAAGTCAATAAATTGCATTTCTCGCTTGTCAGAAGAATCAGATCTGGAAAAAATATTCCAGATTCTGCTGTCAGCAATGGGCAGCTCCTAATGACAGTGACTCAAGGAGAGACAAACCATAAACCGGAAAAAGGGTGTCAGGCACTTAAGATTCACTGATATTTGAACCAACAGAAGTGCAACTATTGTGCAAATCCCAAAGCATTTCAATAATGAATCAGTGAGAAATTTGTCGAAACACAGAGTGTATTGCACCCTACTGTGTTTTGGGCTTTCTAGCTACAGACCAGTTGGAATGCCCATTGTAACCTTGGTCCACATTGCCTGCAATGGGAACATAAGCTTCTGAACTGGAATTTGGAGCAATTAAAGAAGGTCACCTGGTCCTGTCAGTGCCACATTCTTTTACATAATGTGCCTTGGCATAAAAACATAATGTGCTTTGGCTGGGTCCATGTGCACTGTGGAGGGATTGTGATGCTCTGGGAAAAGTTCTGCTAGGAAACACTGGGTCCAGGAATTCAAATGGACATCAGACTGATGGGGCTATTTTGCTGCACTGAGGGGACATTCACAATATTAGACAGGTGGTTTTAATGTTGCAGCCGATCGGCATGCAACAGCAATATAATTCAATAGGAAAACATTTTTGCACAAGAAAATAAAGAACCTCAGGGCATATCATCCTTTTCTTTGAAATTCCATAAACGGAATAGAGGACACATCACCTGTTACCTCAACCCTGAGTCAGTGCGGGGTCAAATGCAATCGTTGACTGATAAATCACTGCACTGCTTGACTGCTCCTTGAGTGAGGGGAAAAGCACCCAAATCCAGGAGATGTGATCACATTTGAAGGACAACACACAATAAATCCCCTTTCAGTCTTACAGATGCATCGTTTTGACTGGAAAAATTATGGTAGGAAGGCTTTTTTCCCCCTAGTGGGTTGACAGTTGCGTTAGAGAGGACCAATGGTCGGCAAAATAGAAATGAAAAACTCCTGCACACTGTCTTCTCTGCAAAAACTTTATTGTCAACAATGTTTCGGTCGTGTGACCTTCAATCAACCTGATGAAGGTCACACGACCTTCAACAATTATAAATTGTTTTGGAGAATTTGAGAGAGATTTTGATCACTTTGGCAAAATCTCTCTCCTGAGACCATATTTTCCAAGTGCTGCAGATTCTGCAGTCCATTGCTCAACAATTTATTCCAGCAATCATAAACATAGTTACATAAAAAAAAAACTGGTAATCAAAACCTGATGAGCTCACAATTTACTGTATATCTGAACGCTATCCAATGTAATCAGTCGTTTTGAACATGATTTAGGTCGTTCATGCCGGCATTTCCTGGAAACCACCAACACATTTCTTGATGGATTCTATTAAAACTGGAAAGTCTTCTCATGCCCAGATGCAAAATACACTGCCTGACCAAAAAAAAAAAAGTCCCTGTTTGGATGTAAACAGGCAAATATACGGTGGCTGACAGAGGCAAACGCGCTGCAAAGGCCCAAAACATCTCCGGTTAGCCTATTTCACAAGATGGCCATGGATACCAGGAAACCACTTCCTGTTGCGCTAACACTAGCATCTTTCCACTGACAGAAGTGCCGAGACATGGGTAATGAACTTTTCTTCTGCAATCTCTCATTTCTATGCCGAGAATTTCGATGTTGCCCATATTGTAGATGAGCTACAAGCGAATCTTTTGTGGTTTGCTTGTTTTTGAGTTTGCATCGTTTCTGGTTTTGCCGGGCGTTTCTCAGGTTGCGGATGCTTTGGGCCGAAGCAGCACGTCTGTGTTGACGTGGCTATGCAGCGTTTTCTCTTTGATTTGCCTTTTTTTTTTTTGAATTGGCATATTTTCTGTTTTACAGCGCATTTCTCCCATTGGAGCTGTTTTTGGCCGTTGCAATGTGTTTGCCCCAATCGGACACCATACAAATGTCTAAGAGCTAATGGTTTGGTCATTATTGCAGCAATTAATGTTACAGCTCGCACTAATTCTTTTCACTGTCACTGATGTGGCGTGCAGCTTTTTTTTTCTTAAACTATTGCGACGGTTGATGGGTCCTGACACTAGAAATGCCTCCTAATAAGTACGCACCCTGCCTACCTTGCAAACGAGCCTGGCTCTTTGGCGATGTGATCCGTGTGTTTAACTCTTACCCGGGAGTCTGGGGTTCAATTCGCCGCCCGGGCCTTCAGCCTGCCACATTCTGGTATAATCGGCAGGATCTGGGGAATCCTAATGGCTGGCAGCATGCGTAAAGCATGGTGCGTGCGGACATGCTCCTGAAAGAAGGGGAAAGATGTGACAATTGATGGGTCCTGACATTACAAATACATCCTAATAAGTATGCTACCGTTCCAACAAGCCTGGCTCTTTGGCAATGTGGTCAGAGCATTTGACTCTTACTTGGGAGTCTGGGGTTTAATTCCCCGTCCAGGCCCTCCTTAGGCCTGCCACACTCTATTATAAGACGCATCCCATGGTATGTTGCTGTGTTTTATAGAGGCCTGCGCCAAGTAAAGAAAACAACTCAGGAGATAGCTCAAATCATTGGACTTGGGTTAAGTGCTGTCCATCACATTTATATGAAAAGTCTTTATGATGCTCTGGAGAAGACTTTTCTGAGTAGTTTGACTCTCCCATCCTCATTGCCTTGGACGACAGATCTCCACTGGAGTTGGGCTTGGCAGAGTAACGGAGTGGTCGAGGACAGGGTTGCGAGTCTGGTGAGTTACCCTCATACGCCGCGCCACAGCTGGACTGAGGAAGTTGCCGTTGGCCCCAGAGTCCATCAGGGCCTTGAGCTGATGGTTCTGTCACAGGAGTAGGGCGCAGAACAGAGGTCGATTGACTGGGCAGGCCGCCAGAAGATGATCAATGCTTTCACATTAGTGGCACTGGCTTAGCTCGTGGTGGCATTCCCATTCAGTGGAGGAAGGCCTGATGGAGTTGACCTGGATGGTTTTGGTGGGCAGGGAAGATGGAGAGGACACAGAGGCTTAGAGAGCTGGAGGTGAAGGAGGCCAAGATCAAAGCGCCAGTCCAGGTTTCTCTCCAGTTAAAAAGAGTCCATCTCAATAGTAAGATCCAACAGGCCAGCAAAATCTTAAGGCAGGTTGCAAATAGTGAGTGCATCCTGGATACTGACAGCTAGCTCGAAGAAGCAGGTATTATCGAGAGCCCTGTGGTTTTACTCAGTGGAGTCAGAGGATGTCATGGTGTTGGCCTGCAGGCCCTTCCCCCTGTTACATTCTTCACCTCCACCTTAATGGGCAACAGGTGTGGTTCGTTAAGGTGGAGGTGAAGTTGTGTTATTTAAGGGCTGGCTGCACCTTATTGTGGTGCAGCAGTATTTTGGTTCCTGGACCCCTGATTTGGTTATAGTGTGCTGCTGCTCCCCTCCTGGAGTTTGTTTTATAATTTAAATTAAAGATTTTTATATTTTTACTCAGCCTGTGCGTTTGGGTCCCTGGTCCTACCTTTGGGTACATGGTCCCAGTCCCCGCCGGTTCGTGTCTTTTGCTGGCGGGGGAAAATCCATGACAGAGGAAGCCTTGTATTGAGGAGTTCCCTGTCTGAATGCTGTCAAACATCTTCCTTATCTCTTTGGCGGAGGACTAAAAAGAGCGAGTGACTGGATCCTCTGCTTCCTAGCTGGGCTTTGCCCAGGCAAGAGCTTTGCCAGATGCAGTACCAGTCAAAAGTTTGGACACACTTTGATAATGTCACATCACTCTATTTTTAGAAAAATTTAAATGGCTTAACTTCTCTATATAATCTCAGTTGGAATCTGGTAAGAGGTAAACAGTCAGAAGTTAAAAGAGAATAATTTACTTGTTTATATAGTGTCCAAAATCGTAGAATTCTCAAAGAAGCCATATTTTGCAAAGTCAGCAGACAAATGAGCTCTTTCCATTTTCCAACAGCCTAATTAAAGACAAGCTGCTTTGGAATTTATAGGGCAAAAAAGTCAATGAAAAGCAAACCACAAGTGCAGCACATCTTTGGGAACTTAGACGGCCGCTCTGCAGCAAACTCATTACAGCCATATAACCGCTCTCGTTAAAAAAATAAATAAATAAAATACGAGCCTGCTCTGTAAGTATGACAGAAAATGCTGGTTAGTTTGATCGATTTAAGAATTAGATCTGTTTTTTTGGAAAATAAACGGTATCCATTTTTTTTTTTAACATGTCTCCTAAGAGAAATGTGGGTATGTCCAAACTTTTGGCTGGTACTGTAGGCGGGTGATCACTTATGCCTCCCTTGCTCTCTCAGGCAGAAAGATGGAATGCTGCAGCTCACACACCAAGGAACGCAGAGTGAGAAAGACATGGAACTAAACTATGTAAAGACAAGTTACAATGGGAAATAGGTGCAAGCAAGGCATGAGGAATGAAAAAGGAGAAATGAGGAGGTCACAAGAAAATAATCTAATAATTGAAATCAATCTACTAAATGAAATCAAAACCATTACAGACAGCCAAAAATGTGGATTTACTAATGAATGGCGGTATGAGAGGTGACAGGAGCACAGCGTAAATGCACATGTGCCTGTGAATATGTATTTCTCTACGATCAATTCTCTTCCATCTCAGAAATCTCTGTACACATATCCTCAGAATTTCTTGACCATTTCCCTCATGTCTAAAACACAATTATTCATAACAACAATGACTAAATAACGTTTTAAGAGTCTGATAATTCATGTTGTTACTCTCTTAGCTGGAAGTTATATTTCATTTTACATTTACATTTTTACAATTGCAGTTGCATCCAAGGTATCAGTGAGAGCAGACAATTAGTATTCCTCTTCAGTCAAAACAACCAGCACATTGACATTACCCACACTGTATATTTTGAATTGGCAGCAGTCTCGTCCTCCAAAAATAGAATAAAATAAAGTCTGGGTAAAGTAAGCCTGAGTAAAGTCAGGCTTTAACCAGAAAATTATATGTTAAAACTCAAATGCACAAAATAAAATAATGGTTAATTCATAATTGAAAAAAATATAAATCACAATGAAACAACTGAGGATGTGATGCAAAGAAAAAGTTTTATTTGTAATAATTTTACAATGGCAAGCGCATTATGTCTCTCCCAAAATGGCTCCAACCCTCCCGTCAGCCAGCAAGAACATTAATTAAATTCAAATTAAAACTGTAATTAATTTGAAAACTAATTATGTCTTGACAATTATAAATAAGATGCCGAAGAGATATCGGATTAGCACAGGTTCCATACAGTTCGATAAAGCACCAGGTTTGTGGAGAATTATACAAGAAATTTAAGTATGAACGGTGGCATTTTCCTCTGCCTGCCATTACTGGCTCTGCTATTGGAGATGACAGATGCCATTGTCTTCAGTCTGCTCCTAATGTAATGAAAAGAATAGCTGTCTAGGCATTTTTCCAAGAAAACCTTTTTTAAACAGAAAGATTATTCAGGTGATTGCAGTTTTTCGGGTATATGGTCTGAAAACCAAAGCACATCGAGGTCCATTAAATTTCCATTTGCCATGCTAATGTTTGTGCAGTGTCTGGTGCCCTGATCAAAATTATTAGAACAATGATGTCACAGTGACAAATAAAAAAAAATAAATAAATAAACAAAAACATTTATGGTGGTCTGAAATTGAAAAAGTGACACTTTGGGGCGTGTGACAAATGATTAACACATTTATCACCAATTCATATTGTGAGCAAAGACCACACAATGGAAGTAAGTTCTGAAGCATGACATTCACGTGTGGAAAAGTAATCCAATAGAATGGCGTTACAACCAGGGAATTGATGTGAACATAGAAAATGCTTTCAAGCAGAGACAGTTTCAGGAGGGACATAAGAGGAACATTTTTGTTCCTTTCGCCATTTGTATGTTTTTGTATGTTTTCCAGAGCCAAATTTTGCAAAACGATTGCTGCCAGACAGAGATTTCTGATAGATCATAATGATCTTGCAATCAAAAATGCCCCCTAATAAATTAAAATAGATTTTTTTTTAAAAAGCATTTCGGGAATAATTCTCTTTTACTATTACATTTACAATGTAATATGCAAATGGCATGATTGCCTGACTTGGCCATGAAGGAGCCTTTACAGGACCTCATGGGTGGTATAGAGAGCAGAGGCATTGTGCTTTCTGCCCCAAACTGGCGCAGATACGTGCCGTATCAGCCGGCCGACTGTCAGCTGATGATGTATGTGTGCATGACTTCCCTATGTCCGCTCCCCGTCGCCCATTCATCAAGCTTGAATCTGAAGGTTTGCAGCCTTCTACGACGTCCTGTGGTTTTCCATTTGACAACAGGGATTTCTAGCCCATTTGATGAAACGCGCTATGCGTTCCTGACACCCGCTCAGTCTTTCATCTTTTCTGGCTGCCCCAGAAACTGAAGCTGTCCAGCCCCCACCCAGCAGAACACATCAATTTCTGTTCAAGAACTTCCTCTTTCATCTCTCTTCACCACTTCAGCCTTGCTCTAAAGTCAAATCACCGATTTTAGTCTTTACTTAACCGTATTTGTAGTATCTTCATTTGATGACTTTACCGTTTTCTCTGATACAAAACACAGAGATATACGAATACATTCAGAAGGGCAAGAAGCTAATTAACTGTGGCTTCTTTGTTTGACTCTGTGATTAGAATAAGCTTTGAGGGTTCATATTTGGGTTTGGCTTAAGCTCGGGTTTGGGAAACAGTAAGTCCTTGGGTCGAGACGAGGTTCATATTTTCAGGAGCCTGAGAAAATATAAGACAAAATAATACAAAAGTTATCTTGTTACCCGGATAATTATTTATTTATTTAATTACATATTTATCCCCATTTAGGACGTAAGGCCACGAAGCAACTGTTTACTTACTTTGCAATATGTTTCTGATCAGAGTATTCATAAGGTGAGTCTTTAGCTAATTATTGGTGTTTTGACTTGAAATGAAATGGTGCTTGCTGGCCATTTAGGCCCATGTCACCATAGCTATTAGTCAGTGCCATTTGAGAGATGTTTGCTTTATTTATTGATTTATTTATTTATTTATTTATTTTGGTCTTTAGTCAATTCCTAATTCTGGAATCAATTATAACAGCCAATTAGACACTGTCTGATTGATTTGGAGACTTTATGTCCGCAAGAAGCAATACAGTTAATAAATCTATAAACTGTGACCCCTAGGGTATTTATCATAGCACAACAAAGGCAACAAAGGCTACCCAGTGCTTCATTGGCTTTTTATCAGCCACTATAGTGATTCTGTTACTGTTCTCTGTTGATTAGAGTTTATATGTTTGTGTGTGGCTCCAGTTTTGGACAATGCTTGTGAACACAAAAACATTGCAACCTTTAAAGATGCAGTCACGAAACAGGTGAGTCCGTGCGATAAAAATGAAGGCTGAGTTTGAAGATGGGTATGGTCTGAGTACGCACTCACGAAACAAGCTCAATATGATGCCAGCTATGTTGAAAACAATACCAGCACTGCTGGCACAGCTGATGCAACCTTAGACAGTCTATAGAAATAATTTCCTCATTGTTTTTCTAAAAGGGGAAAATGGGCTGTTAGTCCATCCATCCAACCATCCATCCATCCATTCTTTGCCTGACCAGTATTTTGTAGATTTTTAGGATCCGATTCAGAACTAATCAATTTGTCACAGATTAATTGTACAAAAATGTATAAAGTAATCCACAGTAATCCATTTTATCGCTCAAAAGGGGAGCAATCTAATCTCAGTTTGGTTATTAGCTGTGCACAATAAAATTTTGAAGCATTTGAAACAGAAATTGCTGTATGGCTGTGGACTAAAGGACATGCAGTGTTTAATTTGGTGCAATTTTGACACACAAAATTCAAAATCAATAATTAATAAACTTTGAATAAACATGCAAACAGTGCTAGGTAGCATTGGGGACAGGTCTTCAGGCCACTGTAGACTGAGTGGAGCACCTTCACAGGTAGCAGCTCATAGACTGCAGTTTACTTTTTCAGCTGCATTTTGGAGAGCTATTTCAGAGTTTTGAATGGGCACTGCACTAGTATAATTAAAAGATAGGAAGAATCCAATCGAATCTCAGCATGTTACGGGCAAGCCTGAAAACCAACTCTGAATCCATGCGATCTTAGATCCTTCAGAAATCACTGTTTTAAGAATCGTCATGCAACTGTAGTTAATATCAAGACAAGGGCACAGGAAAACTTTGGTAAACCTTTGTCAGTCAACAGCATTCACTGCTACATCTACAGATGCTTCTTATTATGATTCAAAGCTGTAGCCATAGATCAACACTGTCCAAAAGTGCCACCGATTTCTGAGCTTGGTCTCATCTGAGAAGGACAGTAGTACTCTGCAAGCAAGTTTTGGGCTCTGAGGGCTCTAAAAATTTCATTAGTTTTTTTTGGGAAAAAAAACAGCTGCCACGTCTTCTGGACAAAGCAATCCAAGCTGTCATCAGCGTCAGGTTCAAAAACCAGAGTCTGTACGTGGTATGGAGATGTGTCAGTGCACATGGTATGGTTGACTTGCACATTTGTGAGGGCACCATTAATGCAGAAAGATATGGAGCTACATATGCTCCCACGTGTCTGTTCCAGGGATGTCCCTATATTTTCCACCAAGACAAACCCAAACCACATTCTGAAAGGTTTACAAGTACTTGGCTGCATAATCAGAGAGTGCAGGTGCTAGACTGGCCTGCCTGCAGTCCTGATATGTCCTCATGAGTGCGATTTAAAGACATGGTAATGGTACACCATTATACAGTCAACTGGGCCATCTTTTTTCGGACATTTACCATCATCACATTGTACATTTTTAATAAGAAATTAAGTATTCATGTTAGCACATCAGTAATGCGTTATATTGCTTGCAATGTAGGCGGAAGTGAATGGACATTTCCAGAAAGTCCCTTTAGATTTCCGTTGCATTTTCCATGATGTGCCAACTTGTTCAGAATTCGGGGTTGTAGTTGTTTGCTCTTGTGGTTTGTCTTTCCTTTGTGTCAGAAGGTAATAATGGGCTTTCAACAGTCTGCCTTTCTGCTTTTGTGTTCGACAATGACAATGTCATCTTTCATGCAAACATTAACGCCAAGAAAGCCTGCAAAAACAGCCACTGTCAAAATGCATCAAGAGACAATAAAGCTTGCATTTATGAGTTCTTCAGTTAAAACATAACATTCCCCAAAGGGCTCTTTATCGTACATTCAAAACAATAGATAACATACTGATATGCAATTTAAATGTCACACTTCCAGGGTGTTATTCATTCTGAGTGATGATAAGTATTATTACATCAATCATAAAAATACAAGTGGAATTACGAGAGAAATGCCAGGAAGCTACTCTACTGAAAGATTTACAACTTGGACCAAACAAATAAATCTCTCATTTTACATGGCGGGTGTTTTGTGCACCACTTGTTGGTATGTCTATTCCAAAATTTACATTCGTATTTGAAACCCAAGAATATATTTTGTGTTCTTTCTTGCTTGGAATATCAGTATCAAAATGAAACATAGTGGAAGAAATAGAACTCATGAATCAAAGCTTTTGATTTATTTTGATTTGGCTGATTCTAAAAAAAATTTAAATAAAAAATAAAAAACTGAAGCAGCAGCTATAGGATCCTGTCTTCATTGTCTAAAGAAGATTATTTTTGTCCATCTGCTAATTCGTTGGTGGATATTTGGGACACAATGGAAGGCACAAGGTTGAAAAGTGTTGCACCAAGTGGCTTAATTAATTAGCTTAATTAATCAATAGGAGCGCTTTGGTTGGAACATGCAATAAAACAATCAAAAGAACATCTTCCATTTCCTATAAAATCTAATGGCGCCCTGTTGGCTGCCAATATGACAGCAGAAGACATGGTGCGGGCAGGTACCTTTAGGGAAAAGGGGCTGCTAAAATCCATTATTTTTTCATTTATAGTGTGGCGCACAGTTGTTTTCTTACTTACTTGAATTCCTTCATTCACATGTGGAGTAACCAGTGGAATTAGGTCATTAATCGATAATATATGGAAATCTGGGTGTGCTCATGATAGTGTTTTCATACAGTAAACTTGGGGGTGAAACTTTTAAAATTCTATCCAAAAACTCACAAACTAACAAACAAACAAATAAATAAGAAATACTTGATGCTTAGTTAATCCCTGGGACAGTAGGCTATTTCTGAAACTTTAGAATTCATTATTTAAGAGTGAAAAGAAATAGAGCTGCCGGATAGCTCACTCGGTTAAGGCACTGCGCTGCAATGCAGAGGTGTCTATCACGTCGCGGGTTCGAACCCCGGCGTACCCGTCGGCAGCTTTTTCAAAGTAGCGCACAATTGGCGATCGCGCTACAGGGTTTCAAATTGGGAAGGGACTGCCGGATTTGGGTTAAGAATGACAGCTTTGTTCGTTGCTCCAGCGCCTCCTGTTGGCCAGACGGGCGCTCGTCAGGAAGACTCTGGGTTTGTTCACGTCCGGGTATCCTCCGCCCTCGTTCGGAACTTACGGGGATTTGACCAATGAGTGTATAAGAATCAGTGGCTGACGGACACGTGCTTCGGAGGAGAGCCGTGAGCTGTCTTCACTATCCTGAGTTGGCAGCAAGGGGTCGCATACGAGCAAGCTTTGTACATAGTTCACTAATTGGGCATTCCAGATTCGGATGGGATTGGAGATGCCAAATTTTCAAAAAAAAAAAAAAAAGAGTGAAAATAAATGTTATTGTTTAATCATTCAAATAAGCAGTGCCGTCTATACCATAAAGAAGCTCTTTCACCAATATACTGAGTAATTAATATTGACATGAAGATGATGACCTGTAGCGCTGTGTAATGCATTTTCATGTTTGTTTCATATGTACCTGACATTTTGAAGCGTTATACAACTCACAACACAGAACAAAAATATGCAGCTTTTCTGTTCCACCTAACTGGCATCATAAACACGTTTCCACAGCCAACTTACTCCTCTCCTTATATTTTTTTGAAGGACTAAATGCAGTATGTTACATCAGACTCACTGGACAGCTAACATCCCAAAATTTGCCTTTGGTTAGTATAATCCATCATGACTGTGATTGTCTAATTCAGATCAATCAGCTATAGTGGCTAAACACCATCAGTCAGATTACCCCACCTGATCAGTTCAGGCCTGGGTTACAAATAATAGCCACCAGTACTGTTGGCTAACAGGGTGCCGGGAGTAACAGTGCTACTATCGGCAGTAGCAGCGCTAGACCCGGAAATGGCGGGGCGCAGACAAGTCCCTTTATGACAATTAGTCCTGGGTATTTCGCAATCATTTTCCTTTACTGACGCATTTTCCAATTATCGTACATGGCAACTTAAGACACGGTCTCTCCATATGTGATCGAACAGCGATGAAATCATGGGCGAAATTCAGTACAGAAAAAAAAATTTACTTATTAATAGGCCAGTACTTCGCGTTGATCGATCAGGTCCGTGTTCCAGTGATATATCGCCTCTCACTCTCGGTATTGTGTGGGTTGATATAAAAGTGGCACTTGGCAATTAAATAGGCAGTGTGCTGATCAAGCTGTTTGTGTGAGAGGCGACAGGTACGCAAGTTTGACTAACGTTGATTTAAATACAGCAAATAAGCGTCCAGATGAATGATTGTCTTCTTACGTAATCGGGGAGAACAAGCAGCAGCTGTTAACTGTGGAGTGCTCTTGGAGCGAACCTTAGGTTACTCATGAAAATGACTGAGAACAGGTCAGCACTAACGAATGTTTTAAACGGATGTTTTGACACAATTCTCAGTTCAGGTTCTGCCACTGAGCTGAATTAAGCCCATGATTTCATCGCTGTTTCATCGCATATGGAGAGACCGTGTCTTTAGTTGCCAAGTACGATAATTGGAAAACGCGTCAGTAAAGGAAAATGATTGCGAACTACCCAGGACTAATTGTCATAAAGAGAAGTGTCTGCGCCCCGCCATTCCCGGGTCTAGAGCCGCTACTGACTGTCGGGCGAAGCCAAAAGAGAGGAGGAAGGCCTGTCCAGTGGCAGCGGGAGAGAGGGGTAGAGGTGTGGAGGTGAGGGTCAGAATTTTGAATATTGGTACTATAGCCGGCGAAGGGAGAGAGGTGGCTGATATGAAGAAGAGAAGGATGGTCGATATACTGTGTCTGTAGGAGACATGATTGACTGGGACTAAAGCCATGAGCATGGACGTGGACTATGTTGTATGTATGAGGCGTAATCTGAAAGAGAATGGAGACTGCAAGGTGGTGTCAAGGGAAAACGTAGGTCGACAGCATTGGCTGGAGGTCTATAGGATGAGTTTGGAGATCAAGAAGACGAATGGATTAAATGTCGGAGGTTGAAGAAGGTAGGCTGTTGCATGAAGTTCAGGGAGGAGTCAAAATTGGCCCTGGCTGGCAGTGAAGACTGGCTAGATGGTCGTCTGGGTGATCTATACAGGAAGGAGGGCAGTGAAACTTAATGATGGAACTTAGAAGTACGGGGAAGTATACCAAGGGAGAGGTAGATGAAGAGGGTATGTGATAGCTTATGAGATGAAGAAAGAAGACAGGAGTATTAGAGGATACAGTGTGAGGTTAAGAGACGGGTGGTAAGAAAAAGGCGTATCGGGAGTCGTACGAGAGGCTGGTTACTGAGAAAGAAGAAAAAGACTCGTCGGGTCAGCTCACTTGGTTACGGTGCCCCTTTGCAGAGCAGTAGTGGCCACCATGGCCCGGCTTTGTTCGCTGGTCATTCCAGTGCCGGTAGTGGCCAGTTCCCTTTTCAGTGCAGCAGGGAAATAAATTGGAAGGGAGTGCCATCTTGGGAATATAGGATTACAGCACTGTTTGCTGCTCAAGTGCCTCCTGTTTTGGCCAGCAGGGCGCTCGTGAGTAAAATTCTAAGCTTGCACGTGTTCGGGTATCCTCCACCCTTCTGAGCTTCCAAAGTTTTGAGTTATAAGTGTATGAACAGGCAGCAGCTGACTGGCGTGTGCTTGGGAGTAGAGCTGTAAACTGTTTCACTGTGCCTAGATGGAAACATGGGTCACGTATGAGCAAGCTTGTGAACACAGTTCGCTAATTGGGAATTACAGATTTGATAGTGATTAGAGATACAAAATTTTATAAACATATAAAAAAACAAGAAAAAGACTTGTATTGTTTGGCCAGAAAGAGGGAAC
Organism: Gymnothorax reevesii; assembly: GCA_029721435.1. NCBI lineage: Eukaryota > Metazoa > Chordata > Actinopteri > Anguilliformes > Muraenidae > Gymnothorax > Gymnothorax reevesii. Next base: position 127,107,132 of record CM056574.1, read on the forward strand.
GAGCTGGGAAGGATGTGCTGTGGAATAGGTGATGAAGCATAGGGATTAAAAGGTACTGACTCGTGAGAAGAAGGCCTGGAGACTGTGGAGGAAGTACTTTTGTACTTAGAGGGCTGATGAATGAAGGAAAAGAGAGGCAGAACATTGGACGGTGTGGGGATAGTTCATTAGAAAATTCAGAGGATTAGCAAGTATGAAGTGAGGGCAGCTTTGGCGAAGATTAACAATGGAATGCAGTTGGTCCTTTCAATACCAGTGGAAGCATGGAGACGTTTAGGGGAGATGGCAGTGGTGTTCTTTATTTGATTGTTTAACTCAACCTTGCAAAGTTTAAGGGTGTCTGAGAAGGGGAGAAAGGGCGCATTAGTACCGATTTTAAAAAAATAAGAGCAATGTGCAGAACTGTAGTAACTCTGGTGGGATAAAGTTGATCAGCCACAGCATGATCTTGTGAAAAGGAGTCATGGAAGTCAACAGGAGAGGAGATGATTACTGAGCAGTAGTATGATTTCAGGCTAAGGAGGAGTACAGCGCATGCAATATTTGCTTTGAGAATGATAGCGGAGAGGTGTAGAGTAGGTAAGGACTACTCCACTCTGTTTTTTTTTTTTTTTTGTGGATTTAGAGAAAGCATATGATGGGTGTGGTCGTATGGTACTGTATGAAAAGTTTGGCAGTGGCAGAGACGTAGGTAAGATTGGCGCAGGATCTGTATGGGGACAGTGTGAGAGAGGTGAGTTACATGGTAAGAGTGACAGATGGGTTCAAGGTGCAGATGAGATCACATCAAGGATGGGCTCTCAGTCTTATTTGCAACGATAATGAACAGGTCGATGGATGAGATTAGACAGGATTCTCTGTGGACTATAATGTTTGCTAATGAACAGTGGTGAGAGCTGGGAGTAGATTGAGGAGAGCTGGAAGAGGTGCAGGTATGCTCTGGAGAGAAGAACAATTCAATAGATGAGCATGAGTGTTTACAAACAGAGAAGATGCATAAGTAGGTTCCAGGCAGAATTTGTTCCATTCAATGAAGTTGCCATGACAAGTTCATTTTCACAATCAACAATTTAACCCCATTTTCGTCAGAAATGAATTCTTGGAACAACAGAGCCCTATCACATGGACAAATTTGCAATGTCTCCTGTATTGTTTTTTTTGTCGGAAATAGTGTTTGCCTTGAAAAGTTCCAAAGAAATAACAAGTATGTAAACTTAGAGTTAACAGGTGTACATGTTGCTGGATGCAGCTAATTATGTCCCATGTGGTCATATAAATAAGATCAAATACTATGGTGCTCGCTTCAACTAACAATCCTCTCTGCCTTGAGGCACCTTGTGCGCGAGACGGCACATGTAGTCAAGGAATGGGAGGGAGGATATTGTAATGGTGGGTTTGCATGGGGTACAGGTGGCAAAATTGGAGAAGTTTAAATACTTGTGGTCAATTGTGTAAAGTAATGGGGAGTGCAGAAGAGAAGTGAAGAGAGCAGTGCAGGCAGGTGGAGTGTGTGGAGAAGGGTGTCAGGAGTGATTTGTGACAGAAGGGTAGCAGCAAGAGTGAAAGGGAATGTTTACAAGCAGGGACATAGTGGGAATGAAAAATGACCCTGGACTTCTCAGACAGACCGGCTCAGAAAAACAGGAAAAAAACGGCCCACAATTGGCATCACCTATATCCTAAAACCATGGCCAGACTGCGATACAACAAAATAATAAATTTTAAATGGCGCTGTAAATCTCTGCGTAAAGTAAATGTGAAATAGCTTCAAGTACTTACGAGTAAAATGAATTCTCTCGAGGGAAACTGATTCTAGGTTACTGCTGGCAGCAGGAGAGGCAAAAAGCCTCTGGAATCATCTTAAAGGTCAGTAAAATGAATAATAGTACGTGATTTTCTTTCCTCAAGCACGATAAGTAAATAACAATTGGAAGAAAATATCAAAATGTATTCTACTTCACTGACTCAGCTATTTCTAAAGCAGCTCATTTCTCTCTGTAATGCCAGCAATTATCAGATCGCTATTAGAGGTCATAAGAACATCTCGCTCAGTAACTGTGAGAATGATTTCCTCTTGGCATTCATTTCCTCATCATTATTCATTTATGTATTTAAAGATAGCAATTCAAACCCACAACAACACCGGTGGTATTTCATAACTTTTGTAATTGCTATGTGTGAGGTTTTACGAAATGAGCCAAGAGCGAAAACCAGATAAATGCAAAATGGAGGCTTTATTTCTGAAGGGGGAAACCCCCCAACAGAGCTGGCAACAGTACAATGTCCACAATCCACAAACAGAATCCAAAGGGCAAAGTCCAAAACTGTAACCAGGGCACCAATAACAAAACTCAAGGTCAGGCAAAAATGGTTCGGTACACAGGCGTGGGTTTGGAGGAGAGACAAACTCATAAGCCGTAAACAGTCCGAATCCAAATACCAGGGCAGCAAAGACAATAGACTGTTAGTATATGTTAGTAAGACAGTAAAAGAGAGAGGAAGGAAGAACACGAGATAATGAAAGAAGATTGAGACCCAGAAACCAATAAATCACCCGAATGAGTGGCACACAAGACAAGGGACTGTGAGCAAAGATACACACATGACAAGACAGGGGAGACAAAGTGCAAAGCATGGAAAATAAACATGGCATGAAACATGGCTATGAAAACAAAACATGGCATGGAGACTGATAACCAAAACAGGAAATCCTTAATACCAAATACACAATACATAATCTAAGAATGGTCAGACAAGGTCAGTGGTCTCTAAACACAAGAATCAATCATGGCACTTGGCCAGGCACAGAACTTAAACTAGACAGCAGACAAAAGACATGGCTGAAATGCAGAATCACAACAGAACCCCCCCCCCAACGAACGCCTCCTGGCGTTCAATTCGAAGAGCGTGATGCAGCATGATAGTCTCTTATTAAAGTCTTATCCAGAATGTATCGGGCAGGAACCCAACTGCGGTGTTCCGGTCCGTAACCCTCCCAGTCGACGAGGTACTGTAGACCTCTGCCTCGTCGACGAGAGTCCAGGAGGGCACGGACCGTGTAGACTTCGCCTCCGTCGATGATCCGGGCGGGTGGAGGGGGATCAGGTCCAGAGGACAGGTGGTGGGTTACAGCAGGTTTTACTTGTGACACATGGAAAGTTGGGTGTATACGTCGCATGGATAGGGGGAGACGGAGGCGAATGGCAGTGGGACTAAGGACCCTCTCGATAGTGAAAGGGCCCAGGTATTTGGGGAAAAGCTTACCCCCGTTACCTCTGAGGGGGATGTCCCTTGAAGACAACCAGACCCGCTGCCCAGGTCGGTACATGGGCGCCGCGGTGCGTCTCTTGTCGGCCTGTTCTTTCATCCGAGCGACCGACCTGAGCAGGGCCTGGCGGGTGGCAGTCCAGGTGCGTCTGCACCTGCGGACGAATTCGCGGACTGAGGGGACAGCTACCTCCTCCTCCTGGGACGGGAACAAAGGGGGCTGGTAGCCCAGGCAGGCTTTGAAGGGGGAGACGCCGGAGGCAGCAGAGGTGTGGCTGTTCAACGCGTATTCCACCCACGGCAACTGATAGCTCCAGGAGGAGGGGTTCCTAATACAAAGACATCGTAACACACTTTCCACACACTGGTTAGCTCGCTCGGTCTGGCCATTAGTCTGGGGGTGGAAACCTGATGACAAACTGACTGAAGTGCCTAAAGCTTTAAAGAATGTTCTCCAAAAAAGTGCAGTGAACTGGGGGCCGCGATCAGAAGTGATATCAGTGGGTATGCCGTGGAGTCTAATGACATGTTGGATTACTAGGTTGGCAGTGTCTTGAGCAGAAGGGAGTTTAGTGAGGGGAACTAAGTGAACTGCTTTGGAGAATCTATCAACAATTGTGAGAATGGTGGTGTGGTGATTGGATGAGGGAAGGCCTGTGATAAAATCAAGAGCAATATGGGACCAGGGGCGGTGTGGTGTAGGAAGGGGCTGCAATAAACCTTGAGGTGGTTGGTGAGAAGTCTTAGCCTGGGCACAGACCGAGCAAGCAGCAACGAAGCCCTGGACATCTTGAGTGAGTTCTGGCCACCAAAACCTCTGAAGAATAAAGTTCTTAGTGCGGCGGATACCAGGGTGACAGGACAGTCTGGATGCGTGTCCCCATTCCAGGACTTTGGAGCGTAAGGTTGCTGGCACGTATAAACAATTGGTGGGACACGCACTGGGAGTAGCAGCATTGTCTTGGGCATTTCTGACTTCTCTCTCAATATCAAGACATAATGCGTTAATGAACGCTTCTTTAGGGAGGATGGTATCTTTGTTAATTTCCTCTTCCTGGATTTCAAAACAACGGGAGAGGGCATCTGGCTTGACATTCTTACTTCCAGGTCGATAGGCAATATGAAAGTTGAAACGTGAAAAGAAAAGTGCCCACCTGGCTTGTCGCGGATTGAGTCTTTTGGCCGTTTGTAGATATTCCAGGTTCTTATGGTCTGTCCAGACGATGAAGGGTACCTTGGAGCCCTCCAGCCATTGTCTCCACTCCTCTAAGGCCAACTTTACCGCCAACAGCTCCCGATTCCCAATGTCGTAGTTTCTTTCTGCAGAGCTGAGGCGGCGAGAAAAGAAGGCACAAGGATGGACCTTACCATCTTCTGTGGACCTCTGTGACAGGATGGCTCCAGCTCCGATATTGGAGGCGTCCACTTCAACAATAAACTGGAGTTCTGGATTGGGAATGGTTAGGATAGGTGCAGAGGTGAAACGAGCTTTTAAGTCATTGAAGGCCTCTTCGGCCTTTTCGGACCACAGAAACTTGGATTTGGAAGAGGTGAGAGCAGTAAGAGGAGCGGCAACAGAACTATAATTCCGGATGAACCGGCGGTAAAAGTTAGCGAAGCCCAAAAATCGCTGGAGAGACTTACGGTCCTCTGGTCTGGGCCAATTAGTGACAGCTTCCACCTTTAGGGGGTCCATCCGGATGGTGTCTGGGGAGATGATGTAACCCAAAAACGTAGTGGTTTCCACATTAAATTCACATTTTTCAGCTTTAACAAAGAGGCGGTTCTCCAGGAGGCGACGGAGCACTTGGCGAACATGTTTGACATGGGCCTCCTGGGACTCTGAAAAAATCAGGATATCATCAAGATACACAAACACAAACTTATTTATCATGTCTCTTAAAACATCGTTGACAAGGTTTTGAAACACTGCTGGAGCGTTAGTAAGCCCGAAAGGAAGAACTAAATACTCCCAGTGTCCCGTGGGAGTGTTAAAGGCAGTCTTCCATTCATCCCCCTCTCTGATGCGTACCAGGTGATAGGCATTACGGAGGTCGAGCTTAGTAAAAATCTTAGCTCCTTGCAGGAGATCGAAAGCAGTGTTCATTAGAGGAAGTGGATAGCGATTCTTGACAGTTATTTCATTAAGTCCACGGTAATCTATACAGGGTCTTAATGATCCGTCCTTCTTAGACACGAAGAAGAATCCAGCACCAGCAGGTGATGATGACGGGCGTATTATGCCAGCAGCAAGAGACTCTGAGAGATACTTCTCCATAGCTTGGGTTTCTGGTCTGGAGAGTGAATAGAGTCGGCCTCTAGGGGGCATAGCACCTGGCTTCAGGTCTATGGTGCAGTCATAGGGTCGGTGAGGTGGTAAGCTAGTGGCCCGGGACTTAGAGAACACTTCCTTGAGATCATGAAACTCTAGGGGGACCTTCTCCAGATCTGGTATCTCTTCTCGGGATGAGCAGGGCTGAGGTTCAAGAGCGTTGTGGAGGCACGTCAGGGAACAGTTAGGGCTCCAACCCTTAACCTCGTTCTTACCCCAGTCGATGTCGGGGAGGTGCTTGACCACCCATGGATGGCCCAGAACAATGGGGGCATTAGGAGAGTGTAACAGGAAGAGCTGAATAGTTTCATGGTGGTTTCCTGATGCTTTGAGCTTGATGGGACTGGTAACGTGCGTAATTTGGGCTATCCTCTGGCCACTGAGTGAATTAGCCACTCGGTCTGGAAAGATCCTTTCCGTAGGGATGCCCCAATCCTGGGCCAGCTCCACATCAATAAGATTCTCCTCAGCTCCTGTATCAATGAGAGCCAGGGTGGACTTGCTCTCTCCTCCCCATTCCACGGTCACTGGGAGACAGGTTCGGCTCTTAGTCTCCCACACAGGTGTCACCCCAATTACTGTTTCTTTCTGGGCCCCAGGAGGACGACTTCTCTTCCTTTTGTTGGGACACTGAGCGATGAGGTGTCCCCCCTTGCCACAGTAGAAACAGGCCCCTTCACGGCGGCGGCGCTCCTTCTCCTCCACTGGGACATGAGTACGGTCTAGTTGCATGGGTTCTGGCTCAGGGGAACTGCCGCCAGTAGGGGGTGATAGAGGCGGAGTACTCTGGGGAGCTGGATATGGTCGTCTGCGGGAAGCGAGGCGTCGGCGCTCCTCCAATCGCGAATCCACGCGAATAGCCAGGTCGACAAGGTCGTCCAAGTTCTCCGGTAATTCCCGCGACACTAGCTCATCTTTAAGTGCTTCCGATAATCCATCAAAGAAGGCATCATACAGAGCTCTCTGTCCCCATCTGCTGTTGGTGGCCAACGTCTGAAAATCAATGGCGTAGTCGGCTACGGGACGTCCACCTTGTCGCATGCGTAGGATCTCTCGTCCTGCCTCGTGACCCAACTTGGTGCGATCAAAGATCCGCCTCATCTCTTCACCCAGTAGACGAAAAGTCTGTACACATGGGAGATCAGCTTCCCAAGCCGCTGTAGCCCACTGCTTAGCTCTTCCCGTCAGTTGCGTGATGATAAAAGCAACTCGCGCTCTTTCGGTGGGGAAGGACGAAGGCTGTAGGCTGAAGATGAGCTCACACTGGGTGAGAAACGCCCGACATGCTCCCGGGTTCCCGTCGTACCTCTCCGGCGGTGGTAGACGTGGCTCGCAGCTGGGTAGGGGCGGGGCGGAAGCGGGAGCAGGAGGAGTATAGACGGTAGGCTGGGGTGACTGTAGTTGCTGCGCCTCCTGTACTGAGCGAGTAAGATCCGCCATCTGGAGACTCATGGTTTGCATGTGCTGCATCAAAGCACGGAGCTGACGTTCCTGAAACTCCAACTGAGTGCCCTGCTGGTGCACTGCCTCCTGCAGAGACTGGTCTGACGCTGGCTCCGTCATGGTCAGATCGTAATGTGAGGTTTTACGAAATGAGCCAAGAGCGAAAACCAGATAAATGCAAAATGGAGGCTTTATTTCTGAAGGGGGAAACCCCCCAACAGAGCTGGCAACAGTACAATGTCCACAATCCACAAACAGAATCCAAAGGGCAAAGTCCAAAACTGTAACCAGGGCACCAATAACAAAACTCAAGGTCAGGCAAAAATGGTTCGGTACACAGGCGTGGGTTTGGAGGAGAGACAAACTCATAAGCCGTAAACAGTCCGAATCCAAATACCAGGGCAGCAAAGACAATAGACTGTTAGTATATGTTAGTAAGACAGTAAAAGAGAGAGGAAGGAAGAACACGAGATAATGAAAGAAGATTGAGACCCAGAAACCAATAAATCACCCGAATGAGTGGCACACAAGACAAGGGACTGTGAGCAAAGATACACACATGACAAGACAGGGGAGACAAAGTGCAAAGCATGGAAAATAAACATGGCATGAAACATGGCTATGAAAACAAAACATGGCATGGAGACTGATAACCAAAACAGGAAATCCTTAATACCAAATACACAATACATAATCTAAGAATGGTCAGACAAGGTCAGTGGTCTCTAAACACAAGAATCAATCATGGCACTTGGCCAGGCACAGAACTTAAACTAGACAGCAGACAAAAGACATGGCTGAAATGCAGAATCACAACACTATGTTTATATCACAATTTTGCTCAAGCTAATAGCCTTTGTGGTGTATGCAGAAATGAGCCCCTAAGAACAACAGTGGTCAAACTCCATATTTTGACCTTAAAATAGTTCCTGTGGGCTCAGTCTGTTGTGTGCTGTAATTGTTGTGATTCTGCTATTTGCTCATGTTCTGTTCTGTATTGCCCATGTTCATGCCTTGCATTTCTGACTGATCTGTGTTTCTGAATTATTGCTCATGTCTGACCATTCTTAGGATTGTGTATTGGTAATTTGGATTTTCATGTTTTATTATTTTTCATGTTCATAGTATTCATAGCCATGTTTTCATTTCCATGCTTTGCACTTCGTCTCCCCTGTCCTGTCGTGTGTACCTTTGCTCACGGTCCCTTGTCTTGTGTGCCACTCATTCGGGTGATTTATTAGTTTCTGGGTTTCAATCTTCTTTCATTATCTCGTGTTCTTCCTTCCTCTCTCTTTTACTGTCTTACTAACACATACTAACAGTTTATTGTTTTCGCTAATTACTAACCCACACTAACTTTGTATATTTTGACTAACTTACTAACAAGCACTCGGGATTGTATAGCTGCACTTACTAATTGACTGACGATCTCTCAGCAGTCGCCCTATACTAGTCTCCGCCTCCTTGCCTATCCCTAATTATCTCTGCTGCAGTTTTCTGTGGATCTCCACTTATACTTTATGCTTTCCTTTTCTTTAAACTATACACTATAGTACTCCTTGACCGGAGCTGTTCTGTTCATAGGTTTGTCTTGTGATCCCTGTCTGCGTTTTGGCTGCAGCCAAATTCATGTAATTAGTTTATTCCTCATGTGTCTCTGCCTGATCATTGTTACAATTGATTGCACCTGTTGTCCCTGGTCATGTGTTCACCCCGGATGTGTATATAAGATGTCTGTTTGGTTCACTTTCTTGTCAGATCGTTCTTCCTTGTCTCCTGTGCTACGTTTTTTCGCCTTGATTCTTTGTGATTTATCTTTCTGACTGGACCGTCCTTGATATCGAGCTTTGCCTATTCCCTGTACTTTTGCCGCATTCTTGTTTTTTGACCTCTTTTGTGTGACTACGATTTTTGAGATTGGTGCCCTGTGTATGACTCTGGATTTCGGCCCTTGGACTCTGATCTTGCATTGCGGACAATGACTGTACTGTACTGTACTGTTGCCAGCTCTGTTGGGGGGTTTCCCCCTTCAGAAATAAAGCCTCCTTTTTGCATTTTTCTGGTGTTTGCTCTTGGTTCATTTCGTAAAACCTCACAATAATGGATTAAATCAGTGTAGTTCCAGCACGACACATTGAGTGGGTAATATGTTCCACTGTTCAAGAATGCATAATGTATTCAGTGCAATAGTGGCCAAAAATGAAAAAGTGAGTTGGACTACTCTTGTTTTAAGGGGTTCAAATACGTTTCAGTGGTCATTGTTTAGCGGAACTCACAATTCAGAGAATGGATGCAAAAATTATCCCTTGAAGTTCAAAAAGCCAGATATACCAAACAAATTATGCAACATTTGCTACATAATCGGCCCAATATAACCAGTCTTCGAATCTCACCCACTGCTGAGGTCCAACAACAAAGCTGAATGTTGTGCTCGTTTGCATGAGCTTCGAAAGTTTTGCTTTCTGCTGTGCCAATTAAGTATATAATGTTAGAATTTTTATGCATCTTTTCAAGGGACTTAATTTTTTTTCCCCTCTTGGCTTTTAAGGCCCACCTCTGTTTCTTGCCTTTCCCACAAGTTAGTTCAGCGACTCGCAAGTCAATCCGAAATTTTAATTGAAGCATCAGATGCACAGAGTAGAAATGTGATCATCAAGATGGGGGCAGGAGTGTAGACAAGGGTATGTTTTTAAAATGATCATGATAGGTGTCATAGCCGATTGGATTTGCCTGCACCCTAGTGTCCCATTCTGATTGTAGTTGGCCGGCAGCCCTCTCACCAGGGCTGATGTTAGACTACACCCACATGTTACATAACTCGTGTCATGTCATGTATTGTCGTCATGCTTTATTATGTTATATCACGTCATGTCACGCCATGTTATATCAGTACTTTACAGTACTTTGATAGTCAATCCTCCAATGTTAACAAGAAGACCAGCTATGCTGTATAGTTTGAAGGTGGTGACAATAATGAAAAGACAGGAAACGAAGCTGGAGGTGGCAGAGTTAAAGATGCAAAGATTTTAGTGAGGAGTGATGAGGACGAATAGGATTCGGAATGACACCGTATACCTAAATATGAAAAGGAAAACTGGGAGTTTGAGATGGATGGAACTGTACAGATGTTTGTATAAGGAGAAGGATGCTGAAGATGGAGCTGCCAGACAAGAGGAGAAGCAGAAAGCCAGAGAAGTGGCTTATGGACATAGAGAGAGAGGACATGCAGGCGGTTAGGGTTATGGATATAGTCAGGGAGGTAATGCAGGCCGTAAGAGTTATGGATAGAGTGAAGGAGGACATGCAGGTGGTGAGGATTATGGATATAGTGGAGGACATGCAGGCAGTTAGGGATATAAATGTTGTGAAGGAGGACATGCAGGCGGTTAGGGTGATGGATGTAGTGAGAGAGGACATGCATGCAGTTAGGGTGATGGATGTAGTGAGAGAGGATATGCAGGCAGTTTGGGTTATGGATATAGTGAAGGACGATATGCAGGCAATAATGATTATGGATATAGTGAAGGAGGACATACAGGCAGTGTGGGTTATGGATATAGTGAGAGAGGACAGGCAGGCGGGTAGGGTTATGGATATAGTGAAAGAGGACATGCAGGCAGTTCGGGTTATAGAAATAGCGAAGGAGGACATGCAGGCAGTTATGGATATGGATATAGTGAGGGAGGACATGCAGGTGGTGAGGGTTTTGTATATAGTAAGGGAGGACATGCAGGTGGTTGGGGTTATGGATATAGTGAAGGAGGATATGTAGCCATTAGCATTGTGGATATAGTGAAGGAGGACATGCAGCAGTTAGGGTTATGGAAACAGTGAAGGAGGACATGCGAGATGTTAGGGTTATTGATGTAGTGAAGGAGGACAAGCAGGTGATTAGGATTATGTAGATAGTAAGGAAGGACATGGAGGCAGATATGGTTATGGATATTGTGAAGGAGGAAATGCAGGTGGTAAGGGTTATGGATATAGTGAGGGAGGACATGCAGGCAGTTAGGGTTATGGATATAGTAAAGAAGAACATGCAGGCGGTTTGCATTATGGATATAGCGAGGTAGGACATGCAAGCAGTAAGGGTTATGGATATAGTGAGTGAAGACATGCAGGCAGTTAGGGCTATAGATATAGAGAGGGAAGACATGCAGGTGGTAAGGGTTATGGATGTAGTGAAGGAAGACATGCAGGCAGTTATGGATATGCATGCAGGGAAAGAGGACATGCAGGTGGTTAGGGTTTTGGATATAGTAAGGGAGGACATGGAGGTGGTGAGGGTTATGGATATAGTGAGGGCAGACATGCAGGTGGTTACGGTTATAGATATAGTGAAGGAGGACATGCAGGTAGTTAGGGTTATGGCAGAGGTGGGCAGCGAGGGCCGTATCTGTCCTTGGTTTTCACACCAACGTCTGGTCTTTAATTAGTTGATTGTCTCAATTAGCCAAACCATTTATGAAATCTGACGTTTCCTTCGCATTTCTTTAAATTATCATGATACTACAAAGACTAGTCTTGTCACCCTTCATAAAACATTTTCCTTTGGTCGAATCATTGCGAAAATCTATATTTGTGCATGCAATCAATTAACTCAATTAGTCAGGGTAATTGATAGGAATTAAAACCTGCATACACACCGGCCCTCCAGGACCGTGATTGCCCACCCCTGGGTTATGGATATAGTGAAGGAGGACATCTGAGATGTTAGGGATACTGATATAGTGAAGGAGGACATGCAGACGGTTAGGGTTATGGATATAGTGAGGGAGGACATGCAGGCAGTTTGGGTTATGGATATAGTGAGGGAGGACATGCAGGCAGGTTTAGATGTAGATATTGTGAAGGAGGACACGCAGCAGTTAGGGTTATGGATATAGTGAGGCAGGACATGCAGGCAGTTAGGGTAATGGATATACTAAAGAAGGACATGCAGGCGGTTAGCGTTATAGATACAGCGAGGTAGGACATGCAAGCAGTTAGGGTTATGGATGTAGTGAGTGAAAACATGCAGGTGGTTAGGGTTATAGATATATAGAGGAAAGACATGCGGGTGGATAGGGTTATGGATATAGTGAAGGAGGACATGCAGGCAGTTAGGGTTATGGATATAATAAAGGAGGACATGCAGGTGGTTAATGTAATGGATATAGCGAGGTAAGACATGCAAGCAGTTTGGGTTATGGATATAATGAGTGAAGATATGCAGGCGCTTAGAATTAGAGATATAGAGAGGGAGGACATGCAGGCGGTTAGGGTTATGGAAATATTGAAGGAGGACATGCAGCAGTTTGGGTTATGGATATAGTGAGGGAGGACATGCAGGCAGTTTTGGATATAGTGAAGGAGGACATGCAGGTGGTTAGGGTTTTGAATATAGTAAGGGAGGACATGCAGTTTTTTAGAATTATGGATATAATGAGGGAAGACATGCAGGCGGTTAGAGTTATGGATATAGTGAAGGAGGACATGCAACAGTTAGCATCATAAATATAGTGAAGGAGAACATACAGCAGTTAGGGTTATGGATGTAGTGGAGGACATGAGAGATGTTAGGGTGAAGGAAATAGTGAAGGAGGACATGCAGGCGGTTAGGATTATGGAGATGGTGAGGGAGGACATGGAGGCGGTTTTGGTTAGGGATATTGTGAAGATGGAAATGCGGGTGGTGAGGGTTATGGATTTACTGAGGGAGGACATGCAGGCATTTACGGTTATGGATATGGTAAAGGAGGACATGGAGGCGGTTAGGGTTTTAGACAGGAAAGACATGCAGGTGGTTGGGGTTATGGATATAGTGAAGGAAGACATGCAGGCAGTTATGGATATGTATAAAGTGAAGGAGGACAAGCAGGTGGTTATAGTTTTGGATATATTGAGGGAAAACATGCAGGTGGTTACGGTTATAGATATAGTGAAAGACATGCAGCAGCACGGTGATGGATATAGTGAAGGCAGACATGTGAGATGTTAGGGTTATGGATATAGTGAAGGAGGACATGCAGGAAGTTAGGGTTATGGATATAGTGAGGAAGGACATGCAGACAGTTTGGGTTATGCATAGAGTGATGGAGGACAACAGGCAGGTAGGGTTATGGGTATAGTGAAGGAGGTAATGCAGCAGTTAGGGTTTTGGATATTGTGAAGGAGAACATGTGAGATTTTAGGGTTATTTATATAGTGAGTGAGGATATGGACTCAGTTTGAGTTATGGATATAGTGAGGGAGGACATCCAGGCAGGTAGGGTTATGGATATAGTGAAGGAGGACATGCAGGCATTATGCGTTATAAATATAGTGAAAGAGGCCATGCAGGCGGTTTGGTTTATGGATATTGTGAAGGAGGACATGCAGGCAGTAATGGATATGGATATAGTGAAGGAGGACATGCAGGTGGTGAGGGTTTTGGATATATTAAGGGAGGACATGCAGGTGGTTTGGGTTATGGATATAGTAAGGGAAGACATGCAGGCGGATAGGGTTATGGATATAGTGAAGGAGGACATGGAGTGGTTAGTCTTATGAATATAATGAAGGAGGACATGCAGCAGTTAGGGTTATGCATGTAGTGAATGAGAACATGTAGGCAGTTATGGATATGGATATAATAAAGGAGGACTTGCAGGTGGTTCGGGTTTTGGAAATAGTAAGGCAGGACATGCAGGTGGTTAGAGTTATTGATATAGTGAGGACAGACATGCAGGCAATTAGGGTTATGGATACACTGAGGGAGGACATGCTGGTGGTTAGGGTTATGGATATAGTGAGGAGGACATGCAGGCAGTTAGGGTTTTAGATATAGTGTTGGAGGACATGCTGGTGGTTAGGGATATGGATATGGTGAAGATTGAAATTGCTGATAATTGGCACAGTTGAGCGAAATGCTGAGGGCTGGTCAAGATGGAAGTAAACGATTGACTGTTGCAATCTCTAATAAGATCTGCTGAAAGAAGAATAATAATTAGTTGCATTTTCATTTTGTCTGTCAAAAATACCCCATAATTGTTGTGTTCTGGGGTCCTGGCCTTTGGCCAGGACAGCATTTATGGTTTTAACAGTTTCATGTTCAAGATTCCATAGTTCATAGTTTCATAGTTCATAGTCACAGTTTTAACAGTTTCTTGTATCAGGTCATTGCATTTCATTATTCATGTTCCTTGTCCATGTTTTTGTTTTTGCCAGGTCTGCCAAGCCACTCCACCGCTTGTCTGCGTTCCGCCCCGTGCCTTCGTTGTTGCACATTTCAGAGCTCTGGTTGGCTTTGGTATTTTCCCTTCCTTCTGTGCTGTGCTGATTCGAGGCTCTCTAAGCTTAATTGGCAATTAACTGTTTTTAAGTTACTAACATTTACTAACATTCACTGGGTGGTGTAATTCATTAGATAGGCACATTACTAATATTACTAATTTAGACAGGGAGTTTATTGTCATGATTCCTGCTTTACTATTTCAAGTCTTGCTGTGCTTTTCTGTTCTTAACATTCATGCTTGCTTCCAAGCTGCATACTTAATTGCTACTTAAGCTGAGCATGCTCATTCTCTCAATGAGCAAGTCTTGTCATCCAATCTTAGTCATGATCTTGCCATGCCTCTTGTTTCTCCTTCTCCAGGTGTTGCCCCTCATGTGTCCTTGATTTCTCAGTCTTTATCTGGATGCGGTGGAAGTTGGCTGGCAGACAGTGTCTCAAGTTTTGTTGCTCAAGTCTCTTTTCATGTTCAAGTCTTCGCTCATGGTCACGCTTTCAAGTCGTTGTTTCCAAGTCTTGTATTGGCCCGTGTATATATAGCCATAGTTTTGTTATTTATTTTTCTTGGATTTCTGCCTGGAGTTTCCAGTGGTTTTTTGTTCTTGCCTTTTTAGCTCTTTAGTTCTTTGCTCTGTGTAGCTTATCTTTAGTTTGTCTTTTGCAACCCTTTGGGCCAAGTTTTTTGTTGGCCCTCGTGCCTGTTTTGCTTTTGTTTTAATAAAATCCATATTCCCCTTCACCTCGCTCCTGGTGTCTACTTGATCTCGTATCAATAATAATATTGTGGGGCTTGTTATTTTACTTGTGGTTGTTTGCATAACTTTTGAACAAAGACATGAGAGTGAATACAAGTGCTGCAGTTGCCTTTGTAAGTGCAGTACTGCTTAGAATAGCAATGAAACTGGGATCACTTGGTTTAAACCAGCTTTTGGCCAGTCAAAATGTGAACACTATCAGCAGCACTAAAATGGTGAGAATTGCCATTAGCACACCTCATGTTTGACTACCCTGCACAATAACGGTAGCGTTCTATTCTAACACAAAGGTCTCAGATGCAAAATTGTAGTAGCCCCTTCCTGAGACTGGCAAGTACAGATTATTTATTTATTTATTTATTTATTTTTTTATTAATGAGATACGGCACATTGTCCAGTTGTGCATAAAACTGTCTAATGTTTCCAAAGTTATAACTCAGTTTTGCTCTCTTCACATTATTTGTGCTTCGAGTTTCAAAGCCCATGTGGCAAAGGAGCCCATAGTCAGTTTAGAAAAGACCAATTGTTACCTTATGTGAAGTTTCAACAATTCCCTTTTGGTCTTATTTCTGAACGAGGACAGTTTTAGTATTGAATGTCCCGTGTGCCTTTGCGACTGAGTCTGAAGTGAGAGGTATGGATGTTTCATTTAGGGGCACCGAGCATGCAAGCGTCATCTGATGGAGAATTTCATTTCTCTGTTATCTCTGCTTTCTACAGCTGAAGTGGACTTCCCGTGAAACTACAAAACAGATGTCATCAGTAGAAATTGACCTGCTCAGAAGATGGGGAACTGAAGTATCGAGAATCTTTTGCAACCCATGGGAGGTAATGTCGTCCCATTGACAAATAATCACGTAGATCACTCTGTGTGCACCGTAATAGCATATTCACTTTTGCATTAGATACACAGGTGGGATGATGCACCCCACCAGTCACCAGCAGTGGCTTGAAGTGTTGTCTTACCCCGTCTGATTGCCTTAAAATATAATCTTGCACTGAGTGCAATTTCTTCTGAAGTTGAATTTATGTGAAGGTATTCAAAGGGCTTGTGAAATTCTTCTGGGTGCCAGATTCAGAATAAGGAACAAGCAATGCAATAGAATGCTAAAAATTTGCAGCAACTTTCATGAGCAATGATCCAGTCAGTAAAATATAAAGACAAAGATTCACATTTCAAAATACTTGTGCAACTACAGACATAAGTCAACCAATTTTAACATTAACCTAGTTTTCAGAGGAAAAAAATGCATATGGCAGAGCCAGCCACACAGAATCCATCTGATGTCATTCCCGCTCATAGTCATGGGGGGCTGGAGTGAACCCATCATGATTTTGGGGTACAGGCAGGAATACACTCTAATTCACCAGTCAATCACAGGTTACACACAGCATTCACTCACACACTCACACATGCCTAATTAAAGAACAACCCCAATTTAGAAATAGTTGGGACAAAGGGTAAATCGTGAATAAAATCACAATTTCAAATCACACCAGCCAGTATTTTATTCACAATAGAACAGAGATAACATAGCGAATCTTGAAACTTTTTAAAAAAATTTTTCTATTTTTTCCACAAAATGAGCTCATTTCAAATTTGATGGCTGCTACAGGTCTCAAAAAAGTTGGGACAGGGGCCTGTTTACCATGGTGTAGCATCTCCTCTTCTTTTTAACACATTTAGTAATTTAGTAATGTCAATGACAGAATCATGCTGGTGAGTGATGCAGTAACGTCTGAGGGCCCGAAGATAATGGGCATCCAGTAAAGGTCTTCGGCCTTGTCCCTTATGGACAGATTTGTTTAGTTTCTCTGAATCTTTTGTGATGCACTGTCGATGATGAGACTTTCAAAACGTTTGCAATTTGACAATGAGGAACATTAATTTTAAAGTATTCCACAATTTTTTTTTGTTGGAGAGCCTCTGGCCATCTTTTCTGCTGAGAGACTCAGCCTCTCTAAGACATCCCTTTTATCGACAATCATGTCACACGCCTGATGCCAGTTAACTTAATTACTTGCTAAATGTTCTTACAGGTGATTCTCTTATATATAAATTGGTTTTTCAGCCCTTCTCTGCCTGTGTCCCAACTTTTTTGAGACCCGTTCCAACCAGAAAATGTGAAATGAGCTCATTTTGCTGATAAAAATTAAAAATGTCTCAGTTTCAACATTTGACATGTTATCTATGTTATATTGTAAATAGCATATTGGCTCATGTGATCTGAAAGTCATTGCATTTTGATTTTATTCACAATTTACACTCTTGTCAGATGCAAGATCTGGCATCTGACAAGAGTGAGACAACAGTCCTCTCCCAAAAGTCCAGCAACGGATCTCCTCATTCCCAGATGTTTACAGACTGTTGTAAAAACAAGAGGGGATGTTACACAACAGTAAACACAGCCCTGTCCCAACTTTTTTGAGATGTCTTGCTGCCATCAAATTCAAAATGAGCTAATATTTTTCACGAAATGGTAAAATGTCTGACTTTCAATATCTGATATGTTGTCTATGTTCCATTTTGAATAAAATATGGGTTTATGAGATTTGAACATCGTTGTATTCTGTTTTTATTGACGTTTCTCGCAACGTCCCAACTTCACTGGAATAGGGTATTTTATATATTCTTTACTCTACTTTAGCAAGAGTCTTATATCATCTTTGTGTTGAGGCTAAATACTGGCCATCTGTTAGGCCACGCCTCCAGCCGTCCAACTCACTGCTCTACTTAGACTCGGACTGCATTCTTCACACCACTCATTATTATTTGCATTTGTGTGTACTGGGTGGCAGCGGTGTGTATTTAAGCCCGAGCCTCACAATCTCTCATTGTGAAGTCTCCTAAATACATGCCTGTGCAGCATTCAGCCTTGTGTAGATGTATTCTCAGCATACTCGCATATCTATATTCTAAACCAGGGGTTCCCAAACTTTTCCAAATCAGGGCCCACTTGAAAATCTAAAAAATTTCTGCGGCCCACCTTTGTCCTATAAACAGTACATAAACGAAATTATGCATTCTCAGAACACTTAACAACAATAATTGCTGTTGTTATTCAGAAAATAAAAGAAATAAAAAACAACAACAACAACAACAATAATTATTGTTGTTGTTTTTTATTTATTATTATTATTATTATTATTATTTTTATAAAGATTCAGGATTGAAATGAAAGCAGGGGGTCATGATGACCAGAAAGCTACGTTCCGATCATAAACTATAAAAGGTTCCTAAAATATTGTGAGGTCAATAACACTCAATAGGTTATTACTTCAAAATATTTTTTTTAAATCGTGCAATAAATATTTAACAATAAAAGTCACAAAAAATCATATTTGCAAAAATGAATCATATTTTTAATGACCTCTCACGGCCCACCTGCAGTACCACCACGGCTCACCAGGGGGCCGCCGCCCACACTTTGGGATTCACTGTTCTAAACTCTTTAAACTTAGTGCCGTTAATATTCATACCAGCACGTTATGTAAAGGAACCTTGATTCCTAATTGTTTTCTGTGTAATACCCAGCAAAAAATGTGCTATAGGAATTCCTAAAAATGTGCTTTAGGAATCCAATAGAATTCTATAGAACTTTAGTGCCTCAAGTCCTATAGAAAAAAAATTCTTTCGAAAACAGTTCCAAAGAAAATCTCTGTAAGATTTTTTTTCAGTTTGGCATCTTCAATTCCACCCAAATTTGAAAGGCAACCACAAACAAAGCAAACCTTTTTGATTTCTTTTCCCAGCAATCCTTTGCCAACTTGCATACCTGTAGCATAATGACCATTTGTGTGCTACTCTGACCAGGGCTCAAGCCTGGACACTTGTGCTCTGTAATGCAGTGCTTTAACCAAGTGAGCCATTCAGAAGCTTGTATAGATGTATAAAGATGGGAATAAGTCTCAGCAGACCTCAAATTGTATTCAAATTAATTCTAAATCTGTATATAATGTGCAATCACATGCACCTGAATGGAAAGGGCTAATTTGATTGAATTTTTTAAATTAAGGGAAAAGTTCAAAAGGTCAAACTTTCAACGTAATTCTGTTTTTGTAAACAAAAGAGGAACACGAGTATCCATAAAAGCCGAATAAAGTTTTAATGCCTTACAATTATATTTTTGAATTGCTGCCGAGGACATGGAAAGAGGTCTTCATATACCATAACTGAAATACTGCTAAGTTGTGTGTGTGGTCAGTCAGTCAATCAATCATCTGATCAGAGAATCAATGAGTAGGTATGTGCCTGGTACCCCATGTGCTTAAGCACACCTTAAAGTTAAAAGGGACATAATTTCCTTGCGACTTCTGTATTGTGGATATCACTGCATATTGCACATTTTCATACCATTAGTCTGGTTTCTCACTTCTACAACCCAGGTACACATAAGGTAAATTGACCCTTCGACAGATAATTGCAAGGATTCATAAGATTTTTAAAAATTTTATTCAACCCTTATTTAAGTTGTCTTCCCATTCAGCTTTTGTTCTATTAGAAGGTCCTAAAGACCATCAAAGTCCTATAGAACAGGTCTTTCAACTAGGGCGTTCTATAGAAAGGTCTTATAGAACAGCAATAATCTTATAGGACTGTCTTTTCCATAGAGGTGCTCTATAGGTTTCTAGAAAACTCCTATAAAACACACGGTAAATCCTATAGAACATACTGTTCCACTAAAATGTTCTATAGAGTTCCATAGATGTTATAGAGTTGTTATAGAGTTCTGTAGAATTCTTTAGAATTCCATAGAAGTCCTATAGAACATTTTTTACGGGGTACATTGTTACTATAGCTTATTGTCATGGTTCTGGAGGCTGGCGTTTGCTTGAGAGCTTTCTCTGTTGCTCTCGTCTGGGACAATGTTGTTTTGCCCACAATCGGATGCTTTGGCCAGCTGGCATCAATTGTCCGTGCTCGGACTCTATTTAATCCCGAGGTCTGCCTTGCCATCTTTGCTAGAGTGTCAGTGTTTCGTTTGCACTACAGCTCGTAAGTTCTCTAGCTAGAAAGTTGGTGAGGAATTAGCAAAAGAGGAAAGTGGTAGTTAACCCCTTTCTGCAGACGTAGACGCTCGCGTCTATGGATATGCAAATTTAAGCACTTAGTTACAGTACTCTACCACAAGATGGCACCCCCGGATCAGCTATTGAATATTCCCAAGCAGGCAGAGCTGAATAGCGATTTAGAGTATGGAGAAGTTCCCTCCAATCCCTGTTTTTCAGGAGTAGCATGAATTAAACTCCTCAGCTAAGCCTGCAAACTGGTTAATATCCTTGCCCATATATCAATCCAGTAATTTATAAAAATTATCACTTGCGACAGAAAAAAACAACCATTTTAGCTACGATGAGCCAACAGTATTCCAATTAGTGGTTAAAGAAATACGTTTTCTGAAGCAAAAAATCCGACATAGTATTGATTCTCTCACATTCTACTGTCAATTACAGTCATCACACACAAAATATGTGTAGTTCCCTCCCATGGATTAACACGACAAATTCAGCGCTCCTTTCTATCCACCCAAACACTGGTGTCGAAAGCCAGTCACTCAATTATATACTCAGATTCATCTGCGTAACTCTACAGTTATAGTTCACGTCCTCGTGAAGCTTCCCCAGTAACAATGTATTGATAGACTCGTTTCTTATCTAATTTCCGAGTGTTTAAACTTTCCTCAATAACTGAAATACATTGATAGGACAATAGGAATAGGATACAAAGCTAAGCGTTAAAGTAAGGTCGGTTGCGTTCTTCGAATGTTGGCCACGGTTGCGCAGCTGAAAATGATGCGATATCAAAGAAACAAAGACACCCGAAACCGGCCTGAAGTGTGAAGTTTTATTTACGAGATACATGTTGTATGGACGCGGTCAATGAGAATTATTCCGAATGAAACAGTACTGGAGGGTTACCGATACATCTGTCTCTGGAGGAGGGCATCAACGAAGAAAGCAGGTTATACTTCTACACTGTTTGCATTTTGCTCAATATGGCTATTTGCTGTAGAATTTATACCGCGTTTAAAGACATCGAATGCCGAGGTTTTCGTTTCTCCAAATGCATGCAGCACACGCACGTCGGTAGATCCCTCGGTACGTTCATTACACCATTCTGTTGAATATGGAGGTATTTGTCGTTTGATTTTTTTCTGAAAGTGACGTTTCTGTTCTGTTAAAATAAGGTATATTTCAGAATTCAGATATTACTGAGTTAGTGAGTTTTTACCCTTATAAGGTGTAAGGTTATGAGCTCGGATGTGAGAGCGGTTAGCTTATCATTGCAGCGTGAATGTTGTAGTTGTTTAATCAGCACTTTATTTAATGCTTGGGGGACTTTGAAGAAAAATGGACAATATTGCTAACTTTATTATGGAGAAAAGGCATGTTTTGTGTTTGGAGAGGTTACTGGTGACCAATGATGTTCAAGTGCACTGATATTTATAAATTCATGCTAAAACTCAACCAGAAAATCATTAGTTCATGCTGTATTTCATGCCCAAAAAGTTAATTTATGTTAAATATATGATTCATGTTTGATTTGACAGCGAACCATTTTGATTAATCTCAGACTTTGGGGAGACACCTGGATAGCTGTCTAATTTGGCTAATAGCAAGCGGGTAATCTACAATGTAATGTTCAAGGTGAATTGTACTTGTGGTAAAGAAGTTTATGATCCCAGAAATGTATAGATTTAAGCCCCAGCAGTTTTTCATTTGTCAGTATTATTATTTTTTTGCTATTTCAATGGTGAATTCTCATGAAGATTTTTTAAGTTTGCAGCCCCTTTTCTCCACCAAAATCATAAAAATAAACTGAAATACAATGGGAGTCTAAATGCTTCAAGTGTCTAGACTCAATTGAGCCAAAGTTTTTCTGTCTGTGAAGCTGCAATCTTGAATTATAAAGCCTTAAATCAGGTAACACCTAAAAAGCCAGATTTGGCTCCTGCGCAAAGGGGTTAATGAGGGAATCTTTCTCTCTATTTTCCTCTGTCTGGTTACAGTTTGGTGATTAATCTTTTTATCTTGGTTTCCGAGATTTTTCCTTTATTTCGTTCAAGTCTAACTCACGTTGCTTCCTTATTTTTACTCGGACTAGATTTATGTCCTTCAGAAGCGCAAGCCTCTCTCTCTTACTTTGTCAGTGTTCGTCATTTTGCTGTACTTCCTTTTGTTCCAGCCACTGCATTTGGCGTCTTGAAATACCAGCCATCACACTTATGGCCAGATTCTGTATTACTAGTAGTGTTCACATTTAAAGGAACCTCGATTTTGATCGTATATTTTGCATGTATGCCTCCTGCTACGGCAGTCGGCAAAATAAATCATAGAATCAAGTCCAGTCCTCAACTTCCTGTCCCCCATACCTGTCACGGGGTTGGTGAAACAACCCTTACACCATCAATCATAATTCAGCCATTTACCAACAAAAGAGATAAACCAACATAACTTCATATTCAATTTTCCCAGTACACTAATAACAAGCAACTGTAGATAAAAATACTAACTGAAATGAGTAGGAGAATGTATTTAGCTGTATTACTGATAAGATGCATCGAGCCAGTATTATGGAGAACTGCAGCACACAATTGTACTATATTTTCATCCAAGAAGGCAGTCAAGGAAAACACATTGCAGAGATTACCATATCTTTCTTTTCGTTTTTCTAGATTACTGTGTACATCCACTCGGAAGATAGTACCACAAATAGCAAACACATCTCAAAAAAATTATATAAGTGTATGTGTCTCTCTCTCTCGATATTTCAGCACTCTGTATAGACATAAAACAATGAATATGAGTGGAAGCCAGACACCGACAGATATAATTTGTGTCAATATAATGTCAATTCCTAAAGAAATGGGGCCAATCTTCCAAAGGTATGCGTCCAAATACTTACTGCACTCAAATCTCTCTATGCACGGGTAACCTCTAACCTTTGGGCAGTGAACCACCATAAACTCAAGGCAGCTGCTGAGTTGACTCACTTGATAAAGGTGCTGCTTGTGGGCCAAGAGTGACCCGTCACAGCAGCAGATCAAATTTTCATGCCATTGCCAACTGTGGCCAGAAGCTTGATAAAAGCAGCCCATAAAAGACTTTATGCTGTTCTGGGATATTAGAAGAATACAGCCGGTTTGGGTTTGCATTGTTTGCTCAAATGCCTCCTACCGTCCATTCAAGCACCATTGGTTAAATTCTGAGCAAGCACCTGTTGTGGCTTCCTGCACCCTTGTTCTGAGATTGTAAGGTTTGAAGCTGCAAGTAAAAAGAAGTGTGGCCTGACAGGCACATGTTTTGGAGGAGAGCAGCAAAGTGTCTGCTCTCTCTCAAGATGGCAGGATGAGTAACGTATGAGCATCAGCATGTTTGTGCGTAGTTTGCTGATTGGACATATTCATCTGAGATTGCAGATACCAAATAATAATAATAATAATAATATGAAATAAGAAATAAAAAAGCTTTTGCTCAGCATTTTTGGTCAAACATTCAAACAAACAAAAACTCACGCAACGTGTACATCTGAACATTAATATCTTTTATTAAGACAATAACTCTTTTGTTTTTTTTTTGTTTTTGTAAAAATGTCTTTTTATGAACCAATACAAAATGTGTATGGGAACATGTGGATAGTGTTTCATTAATACACAGTAACATTGCTCAAGTACAGCAGAAAGACAAAAAAATTGACCAAAAACAATTTGAGTGATGAAAGACCAAACTTCCTGGGCATTAAATGCCATCACAAACTGAAAACTTTCAAGATAATGTTTTTTACATGATTGTAGCACAGCAAGTTTGCTCTTTTCGGTGTCTTTTTTAAACAAATTGAGTATTCTTTCTTTGTGAACTAGGCCTATACAAAGTAATACTTAACATTTAAAACAGTGCACTGTATCTTAATAACACATAAAACATGTACAAAGAAATTAAAACTGAGAATTTGCCAAGTTTATTGATTTTTTTAACTGTGGTTTTTGAAAAGTTGTTTCTTTTCTTGCTAATGTGTGTACTCAAGAATACGTAGGGTGGTGAGGGCTAAACTTTGCATTCTACCTGAGATGCAAAACATACCATTCAATAGACATGAACCTGAGACAGGGAAATAATGACAGAATGCCAGAAATCAAAATCACGCGGCATCCTGAGAAACAGGATAGTTATCAGAGGAAAATGAGTGAAAAAGAAGAATAAAGAATGTAATTAATTACAAGGCCAATTGTATAGGTGGATTCATACTGATTTGCCCACAAGGAGTCATGGTTTTTATTGTACTTCCAATCCATAAATGTTAAATTTCTGGGAGTAATATGTTGAGATAGTTTTTTGCCTTTATGATATCCATATTTTTTTTCCCAGAAAGACCCAAATGTAGTTAAATAACAACAAAAGAACATCAGTAAAACTGGCTAAACATAGAAGCTAAAATCAAAACGCATACTGGTCCAGCCTGCAACGTCCATTGATAAACTGATAAATCTGAGTATTATGATATCGACTTTAAAATATGACGCATCCAGCAGACTAAAAAAATCTGAATATCCAGTTTAAATAGAAGATGCCACAGTTTTTGTCACATCCAAGCTAAATGCTGCTCACAATTAAATACAAGCCACACCATCTCAAACCATTAAGTAAAGATACTGCCAGTTAATTCCTCCGGCTCCAAATTACTTGCGTCCTGTGTTGCGAGTGAGTTCAGCAAACCAAAAATGACGTATGCATGTCATTATGCTTCTGAAATCTCACCTTTAATCATGAACTTTTAGCACACAGGTCTCAAAATGAACAGTGATAGTTGAAAGCCATTGTTGTTGTTGAATAATTTAAGGCAGTGCCTGTTCCTCCTGTTCTGGTTAAACTTATCAAACATCACTACTTTCTGTTCGCAGTCTCGCTGATTATTTGAATGAATTTAACCCCAGCACTACCTTCACAGAGACAGAATCACAACAGGGGCCGAGGGAATCACAGGATGTGCACCATCAAAATCTCGACACTCACTTTTCAAACTTGACAATGGTTTGGAGTGTAGTAAAGTTATAACAAAACAAAAAGGCAAAGCAAAGAGAGGTCATGTCCACATGCTACAAAAATAGCGTAAAAAGCCCTGTCAGTCGATTTACATGACTAGTTGCAAGCATGACTTTATAGTATTTTTTTGGGGAAGGGGGTGAAAAGGTAAAAGCACAAACAATGCCAATGGGAGTGTATGATATGCTGTTGGTAGTGAGAATATGGAGGGTGTAGTCTGTGTTGGTCTTGTGGTTTCTTGATGAATCATATCCTTTGACGGGGCGGTCTTTCCACTGTCAAAAATCAACACAGGGGCTCAGTGACCAAAACAAGGTGTGGTCTGGTCCGATGGGAATTCACAAAGACTGCACAACAAAACGGCTGATTTAATCCACTCGCAGAACACTTCAGGACCAACCCTCTACCAAGCTTTATGACAGAACATGAAAGGATGGTATGGATGAGGTGCAAGAGGGGGCATAATTGAAATACATATGACCCTGTCTCCAATTTAAAACTCCCACACTGACAATACAATGACTTCCAAAGTAATATTTTCCCTTATTTTTTTTACTTTGCCTTAGTTTTGATATTACACAGGCTCATTTGCTACCTTCTGAGAAAGAACTATGGACAACAGAACCGTTTCATTCAAGAGAATGACTATAAACCTCAGGACACGTAATACTAAATCACTGGAACGTAATTGTGTTTTGTCAAGTACGAAAAAAGGCCAACAAAAGCGTAATGGGAACTAACAATATATTTGGAGTAGATTCACAATAAAGAATAATTTCCCAAGGCAAAGAGGCGCAACGTATCCACCTTAAACCATGGGTGTTTCGAGCCCTCAACAATGATAAAGACTGTGATATCTGAATCCAAGGGGACTCACTAGGTCTTACCAGGAAACGGCTGACATTTTAGGATCTCTGCACCTGTATCAAGGCTACAGTTTGTAGTCTTTTTTCATAGAGAATCTGCTCTTCAGAATTTAAAGGCGCTACTACATTACAAATTTATGGCTAAACTTTGCTATCAAACATCACTGTAGCAGTGATATACTAGAATGCAATGCATGCAAGTATATAATATTTACTGCTTTCACCACATACTTATATTTGCCTTTCATCGCCCAAAATATGTTGTGGTAATGCACAATGCACAATATCTATGCATAAAGTATGAATGTTCTGTCGTGTTTTGGCTGTCAAAGAATTGTGAGGCATAATTTTTACACTTGCAGTAAAAAAAAAAAGAAAAACTCAAAATAACTTACTTATCCCTCTCCAAAAGACTTGCACGTTCAAATAAAAAGAGGAAACTAGAATTACTTCGGAGAAACCATACAGGCAATGAAGCTCTGAAGTTCTTTACCGTGCTCAATATATTCAAGTATTGTCAAAT
Source organism: Gymnothorax reevesii (assembly GCA_029721435.1). Lineage (NCBI taxonomy): Eukaryota > Metazoa > Chordata > Actinopteri > Anguilliformes > Muraenidae > Gymnothorax > Gymnothorax reevesii. The sequence goes on from CM056574.1 coordinate 127,133,611, forward strand.
CTCTAGATCCTTTGAGATAATGAATTCATTAAAACAACATCCTTCATGTTTTAATGTAGACTACATACTATACTTAAACCTGTGCAGTAAGCAATTTGTGCAGTGTTTTGGCAATCAACAGTTTCCTGATTTAAATAAAGGAGCACAGTTTGAGTGAGTCTACCATTTAGAAAATGTACATGGAGACGGTAATATTGATGAAGAGAATGCAAAGATGCAAGTCACAACACAAACTGTTAGCTCACAAGCCCTAGCTGACACAAGTATATGTGTGTACTAAAGGGAATACACTATATCACAGAGAACCTCAATCCAACTGTTGTGTGAATGGATGCATTTGTTAGCAGTGTATATAGTCTTTTCTTTAGGGTGATCTCAAGTAGATACTGTACATCTCATACAAGAAATGATTAAAAAAAAAAGATTCAACTACTCAAAACAAACCATCCAGAAAATATATCAGCTGGGGATCCTCTACTCTGTTAAGACAATAGAAAAAGCAAGGAAATGATATTCACTAAAGCATCGGAAAAGAGCCAGGTAAGCTTTTCAGGTTCTCAAATTGCTCTTGCTTCAAGAACAAAAGTTGAAACCAGAGCTGATTGGGGGAAAAAAAAGAAGAAGAATTTTTTAATAAACTGTTGGTAAACAGTACAGGAGGTTATTAATTCATTTGGAGGGATTAAAAAGTGTGTCCCCGAGTGTGTTTGGATGCTTGTGTGTGTGTGTGTGTGTGTGTGTGTGTGTGTCTGATAGAGTGGTCGGCTGGGGCACGATGGTACCCCATAGAAAAGCCAACAGCAGGACAGTGTGGAAGGTGAAAAAGGTCAATGCAAGGTGGAAATAAAAGGAAAATAAATACACAGGACGAGAGAAAAACCCATACAAAGGCACAGAATTTTCTGGAAATGGACAGAACTGAACTGAACAGAACTGGTACCAGCAGTTTTTGAGTGTTGAATGGCGAAAGCTCTCTGTAATTACATCTGCCAGCATCGAATCTGCTCTCCCGACCCCTCTGACCCCTAAAACCCCCATTTCCCTGACCCCTCTCCTCCAGTCGCAACCCTCATCGCCTCATCTTCAGCTGCACAGGTTAGACTCCACCCCCTCCCCTCCCCTCACCCACCCCACCCCGAAAACAGCCCAGCGCCCAGCTGGAAGCCCCTGCAGGCTGGAGCAGGGTTAGATGTAGTACTCCTTTTTCTCGTCGGAGTTGTTGTGACCCCCCTCTGCGTTGATGATCGCTGTATCAGCATCTGCCGCATCATCTGCCCCTTTGGCTTCGTGAGTGAAGTAAGTGCCTTTAAAGGGGAAATTAACCAACACCCAAAGAAAACATAATTAATCAACTAATAACTACTACAGCCGCTGCAACAGCAACTACTTTTACTCTTACTACTTGAATAGTTTTACTGCTACTTCTGCTACCACTACTGCGACCACTACTACTCTAATACTACTACTACTAGCACTACTATAACTGCCACTTTTACTGCGACTACTTTTACTACTGCTCCTATAACTTCTACTATTACTAATACTGCTATAACTGCTACTATTGCTGCCATTAATACCACAACTACCTCTACTACTACTCTTGCTACAACAACTACTACCACCACCACCACTGCTACAACTACTATTGCTACCACTGTTAGCACTAAGCTTCTACTATGCTGCTACTGCCCTTACTACCATGACTACTACCACTACTCCTAGTCCTATAACTACCTCTACTACGACCACTGCTGATAATAATAATAATAATAATAATAATACAGTCACCATTGATATTTTCGCCATCATTCACAAGCTATCTGTTTATTCAACAGGATTTCACTGAAGTGAAATTTCAGTGTGCAAAGCAGCAAGTCTCTCATGGGGGAACAGCCAAGTTTCTTAATCACTTTGATGCAGAGAACATAAAGCTCTTGATTAAATGTAATCAAACCGAAGGAGCACATTGCGTTAGCTAGCTCTCACTGTTATTATTGATTCAATTAATCTCAGTTCATTACGAGTAAATATTGTACAGCATGCCAACATCTACAGGACTGGAGCTGAGAATTGACCTCTCACTAATCTCCTCTCTTTATAGGGCGGCTGATGTCTCCCGGGGATCGAGAATATCGGGGGCTCAGCTGAGATCGCTCACTATCCCAGAGTCACAAAACGAGGCCTTGATAGCCTCATCCTCTTTCAGGGTGTTTTGCTCCGAGGATTACCCATTTCCAATATCCCATAAGCTTCCACAAAATCAATCTCAGTCTATATAATAAAGGTAATATCCTGCGTCAAATGAGCTAAATTGGAAGCAAGCCTCCAGCAATAAAAGGAAGAAAAAAAAATGTAGGCGTTATCCATGTTGCGACAATGGAGACGGTTTAAATCTACAGGAAAACATTCCATTCATAGGAAATGGATTTTAGGACACTGGCTTCATATTCCAGAATGGCAGATTTGGCTGCCAACAGTGAAAAGTGGTATTATGTCAAGGGAAGAAATGATGACAAAGGGAGGGGGTTTATACACCTAAAATGTATTTAGACTTGCGGGAGTGAATATCTGCTCCAATCCCAAAGATTTAAGAATCATACCTCTGCAAAGCCTTTGTGACATTCTCAGGAAATGCTTACCTTTGTGTCTCGCAAAGTACCGTCCCAGAATTATGAGCAAACAGAGCATGGCGAATACGACCACGGCCACGACCCCTCCGATGACCGCGTGGTCCATCTTCTGTGGTGCCCCTTCACCTGCTCTGGAGTCTGTGAGGGCAAAATGAAGGGAACACAAGAAGCTGTGGTCAAAAAAATGCCACTAAGATCCTTGCGAAGAAGACTATTTATATCAGCGGTACACAATTATAAATGGACTGAATTTAACAGTTAAATGCGCGCAGACAATGCATTAATTTAACTGTGGTTTACAGTAATAAACTGATCGCAAAATTGCAGTGAAAATAACTGGCAATAAAGGTGCAAGTTAAAATAACTGGCAAAAAAGGGTGCAAGTTTATAACAGTGTCACCATCCAGTTGATTTTCATTTCAGCCCTAATTTGGCACATCTGATCTTTCTAAATAGTTGAGTGAAGTGTACTTTTTATAGATTGGATTAATAAAGATCTCCGGGAACAGTGCTGGACACCACAAAAAAGTTAAGGAACACTGTATTTTAACCCTAGAATGTGAAATGTACAAACTGAACGTAAATCCCAGGTGTTTTTTTTATGTCATTAATGTTAATCCAAGACACAAATTGCATCAGAACATTTGATCAGATGACTTCATTATCCCAAAGCAGGGTATACGAGGGGAAGGTGAGAATCACACCAAGTTCTGACCATTAAATCAAAACGTCAAATAATGTCAAAAGTCATTTCGAAATCTTGTGTGAAAGCCGTGTGTTTTCAGCACAGCTTGACATCGTCATGGTAAGATCAGAACAAAGGAAAACAAAATTGAAAAGATTCAGTGATCCTTAAAGTTTTTTGTTCAGCATAGAGGAAGGGCTCATATCGAGGCTAGGATGTCAATTTAAGTAAAAGGGCAGGAAATACACAACAGAAAGACTGTTAAAGACCATAATAATGCATCTATTGGCTTCCATATGGAACAGACGGGTGGCTTGTTAATCGACTCATAAAGCACTCAGCTCCTTACTTTGAGATATAGAATCAGTGCCACAAAGGTATAAAGTAAAGCCCCCAATGATGTTAGAAAACCAAGCGCACACAGCAGTACCACGCCGTTTAAAGTGCCTCAAAGGTGCAATAAAAAAGCGCACAGCCAAGAGCAGGAGCTGGTCTCTGCTGAGAAGCAGACAGCCTGATTGCCTTTTGTCATAACCAAAACATCACAAATTTCAGGATCTCGGCGCTACATCGTTTTGGAAAATTAAGAATGCGCAACACAAACACTGCAATAAAAAAAGTGATTTGGTCGCATTCGGATAGCAGCGCAATTGCCTACCTGAAAAGTTCCTTAATGTTTTTAACAAAGCACTCCATCAGCAAAGTATGACACTTAAAATATTGTGAGATAAACCTACAGCTCACCTCACACAAACCAAGCTTTACCTCATTTAACCCATCTCAGGGATATGGCGCAGTGCAGTACACTGCAGCTCAAATCACAGAGCACACATCACATATGCTCCACACTCTCCCTTCCATTTACTCTCCTATGGTCCAAATAGCCTTGACCTTTCAAGATAAATATTGGGGGAAAAAATGAATCTGGCAGGTACCTCAATCAAGGCAGGAAATGTCGGGCGGAAGATTAATTAGTAATTAAAATTAGAACATATATTTCACCTGGAATTTCATTAATGAAGCTGAAAGGGCCTTTGTCACTGTCCGTGAGCATCGGCCTTCGATAATGACCATTTCTCTTAACAAGCAGTTCGCTAAAGTGACCTTTCCCCTTTTAGAGATGAGCATAATCTTAATGCACCCCACTGTTCAAATAAGCAGTAATTTACCGTAGTTTGACCTAACAGCTAGAATAAACAATTTACACCTTTAACATTCTGATCCATTTTTAAAAATATTTTCAACACATACGGTATGCTTGTACAGTGCTGTCCTCATTAATATGTCCTCCCCGAGTCCTGCTCTTGTCCACCCCGCTCCCTTGACCAAAACAAGCCGCACAAATAAAATGCAGTTTTACTAAATGGTCCCTGACAGGATCTATTAAAGTGATATGCAGGGCCTGCCCCGCAATTTAAACAGAACAGCGTATGAAACAGTAAAATATTCTGACCTCTCCCTGATTTGTGAAGTGGTAGTTGACAGTTCTCCGTTTCAAGCTTCCTGACTGCGGAGAGACCTGAAAATAAATCTGGACTCTGCCTCGACTGTCTCTGATCACAGCTTACGAAATACATTTTAGCCACTATACTAAAAGGAGTGAATCTAAGCCCATTTTTAAGAGAGATTTATTTCTCTGCTGGAGAGGAACAAGACGGGGCATTAAAGTCTCAAACCCCTCATATTCGGAGGCGTATTGATCAAGCGTGAGGATTCACGACGACCGAAGTTAACCGTGGCCCTGCAGAGCCCAGGCCCAGCGCACTTCTTTAGTACACTGAGGAGCTAAAGTTTTCATCAATATCTCTCAGCTCGGCACTGAAATGAAATGCCTTGACGATAGAGAACAGAGATAATGTGAGCAACGGAGTTTCATACTTTGTGACACTCGCTTTTTTTGAGGACTTTAGTAGACACTCGACTCGAACGGTCAATATCATCTCAAGCTCAGCCCTGTTAGAAAGCAAGGTATTTACTGAGGTCATTCTCTCAAGACACTCTGCCGATGGTGCAGAGAATTGAAGCCTCAACCTTGGAGTTGTAAGCACAGTTAATTGACCATTATCTACGACAATTGCTTTGTACAAGATAGCAGAATCGGATGTGATAGATTAAGGGTCACGCAGCACTTGGGGGGGGAGGAAACAAAAGGCAAAATTAAAATGAGGAATGGATGAGAAACAAAGGGGAAAAGCTGTAATCCTGGGATGTATTAAGGAGTCATCTGGATAATGATGATAAGGAAAGATCCAGAACATGGTCTCTCACTTTAGTCCACATCGCAGCTTTGGAAGGGTTTGGGGTTTCAGTTACTGCAGCTATCGGACCGACTCTGTAATACTGCTTTGTGATACCGACCAATCATGCGTTTCATATTAGGATTTTCCCACTTTATTCTTCAGCAACCAAAAACATTCACAAAGTTCTGCCTGTCGGGAGTCCAACAGCCAACATCTTCAGAATCATTGACTATGGGTATAAACATCTGCTAGGGGAGAAGGTGTTATGGCTCCTAATTCTAGCTGTCCCTCCCTATCGAGGGCTTGAACTGCCTATAAACCCAGTGCGCTACCTCCCGAAACAACAGCAGAACATCATTTGGTAATCCCAACAGCTTTATTTTACTTCTTTCACGACTTCTTTTTTTTTTTCTTCAGAAATTCAGATTTCTCTTCCCGCTGAGGCAGATTCAATTACTGTGAGCAGAAATCCATCTGACACCTAATTCGCTCTTGTCCAAGCAGCGGTTAAGATGTGCTTTAACACCCTTTCCTATTACAATGTTAATGTGGACTGGTCTGCACCGGCCAGCCAATCCCAATAAATTGGGAAAATAAACAGTGGCCTTTGTGTCATGTCAGTGAACGTCCCTCCAAAACCCACTCAAACATTCTTCTTCTTCTCCTTTGAGTGATCCTAGTCCAGTAATTGTCCTGCAAAGACAGCCTGTCACTGCCTAAGGCCTTTCACTGTACTTCTCCAAGAATAGTATTGGCTTGAAAAATTGCAGTCAGTGTCCTCCGCCACGAATCACCTACTATGTACAGTCCCTGGCCGCCCACTGTACACCGTCAGAAGGTAGGAAAACACCTGAGGAAGCAGTGGTAGTGCACAAATATTGCTTTTTTTACTTTTCAAAGATGGTTATTTGTTTTAAAGGTGGATAGGGTGCAAAAGCTTGCATACCTTGGTTAAACATTACACAAAACACACACAAATGCCCATCCTTGTGCGTTTGTAATTCTATCCTTTTGAGGACATAATGCTTTTTGCATGTCTCTACAGCCCTTCTCTATTCTTAATCAGGGGTAAAAGTAAGATTAAATTCTTGCAGGAATTGTGCTACTCGATTTTTTTTTTTCTCTCATCATATTAAAGATATTAAAAACTGCTCTTTTCTGACTTTGAGATTCTTAAATTCTGTGCACGTCCTTGAGTGCATGATGTATGTTAGACACGTAACGTCATTTATGGCAAAACATTTACTGTCAGGTAAATTACATTAAATTACATTACAATTAAATTTCCAGTAAATTTACACAAATTAAAAATCCATCCATAACAGCCTACTGTACACTGTTGTGTTCTGATATAGTAACATTGTCAGCCATTTTCGACAGAAGGATAGACCTCATGGCCCATCTCTGGTCTGTCTGCATAGCCGACCTGCTCCATGTTGTTCTTCTGCATCTTCCTCCATCTGTTCCTCAACTGCCACCATTTTATCATCTCTCTTTCTTTTAAACATATAATCAAATTTTCTTTGCATTTTGAAAAAGTTGTGTTTTATTGTTCCCTGTCAAAAGGATGCACGCGACCCCTAGCACCCTGCCTTGCATCACCAAGGCAACCACCATCCAATCAAAAGAGCGCATTGAGTGTTCCCCCCTTTCCGCATTTGTTTGTTTCCGGAAGTGAGTGGTGGACTAACCGCACGCATAACAGAGAGTCATTCATGATTTAGATTGTTAAAGGAGCAATATGTAAGAAATGTACGTTTATTAATCATGAAATGGCCCTGATATATCATCAGACATTAAGGAATGATGTTAATTTTAAATACTCATATCACCGACAACAGTAGTCCAGCCAGAATATTCTCATTACAAAAGCGAAGTTGCAGCCCACAACTAATGTTTATGTTGCCATTTTGTGTTTTGGCCTGTTGCACCGCCCTCCACCCATCTCCCAATCACGAAGTCAGTAGCATTTCGGCATCCAGGTTGCCAGTTACCACTGAGCTGCAGCTACCAGCGTTTTGGAGCACAAATGTCTGACGTTACTAAACCTAAAAGGTCTCGTTATGATTCTGAAATGCGTCGTGACAAAGTCAGAAACAAAACAAGGATCTGTATAGGACATGCCTTTTAAAGATGGAGACGGCTGAAAGCAGAGAAGAATTTGAAGACCGACGCCGACGTTGCTAATTTTCTCCTGGGCAGTAAGATTCAGGTAAGTTTGGCTAACTTAATTCTATTTAATGTAGGCACAGACATTTCAAATATTCTCTACAGTCGAATAACGTCATGTATGTTCGTTCATGGTACATTAGTGCATATGCAGGTGGGTCATAGATTTGACTAGGTAACAAATTGTTTGGCTCTTCATTGCTAATATTAGCAATGCATTATTAGTCCGTTTCTCTGGCTTAATGCTGAGACACTGTAGAAACTGTTCCAACATTAGCACAGCCATTATAGCAATATGAAATGTAATTGAGACGGTACATCTGTCAAATGAGTCCTCATTCATTCTTTACGCATATTATAGTATGGACTTTAGTGGGCTATTCACACAGAAGAGTGACGAGCAAGTTCACCAATATGACCATTGCTAAAGTTAGTTAATCATTAGTCTCAGTCTTCTCTGAACTGAACTGAACACAACCCTGTGAGAGCAAATCATTGGTGACATTGAAACATTGCCATGGTAGCTCCGTGTGGTCGACGTTCTAGCTCTATCCGGCAACCTAGCTGGCAACCTCTCGTCTGGGGGAGAGGAGGAGGGGTACTGCGCTCTGCCTAGGTGTTGCAGTATCTGAGCAGTACCAGTTTTGGCCACAACCTGACATATTGCTCCTTTAATCGCGAAACCTCACAATTGAAGCACCTATTACTAAAACCCCATAAGTCACACTTGACTTGACTTGACTTGTGGGGTTTTAGTAATCAGTGCTTCAATTTTTTACTTGGGGATTTTTCTTTAGTTTTTTTGCAAAAACGACTGCTCACTGCTGTCTGCAAAAATACACAGCACTCGAGTCACTACCATTGGATTAACGTTACAATGCAGAGTGTAGACTGCCTACAAGTTGCAAAATATCATGGTAAGCGAGTAGCCTACTCCAAATGATAACGTTTGTCCAGTGCACTTCAACACGTCACGGACGGCACATTCTGTTGATGATTTTCATGTATTCATCAAATTTACATTTATTTTTGAGAATCTCGCTTGAAAATTGAAAGGGCTCGCCTTGTGTGCAGGGGTGAAAGTTGCTCTTCCGAGGCGTACCCCTGCGTACAGGCTGTAGAGAACTGTATATCTCTTCCCGGTACGGCATACAACTGCGTTCAGGCTTACTTTCACCCCTGTTCTTAATTTTAAGCAATGCACACCCAACCCAAACCCTTACCTAAAGCATTTGCAGCTTGAGTTTGTAGTTGTGACAATGAAACATGAAGTCCTAACTGCCCAAAAATGTCTCCACTGGATTTTTTTGGGTCCTCATTATATAGCAAGTACAAGAACACATGCGCGTACACACACTAGCACACACCCAAACACACACACACACGCACACACTCACCCACACACACACAGACTGTTGAAATGTACTGGGTCTACTCATCCAAAATCCAGATGGCATAAAAATGAGAGCGAGAGAAAAAAAATCTCCTCTCCAAGTTGTTCCGCCTATATGGAGAGCTCAATATTTTACACGGCAATTTGGTTTTTTTTTATGTAGCCACTGAAATTGTCTCATCTAAATTGAATAGAACAAGCTATTTAATTACATGTGCGGCGCTGCGATTTCAGATGGGTCATTACCACAAACAGATGTTTGTGACACGAAAAAAGGAGGGGAAAAAAACGAACGCTGGCACTCACCAAAACGCTCCTGCCCCGACTTTATGTGCACCGCAATCCAAAGTTACAAGGGAACGAGGAAGATTTCTCTGCTGATTTACGCATTCACTCGGCAGTAAAATGAATTTCACGTTGCAACAGGGCTCTCTCACTCGTAATCTTTGCAGGGGACTGTTTGTGGCATTGCGTTGAGATGGCTAATTTAACCGCAGGTCCCTTCCATAACACCAGCTGTGGTAAAGAGTAATAGGGTGGGTGATAATGCGAGGGGGGGGGTGTGGTGAGTGGGTGGGGGGTTTGGTTGGTGAGGAGCAGCTTGTGTCCATCATAACCAAACACACAACCCTCCTCTGTGACTCCTTTTCATTTTCCCTGCTCTCTCTCTCTCTCTCTCTTTCCTTTCCACCTTCTCTTGCTCTTCTCTCCTCCTCTCTACCTCTCACTCCATCTCTGCCGTTCTCTCTCCCTCCCATATTCTATTGCGCTGAATTAGAAAAATAAAATGAAATGGAAATAAGGTTTAAATGTGGACTCTCCTCTTTAATTTGAGAATAAATGGAAGAGTGTCCAGGAATACAGCAAAACAGATTTGAAGGGTCCACTGGACAAACGATCAAGGTCACTTTTCTGCACTTCTGAATTATCACCATTTAAAGTTTCCAAACCTCAACACCGGAAAACTAGTTGCTAGAGATGTATATTGTTTGTACCTTGCTAAAGACTGGTAATCTCCACAATGTATACTTCTGAAATATTGATATCTAGTGAAGATATTGTATATTCGATAGTGCTCTGAAGTTAGAGCTCTGAAGCTCTTTCATTGTAAATCAAAAATATCCCCAGAGGTCAAAGCAATAGATTAACAAAAAGTGACTATTATCTTGCAGAAAAACACAGCTAATTGTCCCGAGGTCATGTGACTTAACCCTGATCATTCTTTCAGTGTTTTGCAATGACATTCATCATTTTGTTGTTGTACACAGATATTTCAACACTGGATATTTTGGACTCTGATCATTTTATCAGAGTTCTAATAATCTTGAGTGAAACCACTAAGAGTCTGAATATAGATGGCAGGCTTAACTCAAAATCTCTAAAAACTGATCTTGATCATTTTTCCAGTGGACCCTTCATTTGGAAATGCAGTCTAAAGAAGACATTTGTGCAGAGTAATTATACACTGCAGACTGCTCCAAAAAGGCAACCAACACAACCCATCACCAGCAATTCTTATAAAATCAGCCTTATCTACAAGCAGAATTTATTTATCATAAATTGGTTTATAGCACAGAGCTAACATCAGCGACTTTATGATGACCTATTTTAAAAGAGGAAAAGGCAATAAGGCTAACCAGATCAAGCGCACAAAAAAAGAAAGTCGGCCAGAGTGCGCATTATGACTGGAAATGTTGCTGGCCAAATGCAGTCAGACCCATTTCTTGTTCTTGCGCCGTTCTCCCTGTCTCTGCCAGCCAGAAGGCAGACTCTGCCGCACTCCGGGATGTCTGCGGCACAAATTGGCTCTGGAGTGGGAAATGTCGACCCGCAGAAGGCAGGAAGGATCGTTTCTGTCCAGGATGTGTGTGTAATGAGTGCACAGTCCCTATTCCACTAGTTTCGTCTGTCTCTTTTACAGAGGGGGACAGACAAAACCCAGAATGGCAGAGTTTACCAAACAGTCGTCACCATAGAAAAAAAGTTGTTGTTTGTTTATTCATCTATTTACTCAGCTACCACGTCTAACCTCTGACAGAAAGTAAATGCAGCCCGCTTTTTTGCAACAGACGAAAAGCTGCCCACGAGTATAAGTTTCTTTGCATTTATATTTTAAACTGAAAATGGACAGAATTTCAGCCCTAGGCTGTGGGATATGACACCAAAGAGAGCAGCAGAAGACCTGTGCCCAGAAGTATTCAGGATTTTGTGCTTCTATGGTTGAATAAGTAGACCAAACCCTGCCACAAGATCCATTGGTTGCATTTCGTAGACACTCAATCCCATTGACTTAGAGAGATTAGATTCTCTCCACATTCAATCACATCATATAGCTGTGTATTTCCCAAAGCGAATTAGAATAAGTGTCGTGCTTGAGGGTTCAACAGCAGCTTTCAACCAGGGAATTAAACCTCCAGGATTGCAGTCTCAAGCCCAATTCTCCAACATTTATACCAAACTGACGTTCACTCAAAGGCATTGCTTTCATCAATAAAATGCTTAATGGCATGCTTATGTGCCCTTGGTTAAAAACAGTTATGTCCCGAAGTTCAGAACTAGTTCAGAACTTATTAATAATTTACTTGAAGGTCCCTATCGGTACGTCCACCCAAATTTGTTCTGATATTACATTAGAACAGTGTGTGCGTGAGGCTGCCATTAGGCCGCGCACAGACACGTTTGTAGTTTTGTGGTCTGTAAGCGTGAAGCAAGTACTTCAGTCGAGATGTGACTTCAGCAATATGTGTCCCTTTAGTCTACACTATACAAAGCATCACTTCTACAGCCTGGAGAGAAAGAAAGCTCAACCTTATTCAAACATACACACACTAATGAGCACTAACAAAATCAGAATGTTGCCTGGAATTTCTCATACAGCAAAGAACTTCACTGAAATCAAAAGTACCGGGACACCTTTAGTTTCACTTTACACTTCCAACATATTGGATTTGGAATAAAGTGATGAATATGACATCAGACCAGTATCTTCTATTTGCATCTATATAGAATGATCTGGAACAGACCTTTTCATACATAGTATCCCCCATTTTAGCTAAGGAATATTAGCACCATTTCATGCATCACAATGAGTCCAGGGCTCAATCTGTGCAAAATGCAATGCAGTTTGTGAGACAGACTGTCAGAGACAGATTGTTTGAGCCGAGATCACAAGCTCTGTCATGTGCTCTAAAACGCAGCGACTCCCATTTGATTCAAAACGAGCGGCCAACCTCATCTGCCCGTCATAACTGCACAAAGGCACCATAAAAGGCCACTAATGGTGACTGCCGCTGATGGAATCAGAATGCGTTAGCAGGAACAAAATCAATAGAGAGGTAAAATATCAATCCAGCAGAGTGACTACATCTTTAAAGCAATAATGTAGGCCATCGATTGGGTGACAGGTTCTGAATGCCTTTGATGCGGTCCATCTCCTAGCTCATTTGTGTAACCTGAGTGAAAATTCCAGCAAAATGATTCCATTTAAGATGTGAAAGAAGAAACACAAAATGATTTAAAAGTATGAAACATTATATCAAATGATGGTGGTGCTATAATGCAAAAAATAAAAGAATGAAAAGGAAAAAAAAATTCCTTCGCTCTCTCATGAAACAGGGAGTTCCCCAATCGCTGGCAAGCCAGTTACATTGCTGTCACTGAATTTCTTACGTTAATGGCGAAAAAGTCTAAAGCCTCAATTATACTTAACAGAAGCCCCACAGGCCTGGCCATAGCACATGAGTAGCCTGCATTATCATCTTTTTTCCACTTCAATTCTTTGCGTATATAAGTGAGGGGATAACTAAACAAATATCAACTTCAGGAGACCATAAGGAGGCGTGCTCCAAAGGGGGAACCAGACTAAGACTTTCTAAATGTAGGAAAGCTAAGTTATAAATACCTAAGGTAATCAAATAAACTAAAAGGGAAACAGGTACGCATAATTAAGGCAGTGGACAACAGATAATTGGTTAATTAGATGCAGGGCAGGTAGCCAGGGAGATAGAATGGCAGAGGAGAGGGGCATTACAGTACCGCGCCCCCCCCATGTGAAATCTCATGAAGTTTTTGCAAATGAGTTCCTGACTCTACCAGCAGTGCTAGCACTCACAAAATTAGAGGATTCATTCTGATTATCAAGCATTTTACCTATGAATACCTGGTTTATCATATGCAGGGCACTAATTCAGTACAAACCAAAATAATTGACCTATCGTCTGATATGATAAGTGTTGTGTCCTACCAATACCCTGAGATTAAGTAATCTAAAATTCATACCCGAATTTTAGAACAGCCAATTTACTAGGCTAGGCTACAGCTAGCATGAGCATATCTTTGCAAGACTTCACCCCCAAGCCTTAAACATGATGATAGTTCTAGCAGTGCTATTTACAGACATTGAACACTTTCCAAAAAAGTGTTTGAATTTTAAGCAGGTGCTCAGGGGAGAACTGTTGTAAAAATGGGCATAATAAATCATTAACTTTGACATGTAGGACTAAGCAAGATTTTCTTCAGTACAGCTTTATTCATCCAATTTGCCGTTGGAAGGTATTATTTGAAAGTATTTCAGATTTTTATCTACCTTCCACTTGAATGCAAATATCAGAAAGACTCACACTCCGCTCTCTGTTTACAAAGCAAGTAGAACTAGAGCATTAATGCATGTTAGGTGATGTCAAGACCCCATGCTTTTGTCCATATCTCAATTGCACACAACTCATTTAACTCAATGTGAAGGGTCAGCCATCAACATAAGCCAATGAAGGTCCCATCTGAAGGCCATGTGATTGGTAGTGCTACCATAGCAGTTGCAGTACAGTCCAAAACACAGTAGTTGCTCATGCAACTTTGGTTCCTAGACATAGTGAAAGGCAGCCAGGCTCAGCAACCAGAGACTCAGATGATGTGTGTATGGGCTTATATAGCCACAACAATATCAACCACTGCTCTCTATTTTTAAGTTGATACTCAGCCAAAGAACAGGATATCCCAAGCCATCCACTAGAGCCAAGCTCCTCAAAACACAATCTGCAAAGGGCGAGAACTACTGGTTTTCTACCCTCTCTTAACCTGAGTCTCAGGTTTGAGGCCATTCTGGCCAATCAGCTCAGCAAACAGTTTAATTATTTATCTGGGAGGAATGAAAACCAGGGAATGAATTTGTATTTGAGAGTCAGATTTGAGGATCCCTGCACGAGAGCCACAGTGCTGCCTAGTGGTCTGGCATGCTAGTTAATCCAACGAACTCTCTCCGACCTCAGATTCTGCAGATCCTGAAACTAAACCCCTGGGCTTTCCGGAGAAATGCACACTGCCATTGCTTAAAACAGGTCCACCAAAAGACCAGCCAGACATTCTGGAAGCAGTGTAATGGGGTTAATGTCCAAGGCAGCCGGTCCATGAGCGACATGGATTTTCTCAGCCAGGGAAACTGTGACTCTGCCAGCCTTCCAAATTAGAGCTTCTTGTTTTGTTACAAGAGAGCCTTTTCTCAGATAGAGGTGAAAAATAATGGCCCCCATCTGTTCCACAGGATAATACGAGAGAAAACCATCTTCAGCTCCTTTGGCCACACTGCAACGTTGGAAGGAAACATGTACAAACAAACATATTGCAGTGCACAATTTAAAAAAAAAAAAAAAAAAAAAATCCATGTATTTTATGTTTTTCTCTTTTTATTGTGCACGCTTCCAGGAAATCCAGTCATAGGAAGTCATTTGAGGGTCATTACTGTGTCCGGATGCTTTAGCTATGTTAACGCGCTGCAGGCTGTAATTGACAGGAGGAAATATTCGATTTCACAATACTTTACATGAAATTAAAAAGCCTCTGTTACATTTAATGAAATGTAAATGGAAACGTATGGTAATTTAATTAGCTATTTAATATGGTCCGTGTAAGGTCAAGATACAAAGTTATGCTAGCTATGTGGCTGCGTACATTCACAGATAAATGGAAAGATAGAGGGGGGACCCTTTGCGCCTGCTAGTCTTCGTTCAAAACGCAACTGCTACCCAGAATTTCAACGAAAGCATTCTAGCGTTCCCATAGCTATAGCACCCGAGCAGATATGGTAGGCTGCGCACATCTGGTACCTACTCCGGAAACAAAAAACCTGAGCATGATTCAGCTAAGGCAAGTATACATTTACAAATAGGAACCAACCTAATCTGTTCAGTAAGTCTGTTCAGCCTTAAAGTGAGGCAGTAATCTCCTCTATGGTGAATTTGTATCTCCTCTATGTTCTTGCCGATTGTACTCGCCATTCAGCACTGTTCGAGATCTACCGGTCTATCGGTCAGCTGGTGTGCGTGTAATTTGTTCAATAAATTTCCAGCGTGTTTTACAAGCTTTGGGGACACTTTCACTTCCCTAGATTCAAACTGCCACCAGACAGTATAATGGCGAGAAATCTTTCAAATGCAGTTCTCTGTGTACAAGAGGAAAAGTGACCTATTTAAAGACAATAGACACTGAAGAAGATGTTCTTCGCCTTCCCGGAACAATATGGACTGAAGAGGCAATAACACCGGTGACATTCGATTTGCTGTTCCAGATAAGACCATTCGCAGCACATAAGAGCTGAAGAAAGAAAAAGAAAAAAAAAAACATCAGAGCTCAAAGCAACATGGCCAGAACCTCTGGGCACCGGAAAGAAGCCAGGTAAAAACACAGAGGATCAAGAAAGAGGTAATCACAGAAGGGACAACACACACACACACACACACACACGCGCACACACACGCGCACACACACACACACACACACAGAGTAAGTGCTGTGATTCAGGGTAGCAGAAACTCTGCTTTGCTGATGGAGTTCATGACCGTTACTGGTACACAAGCCAGCTGACAGAGACATCTCATGCTGCACTCTGGCTCAATCACACAGCCTCATCTGTCCATCTTACCCATCATTCTCTCTGTCCTGAACATTACCTGCGCTGACCTTAGGCACACAGACACTTTTCTGATTTAAAAGAAGAGCGTAGTTTCAGCAGTGAAACGGTGAGAAGGACAATATACAGTTCTGTCAGCCTGTATTCAGACAGTCACACTACATAAATAGGGCTGCCATTTGCTACACTGTGCATATGCTACGGATGTAAATTCCTGCAATTTAAAGTTCACAGTCTCTACTTTACATTGCTTTCATTCCAGTGTTTGCGAATAAATTTCCAAAGGCAAAAATATGTCTCACTGTCACAATATTTACAAACTATTCTGAATGTTTTGAAGGGGAAAAAAAGACCCGCAGGATGTCCAACAACTTCCGTTTCTATCAAAAGTACTGTCTGAATGTCTTTGCCAGCTGAACCACATAATTTGCTATAGGAAAAAAAAAAAAATAATAATTATTATAATAATAAATAGACAGATGTTCAGAAATCTGGGTTACTTAGGGCCCAGGTGCAAAACTGCAACTTCTCTCGATATATCATGGAACGAGTGCGGGCTGACAGATCTTCACAGGTTGCCAATTACACCTGGGCCTCTTGCAGGTTGCCTATTGATTTATTCTGACACGAGACAAACTTTGGCCCTTAGGCAGGTCTGAGAACAGTATTTCAAAACTCAGAAAATGCAAAACAACGCTCTCTCCTCTGATCTGGAAAGAAAACAGCACTTTCTCCCTCTCGAAGCCCGCACAGTGACTACAGCGGTCGGTTTCACAGGCGGCCATTTTGGCAATAACTTGTGGGAAGCCCACAGCAAACACATTCCGGCGATGATCATGCCTGAATTCATGGAAGGTTTGGTTCCTCTTCAGCCTGAAATATGTGTTTCATTATTTTTGTGACTGATTGGCTTGAAAAAGAGGTCTTTAGAATTTCCCCATCTTTGCTTTTTATTGGTTTCCGTTTTGATAAGCGATGGAAACATGTTGGTTTTCCCTCCTGCACTGCGAGCAAAGAAGAGCAGGCCCCTGGCTGCACTTCATCTCGCTCTCGAAGTCAATTACTTTTCTTCCTCGGGATAAGAAGCCTGTTGTTTTTATCACTCTGGACTTGGGCATTTTTCCTGGTGCCAAGTTCTAATAACTCTCGAATGAAACACATGCAGCATCAGATGCTATCCCCCTGGTGGACAATTAAAATCGTATTTGTCTCGCCCATTATCATCTCTCTTCCCCCCACATTCCTTTCAACGTTGCAGAGAACACACCATTCAACTGCGCTGCCATGGTTTGGCTGCCATGTTGTGAAATCTGGTGGCTAATTATTGATCTGTGAATAACAGCTAACGATAGAAAATGAGAGACAAAAAAACAGAATATGAATATAATACGCACAGCATTCGGCACAAAAAAAAAGTGAGGTTGTGTGTGTGCGTGCGTGTGTGTGCATGTGTGCATGTGTGTGTGTGTGTATAGTTCCTCAGAAGTAGCAGTATGACAGTCCCCTGTGTAGTAATAGGGAGGAGAGAAGGAGGCACGGTACTTTCAGTCATAATATATACTGATGAGGCCTAATTAGACATCTCACTGAGAGGCCATATCAAACAGAGAGGTGCATTCACAGGAGAGCGTGTACGGAACCATTAGATGTGCCACAATTTCCCCATCTCAGTGGTATGCCTGGATAATATGAATGTTTCATGAATGATGGGGAGCATTCCGCCTTAATTTTTGTTTGGAGGAGAATGTTCCTAAGACAATCTTATAATTACTGTTCCAAACAATTTCTGTAGAGCCACTGAGAAAAATGCTCCGGTAATGTCAAAAAATCATACTGCTAATATTCAGAGATGCTATTTTGTCATTTAAAAAAAAAAACCCACAACTGAGCATTTGCTTCACCAAAATAAAAAGCAGGATGCAAAATGCGCCAAAATACCAGATGCATAGAACATCTGATGAAAATCAATATGAATAAGTCTGCCCAATGCACTTAAATTCTCCTGAACTCACCACCTGGAGTAACAGAACAGCATCCCTGCCGGAAAAAAATTCAATCTTAGGCCATCTTTGATTCTAGGCTGGTTTCACTTACTCTTCTGACTCTGCTAGCTGGTCATATCTGGTCCGGCACTGATCATTGCTGTTTTCCTGCTTGACACAGCTAGTCAGATCAAACCTGGTAAGAGAGGGTTCATCTCACAGAATGAGCAAGGGGCACGACTGGCAGACTTCAAATAGGGCCCATAGTGAAGAAAAAGTGATAAATCAGATAGACTCCAGCTAGAAACATAAACTAATTCATCTTAACTGGTTGGGACTGGAACTTCCAGCAGGATTAATGTTCATGGGAGCATTTACTTCATTATAAAAATCAGAGAAAGGACTGTCAGGGTCCTGCCATTTGCGTTTATCCAGCCGGGCAGCTGGTACCCCAGAAGCCTTCAGTAAACCCTGGAGATGAGGCCATCTTATGTGAGATCATTAAAAAGTTCCATGGCACTGAATTCTCAGGCAGGCAGTGAAGTGAGTACCCAGTTGGGCCACTTTAAAGGTCCCATATTATGCCGTTGCTTTTAAAGTTATTATATTCTTGACTGTCCAAAAGGGAGGTTTATAAAGTTTGCTGGCTAACAGAACTAAATGCAAAAAAGTAATGTTAGTGCCACTGTAAGAGGCAAGGAGAGGCAGAGAGGACTACATGCATCTGGCGCATAGGATTCCAGCAGCCAGGTCTTTGCTGTGATAAGGGCCCCGCCATTGGGCAGATAACCCCCAGGGTCATGGGATCAGACTCTCTGGCGCCAATCTCAGCCTGCCACAGCCACCTGGCCACCCGTCTCAGAAATGAGGGACAATTTCTGGAGTAATGGTTCACGCAGATGTCTTGCAAAACCACCAAAAACTGCATACCACAAACTTTTGGCCTGCGCTACCCATGCCGGACAACTCCACAGTGTCATCCAATGGACTCTGACATAACTGCACCCTTCCAATTAAAATACACTACCGTCTAGGTAAATATTTCTAAAGACTTTTCAGTTTCGGAGTAAAACACTAATCTCGCTCACGATGTCACAAATTAATGTGTATTTTTGCTAAACTGTATGATGAGAGTGGAATAATAGCATTATTGCAGATTATTCTTGTAATTTGGTATTGTATCGGACATTTCATGACCAACTCTAATGCAAGTAGGTCGTGTTTGGTGTCATCTTAATCCGCTAAATTTCTGAAATCGCATAGGGAATATTTCAAAGGAATTAAAATTGTGCCATACCCTCATTCAATTACTTTAGGGAAAAATATACTTCAGTTTTCCATGTGGTCATGTCTCCTCTCAAAGCCCCCCCCCCCGGAATGGGGGAGCCTTCTTAGCTCGAATTACCCAAACAACCTATGACCCCGCCATCGGACGCAGTCTGGAGTTTGGGCATAAAAGAGGGGGAAACAGAGAAGTCGGGGAAGCTTGTATTCATCCTTCCCTCATATACGTTGTGTATATGTGTAGTTTGGGCTGCGCCAGGTATGAATTGACTTCTTTTCTCTTTTCTGTAACAGTGTAATTAGGACTTGTGATTTAAGCTTGTACCTGCCATGCGAAATAAATTGATATTCGCATCTGTGGTGTGTTTCTGACTTTGGACCAACATATACCTACCGGTTCAGACTCCTGGATCCCAATTGAGTAACGTAGTCCGTAATTGCATGCCTGATCAACGCGCTTGACATCTGCGTTATAAGGTGGATTTTCCATGCTGTGTATGGTGCTATTAATATTGGCTTCGAGCAAGATTCCGTTTATATCTTTAGGCGGAAATCTTTAAAGATGCAGGGCCTCTGAACGATGGAACTCAATTATGCCTTGTAGTTGCTCGCTGTGGGCCCCGGTAATCCCTAGTCATAGCGATGTCTATGTCAAATTACTGAGCTTAATAGGCCGCTAGCCTCTGAGTTCTTTCGCCGGATTGGGTCGTTGGGATGGTTTTGGTCCGGCGAAGTAGGGTATAGACCTGTTATAAGTCCGATGCACAACGGAGCTCCAAATTAAGTAATAAATTGACTAATTAAAATCCAATCATATTTATGCAAACGCATGGTAACCGCAAAAGATTGCAACTACAAATTTGTCTCTTAAATTTGATATGGAGTCAGATATATTGTAACTGCTAAGATATCAGGGCTGCAGCATCCGCTAGGCACGTCTCAGGCCATTTAAAAGCAGAACGTGAAAGACGTCATCACGTGAGGCCTGGGGCAGGGGTCTAGTGCTGATGCTGTAGCCATACCCCATTATTATAAGGGAGACTGCAAGCACCATCTTTTCCCTGGCTGTTAAGGCAAACATGCTGGGACCTTCCGCCTCAGCAAGGACCCTCCTTGGCCTAGTTGCACGGTGCTTACACTACCAGGTAGAGAGAGGTGAGGAGGACCAAGGCTATTGGAGGGAGAAGGGGCACACTGGCAGAGTTGGTAGGCGTGATCTACGCAGAGGAGGTCTGTTTGTGATGCAGGAAACAGCAGGAATGTCAAATGGTGGATTTCAAATGTTGACGAAGAGGAGGGGTTCCTTACAGTTAACCAGGGAGTGCTCAAAGTTAACTTATCTGGGCTTTGTGTTGGAGGCGGAAAAGTGCTTTCCATAATATGAATTCTAAAGTGGATTCACATCTCTACGCATGTCACCAATGCGGAGCATAATTTTTCACTGGTCTTCTGCATTCAAAGACATTGTCTAACATATATGAAAGCCGTCTGAATAGGAATCGTCCTTCCAGTACTGTCACATAGTAGAAAGCCCTGATAACTACGACTAAGCAAGCTTCCACCTGGTGAAAGGGCACATCCATTCACGATATACACAACACAAAAAGTGAGTCACCATTCATAGACAGCTCAGCGGACGTATTGTTGCAGCAGTACTGAACGATTTGAGTTATGTGACCAGGTGAAAACAGCATGAGTGAAACAATTAGACGTTTCAGGGACAAACAGCAGGGAAAACATGAGCATTGGTATTCATACAGCAGATGCTGTTTAACCTGCTTACTTCATGAGTCCAAATCTATAACATGGTCTAGATCAGAGGTGGGCAGCAAGGGCCGTATCTGTCCCTGGTTTTCACACCAACGTCTGGCCTTTAATTAGTTGATAGTCTCAATTAGCCAAACCATTTATGAAATCTGACGTTTCATGCACATTTCTTTAAATTATCATGAAACTACAAAGACTAGTCTTGTCTCCCGTCATAAAACATTTTCCTTTGATCGAATCATTGCGAAAATCTATATTTGTGCATGCAAACAATTAACTCAATTAGTCAGGGTAATTGATAGGAATAAAAACTTGCTTATACACCAGCCCTCCAGGACCGTGATTGCCCACCCCTGGTCTAGATAAATGTACTCAAACACAGCATCATCTGGCTTCTTCCCTCATCATGTACACAGAAATAATAAACTATTGTGGAATCCGTCTGTTCATCTGTCCATCAATCCATTCATCCTTCTTTCCATTCATTCATCCATCCAAACAACCGATTAGCCCATTCTTGGTCAGGATGTGAATACAATATACACCCTGGATAGCTTGCCAATCAACAAGAAAAGCAAAGATTTAGAATAATTTATATGATTTATTTTGCTAAGGATCTAATTCATAGCCACTTTTATCTGGTGTTTATCTTTTTTGTGAATGTAAATAATACCCATAATATAACAGTACCTGACCAAACAGACAAACACCAGTTTTGCTTCTGCCCAAGCCATCTGTGCTCAGCTAGTGCTAAAATACTGTATTGAGATATTCCATTTCAGTTGCAACAAATAGACAAATGCCAGAGCCAATCACAAGCCATCTTAAGTCAACTTAAAATTCATTTAAATTCACAAAGAATATTTTGACAAATGGTCAAATTAGAGCTAGAGGGATATGCTTGTGTCAATGAACAGAGCCAAATGACCTCACAAGCCCAGGATCGGCCTTCACTAGGTTCAGGAATCTAGGATAAGGTCTGGGACTGGCTTAGAATGAAATCACTGTAGTGGACAGCATTTAGCAAAATGCGATTATTCTCCACACATCATTCCGAGTGCTTTACATTGATTGAATATATGCAGCAGCAGAAAAACTGCAAATTCACATTTCCTGACAAGTACTTTGGGCCTGAAAAGTGCTTAGCAAATAAAGTTTCATTCTTTAAATAATACAATAGCGAAGAGTCAACACATGGTAGACAAGCAATTTTTTTTCATCCTACCCCAGCAACGTTCTGAAGCAGAAATAGCACCAAGATGACTGTGATACTGTGACCCAGAGGCAAGCACATTAAGAAGGCAAGAAGAGGTACTGCCTGCCACCACGGCGAGATCAATTTTACAAGAAAACACGTCGAACCCCGCGGCTGCCGAGTTTCATTTCAAAGGATCCTCCAAGCAACTGAACAATCATCAAGGAGGGCTGAATCTCTTGATGAGATCTTTCATTTTCCTAATTAGGGATCAGCGATTAGTGTGCGTGTCAAATGGGACTGACCTCCATTTTGATTTGTAGAACTGCCAACACAAAAAGAGCAACACACAGAAGCCTGGCTATCAGAGGTGCATCACACATTTTACAGCTGTAACACATTTCCTGGTGGCGTTGGTATCCTGTGGAGCCTGTAATTATAAATGTCCCCCTTCAGCTGTCTGGCGACGTCTATACAAAAGCAGCTTCATGCGTAGTGCACTGTTCTCCAAAAGCCCAACCAAGTGATTAATAAAATTACAACACTGAAAGTGTAGGCCAACAGAATGAGGCATGGGATTCTCACGACGTGTGGTCGGTCAAGAATTCAAGGGAACCGTTCTAGAGATTTTAGAGAAATGTTCGCCAAAGAAATTAGACACTGTTAGAAATTTTAACTGTAGCTTCCACTACCCAATATATTTTCCCTTTTGAAAAAGTTTGAAAAATGAAACACTGTTAAGAGAAAAAAATTGATCAGAAAATTCTTAATTCCACCAAAAACTCTAACCATTAAAAGCAACTCCGTAAGTAGAATGTAATTCTGTATTATGCATATAAACAAGCAAATACTTCAAGGGATAGTTCAGGGTTTTTTGAAGTGAAGTTTTATGAGGCACCTATCCCCACATCAGCGGTAAATAGCGGTCAGCAAGCTCACAGTTTGTGGATGCGAAGCGTAGAGCCATTACGGAAACAGAGCGATACACTTCTGCAGGTGGGGTCAGCAGCAAAACATATGTTGGCCACCTGAAAGAAGGCCCACCTTCAGAAATCAGTCTCCGTCAGTGTAAGCGCCATATTTAGAATATTTTCATCGCTTTGCCTTGCCATCAGAAAGCCCTTTCCTTTGGCACTAACTGCATGTTTGCTCTTTTCTATTGTTGAGAAAATGCAACATTAGCGCCCGAAGAGAGGGCTGTCAGATGACAATTTAAAGCCCTGAAAATATTCACGATAGTATACACTTAAAATTATATTGATTTATTTTAGGTGGGGCGTTCTTTTAGCTAGGTAACTTAATATTTGCTGCCATTCTCTTCTACAGCAGTGTATTGCTCAGCTTCTGTGCCAACAATATGCTCTGCCTCTACAAACAGGGAGTTTGCTGTCTACTATCTAGTGCAGATAATACATTGACTGATAAGGACCTCATACACCCCAACATCAAAAAACATAAATTACTCCGTTAAGAGCTTATGATATGATCATTATTGCAGTGATTAATTTGTTTCAGCTGGCAAGAATTCTTCAACCCTGGCTGATATAGAGTGTAGCATTGCATTTCTTAAACAAGGCAATCATAGATAGCAGACCTGGCCCCAGCCATGTGCTGACAGACAGGGCTGACAGACAGAGTGAGTGACAGACACACACACACACACACACACACACACACACACACACAGACACGATCATACATACAGCACAAACGTTCACAGAAATGTAACGTAATGTTCATTTCGCAAAAATAACACAAACACAACCTAAGCAGACAAGAAAACAATATAATACACGACAATCCAGGCTCCTCAGGCATCAAGCAAATAGGCCTACGAGCCGCAGCGGCCTCCATTTTAATACGAAGAGCGGTGAACTGCGCTGGTCCCCGAGGCATGGCGTAGTTTATCCCGGGCAGCTAGCTAGCTAGCTAACTCTCCTTGTAATATAAGTCAAATTCATTCATACTGCACAAATGACCACAAAAATGCTTAGCTGTGTCCAGCTAGGTAAAACAAAATGCTAACTAGACACAGATGACGATAGAACACGTTATACCATCTCAAAAAAAAATAAGTAAAAAATCGGTGATTTCAGCTAGCCCAGCTGGCTGGAAAGCGGACCCCGTGTGCTATGAGCAATTCCATGCATGATCCGTGTCAACGCGATCACTTTGTCCGCCAACAAAAAACGGGCAGTATGCAGCGAAAGTATGCGGAATAATGCAACGCAAATAGAAATAAAAGCACAAATTCAATCATAAAATCACAACCGACAAATCTCATACAATTAGGAAACATAATTATTAAATGCAAACTAGCATACTGTTTTATGAAAATGTATCGCAATTATGGTTCGCAGGGGTCCGTGTCACAACAACGAGCTCCATGTAGCTAGCTAGCGAAAATAATAATAATAATAACGAAATAATTACATACAGCACAAACGTTCATAGAAATTCTACGTAATATTCATTTCGCAAAAATAATACAAAAATTACCTAAGCCGACATAGAAAACAATATAATACACGACAATCCAGGCTCCTCAGGCATCAAGCAAATAGGCCTACAAGCCGCAGCGGCCTCCATTTTAATACGAGGACAGAGGAACAATGCGCTGGTCCTCGTGGCATGGCGTAGTTTATCCCGGGCAGCTAGCTAGCTAGCTAACTCTCCTTGTAACATGATCATTGCTTAACCTGGCTCCCCCTGGGGGGGGGCAGGTAATGGCCACGGGCTGACAGAGTGACAGAAACACACACACACACACACACTCGTCCGTCCCAGCTCCGGCTAACTGGAGCCGAGCGCAGAAGTTATGCAAGACTTCTATTTTTGTCAGATGCCGCAGCATAACTGCAGCACTACAGCACAGAAGATCGATCAGAACATAGACATAAAATTAAAAACATACAGTTATTTTCAAAATCCGTGTTGGTGCCTGTACGTTTTTTAGGCTAGGACAGCAACCAAAGTTAGAAAAAGCGAAGGCTAAACTTCATCAATGGAACACTTTCCAAACAAATGACAAACCCAACATAAACAGGAAATTAAGAATATTTGTTAATAAAAAGGCTACTTATCCATGGAAGAAGTATAAGCTCTTGAAAAATAAACAGATTGAAGCAAGTCAACTCTTTGTAAAACCTTTCGGTAAAGGACAAAGGATGTTTGTAGTTGCGCTTAATACAAGTTATCATTTATCACGGGCGATCACGTGTGATTTTGTAATTACCATGTGATCTCGTCAGGCTCGCTCATTGGTCTCACTGCTCTTGTCATCCGGCCCCGGTACGCAACAACAACGCAGCCGGTGATAGTTGACAGCCAACAATGTACGCAGCAAACATGCAGCAGGGCAGAGGCGGACCGAATACGCATCTGGTGTCAATCCTGGGTTAGGCTCAGCAACATAAGGCAGCATACGAACTGAATGTGCAGGATGTACAGAATGACCGTTATCCTATCGATGGATTTTTTTAAATCCCTGATGGTACATGCATAGTTTAGGGTGACAATGCCACAATCTATCAAACTAAAATTATGAAGGAATGGTTAAGCGAGCATGAGGAACCATATTCATCCATGACTCTAGAGAGAAATTAATGTTGTAACATTGTATAAGATTGTGGTAGCAAGACCACAATGAATGTGCGCCACAGCCCAAACAGGTCAAACAAAATATTAGTGTATGCAAATTTTCTTTTTTTGGCCAGGCAGTGCATAAAATGACAGTGTAGCAATAACAAATATTAAATTGATAAAAAGAAGAAGTCTCCAATGTAAAGATAGACTGTGAAACCGTAAAACACAAATCAAATGTTTTAATGTCCTCATGTCCACAAAGTTATGTTGATCATATAATCCAAAATCATGCCACTCACTGATCTTAGAACAAGCTAATATTCATGTAATTAAAATTATTGTCTTAAACCCTCAAGGGAAACCAAAGGCAATTTTCTGTGAAAGAAAAATACAAATTTAATTCGGGTTTCATTTTAATTCTTAATATCTACAGCATCTACTGTGTTCTCAAGCCTTGGTAATACATTGGTAAGGATATTCTTGAGCTTAGTACTCATGTTTTGACTCGGCTAATTCCACTCAAGTCTCAAATGAACAACAATTAGCAAAAATAAGGAACAGGAAGAGAAAGTGTTGAATGTTGTACCTAGCTGACCAAAACAATTAGGTCAGACATTTATTTAATTGTGTTGCTTGAAGTAATCTTTGCCCCACTTTTACAATATTGATGTGTCCAAGCTGTAACAAGAGAAATTATATTGGCTCTCCAGAGTCAAGGACAATGAAAAAGGAGGATAAAGAATGGGCCTTCCTAGAGAAAATATGTCACCCGATTCCCGGCAACACAGGACGGCAGCTTTGGGGAGTCAAATGAATAGTTAGCACTTTTGCCCGAGACTTGACTTTGTGGAGCCGAGTTCCACGTACACAATGAAGGACAAAACCATTGGAGCAAAGGCTTATCTCTGCTGATCACAGTGGTGTTGACCATGTCTGTCATCTAAAGTGAAAAGTACCAGTCAGGGACACTGACATGAATTAAATGAAATGCGACGGCCAGTGAACCCAGGAACCTTGCTTGTTCACGCATAGATGTCAACGACGCAATCAGATGCAATTCAGACATAAATAAAATACAGACCGAGGCTTTAGGACTTAGTGTGTGTGTGTGTGTGTGTGTGTGTGTGTGTGTGTGTGTGTGTGCGCGTGTGTGTGTGCCTCCCACCAGAGTACAACGATTTTATTATTGTTTACCCGGCTCCTGTGCCAGCTTAGTTTCTTTATCTCGGCCTTGGAAGTGCAGCAGAATGTTTTGAGAACTCAGCATGGTGGGTCTGTTCGCAGGTGATTCCCCAGTGATGAACAACTCTTGTGCCCTTGAACAAGGTACTTAACCTGCATTGGTTCAGTACATACATTCCCATACACAGGGAGTGAACAAAATAACAGAAATAACCCTGAAAAATGGCTTTCACTACATTCAGAAAAACACCTATACTGGAGATATCAAAAAATTTAGACTAATAATTGGGAACAAGTGTCCACTTTAAACAAGTCATTAGTTCGCTAGGTCAGTGTCCAAAGCAAGACGGGTTTACTGACAAGGTTCCAAAGGGGTCAAATTGCAGGTTTGTCGGTCAAAAATGTGGAAAAACGGATTTAAAGTGGCAAGAGGAACGATATTTATCAAACACCAAAAGACCGAAACAGAAAAGTCAAAAAGTTCTCCCGCAGGGACACACCGACACTAGGACAGAATGTTTCTGATAACCTGAACTAAAAATCACCACAGATTTGAATCTAAGAGTCGAAATTTACAAAAAGAATCTTTTTCTGAGCCAGACTCAACAAAAACCGTTTTAGAGCTTCACAAAGCTGGAATTTATATTGGTGTTGTCTATGATTTGATGTAAACAATACAAACTGTGCAAGTCACGCTACAGTGATCGAGTGCTTGCGCTACAGGCCTGAGATGTAAATGACCCAACAGTCCCGACTGCGGCATACCTGATCCACAACTTTATTTCAGCAGTTACAGGAGCTGCCTGGCGATATGAAATGTTCAAATCATTCTGCCGTAAACTCGGCTTAACCAAATGAAACCATCTCAATACCTATTACCTACAAACAGAAGGCAACACTATGCATACAAAATACTGAAAAAGTGACCTTGTGTGTTAAATATTTCTTTGTCATTCCATCACTATTTTTCATTTCATTACAACCGGAGGCCAGCCTGAATCACTTTTAAAAGTGCTATCGGTTTTTCAAGGACATGCATTGAATGGTGAAAATCACAAAGACATTACTAAAGCATTCATATTTTCCATGGTGTTCCAGGCTTTTCTCTTTCCTGGACTTCACCTTCAATCTGGAAATTTTAATATAAAAACTAAATAATGGATGGTAATAATGCACTGCAATTATAATGAAATTCAATGAATCAGGGAGAGAAAAAAAATTACAGGGAGCGAAAAATGACGGCGATAAAAAGGATAGCTGAGAGTAGCTAAATTACAAAATAAAAATCTGCAAAAGAAGTGAACAGCCAGATGAGAGGGAAATGTGTGCGCTTTAACCTGTCTCAGCATCTCAGAGGAAAATGAATGTTTCAAATATTTCCTCATATTTCGATCAATAAGGTTGTTTGAGGAGCGATGCGGTTATAATTTGCAGTCTCTGAATGCTGCACTGTCAGTGTGAGCTCAGACCTTACACCAAATGGCCCAGACAGCTTGCTTCCTCCAGATAACAGACTCCAGTTTGGCAGTAGTCCAATGGGTTTTTTAATAATGCACAATGCGTTCACAGACCATACTACAGTCTACCTCAGATATACATTAAAGACCGCAGACAAATTCTTCCACAGCTGAGGAGAAACGGTGGGAGAGTAACTAACTGAGTTAACTTCTAATCTCCTTTTATTTTCCCCAGTGATCATTAATCATAGTTACTGTAGAGCTCTTCTCTCAGAAACTGACAGTGCTGTGCCTTATAAGCACCTCTTCAGTAGGCTATTGGTCAGTTTGGAGAAACACGAATACTGAGGTGTTCATGTGTGCATACGTACATGGGTGATGAGGGGTCAATACACTTGTTTGGCTAACCCTTTAAACTCTAAGTTTTCACTTAACTCCGTTTTAAGTCAGAGAAAAAAAGCATTTTATTCATAACTAGCTCCTACCCGCTACCCGGAGTGAAATTCCCATTTTTTTTGCGTGCATGACCGTTTTTCAAAAATCGGGTGATGTCAAGTCCTTCCTGGTGTCCAAGTGGATACTCACACCAAATTTGGTGATAATCGGTTGAGAAATGTAGGAGAAAAACGTGTACATACACACACACAGACAGACACACATCGACCTCAAATATATTATAGATATATAAGATAGATATACTTTATTGAACCCCATGGGGTAATTTGTCCTCTGCATTTGACCCATCCTATAGTTAGGAGCAGTGGGCAGCCACAGAGCAGCGCCCGGGGACCAACTCCCGTTCTAAAGCCAGTTCCTTGGTCAGGGGTACTGGTGTTCCTATGGGGCATGTTTTTGCGGGTGGGGGAAACCGGAGCACCCGGAGGAAACCCACATGAACACGGGGAGAACATGCAAACTCCACACAGAAAGGCCCCAGGCCGGATTCGAACCCATGACCTTCTTGCCGTGCAGCAAGAAGTTGCAGCACTTCTCTGAAGCCACATCACACTTACATTGAGAGAAATATTCAGACCCAGGACATCATGTTTTTATGGCCACTATTTTCATCTAAAGGAAAATATCCAGATTTTATACATTATTTTATACACATTTCTCTGTAATTAAGCAGGAATTAGCTACTTGAGATGTTCGGAAACCCTGGGATCTCCACCAGAATTTTAAAAATCGCCTGAAGTTCCACTGGTTTGAATACAGCTTCATTTTATAGACCCATACATGGATCTGAAGGATTTATGGAGTTAAGAAATGTATGAACAAATCAGCAGGAGAGTGAGGTAAGATTTGCAGCCATTTTTACAATCACATAATCTCCACAAGCCCAGTAACAGGCTTTGTAGTTATTCTATGTTTTGCTTTTGTATGCAAGCACACTTGTTTGAGGTGTTGTGAACAGCGTGCACGTCATGTGTGAGTTTGTGTGTCCGCACGCGTTGTGTATACGCATTTTTTTTAACTATTTACATTTGGAGGCCTAAATGGTTAAGAGCACACCAAGGGAATATGAGTAGTATCCCAGACTTCCTGTGTTGATATCCTCGACTTCCTGAGTTGATATCACTGACAGCCGGTTGCTCCCATCCCCTTCTCCCCCTACTCGTGCATCATTTTCTCTCTGTAATTGCTACAAATGTGCCATAAAGCATTCACCACAGCGCATGTTTACATGTTTTTAGGGGCCATTATTTCACCAGGCAAATGAGGCCGTTTTTTTTTTTTGTGCAACTAAAATAAAGGACATTCCTCCCACACCCCCACAGCAACCATTTACGAGAGGAAATACAAAACCCGGAGCAAAACAGGGAGTGAAAGAGGAGAGAGGGTGAGAGAGAAAGAGAGAGGGAGAGGGAGAGAGAGGTGAAAACATCCACAGAAAGTCAGTAAGCAGCTTTGATAATAATCTACAGCAATGTGCAGAGCTCAATTTAGTGTGGTGAGAATGAATGAAAGCACCATTTATCAAACTGAAAATGTGTGCACGCTTGTGTGTTCCCAAAAGTACAACATATGAAATGAATCAACAC
Organism: Gymnothorax reevesii; assembly: GCA_029721435.1. Classification (NCBI taxonomy): domain Eukaryota; kingdom Metazoa; phylum Chordata; class Actinopteri; order Anguilliformes; family Muraenidae; genus Gymnothorax; species Gymnothorax reevesii. The sequence continues at coordinate 127,164,123 of CM056574.1, forward strand.
TGTGCTACAAGGTATTGTAATCTTTTAAATATGCTAAGAAGTGATGAATGCACAGTCAGAGAGCTAAGAGTATCTTTTTTTTGGACAAGAGGTGACAAGTTCCTCCAGCCAGAGAGTCTGACCCAAACTTCTTGGGCTTCTGGAGAATATCGAATGGACAAATCGGCACACGCTCTGCTACCTTTGGAGTCTTAAGATTGGCCAGATCTAAATGACCTCAGAGACAGGCAGGTGTTACTCTGGAGTGAGTAAAAGCAGACTCCGAGACTTTGAAAGTTACAGAGGACATTGTCATAGAACCGAGAGATTAAAGCCAATAGTCCTTTATCAAGTTTACTGTAGGGGTAAAATTTTGAACAAGTGGTTGAACAAAACAAATGAAAATCAACTGTTAAAGTCTATGGCTCTATCTGGTGCCATCATGGCAAAAGGCCCCTAAACAGGGAAGCTCAGAGATTTATCCTGAAATTAGGTGGGCTGTTCTTTACAGTGAAGTTTGAACTGATTGGATACAAAAGCACAAATGGAAGGAAAATCAATGAACGGCCATAAGGGGGGGTGGATTTAAAGGAACATTCAAAAGATTAAAAAGGAAGCGGATTGATGGAAAAGCCAAGTACAGAATAATGGGGAAGGGGGGGCGGGAGGAGTGCCTCCTACCACAACATCATAACCAACCACCTCATAACTGTGGGAGCACCTGCTGTGTAGTGGGACTCTGAGCAACCGTTAACATCTGCTAGTGCTTGGAGGCTCCTTCTGGACTTAGAGCAGTTCAGACAACATCAGCAATGGACCAGTTTACATTTACGGAGGAAACTTCATGCAGTATCTCGGCTAATCATACTGTGTCACATTCTGTGCTTGATAATACTGCAGTTGATGAGGATATTATAATTGTTATAGTCAAAGCTAGATTACTGGTCCAACCATCTCGACTCAATCTCTATCTAGTTTCCAAACTCTCAGTCACCTCAATGTTTGCATCACGGTCAAGAACAAAGTAAAGAATCCTTCACACACAATCGCTATGGCTAGATTGCTTTCATGGGGATTTGCACAGCGAATCATTACTGACTTGTGGGCTTGTTAGTAAAGGACCTCTAAACACCATGTCCATCTTCAGGGAGAATGCACATGCACTTGTGTCACTCCTACCACGTTCAACCTAGGCAATAATGACACAAATGTACTTTACGATGTGTCTCCAGATGCTGCGGTCAATGAGGAAACCAGAGTAGTCTCTGTCTTGGAGGTAGACTGCACTTTAGAGGAGGTACAGCTCACTAAGGTGCTGACATACCCAACTCCGGTGTCAGCCTTTGAACACAAAATGTAGATTTTTGGTAGCCCTTTGGTTTATTTGGTATATTTTGGTATATTTGGTAGCCCTGGCAATGTCCATATATTAGTAGAAAGAGGGCAACAACTGGCTGTACAGTAAAAATTGTCGGCAAAGTAGCTCGCAAGATACTGTTTTATGTCGGCAGTAATGGGCAGCCTTCATATTTGGAGGAAGTTCACTTAATCGTATCCATGACGGACCTGCTAGCGTTGATGTCATTACTGTATGCAGGAAGAATTGTTTATGTCCCCTGCTGTTACTTTGGAATACGGACAAGAATAAATACATAGAGAGAGAGAGAGAGAGACAGAGAAAGATTGTGTGCGCACACGTGTGCATGTCTGTATCTGTGTATGTGGGTGTGTGTTAGTTTGTGTGCATGTGAGTACATTTGTGAGTGTAGGTTAGTGTGTGTGTGCCAAACATAACAGCTGCAGCCTGACACCTTGACAGGTATGTCAATTTTAGTGTTGTATACTCATCAGACAGACTGATACCACTGCAGTTTGGGAGGTCATTAGCCCCCGGTTCACCGAACACAGTGAGAATTCTGTCCATTATAACAGATACAGGTTTAAAAAATAAATAAGGGATAAAGGATGACCCCAGTGACCAAAAACATACTGTTCATCCAGCCGTTAACCTGCTACTGACACTTGATCTTGCAGTAAATGCGTAGCGACATATTGACAGGTCCCAAAACAGTGCTGCTACTGAGGCTGTGGGTACTTTAGCCAAAGGTGATAGTTAGGCTGTGGATTCGGAGTACTGAATGTGTGTTAGCTGACTGGAGACTGCTCGCTTGGGATGTGCCCAATTGTGCTCATTCACACAATAAGGCATACCCCTACTTTCCCCTCCAGATTAATTTAATCAGGTAGAAGCTATCAATTCTGTACAAACATCAGTAAAAATAGTTTATCTTCCTCCACAGTCGAAATGAGCATCACTTGTGAACAAAGTGGACAAAATATCGAAAAATAGCTTTAACTTTGAAGTGTCTAAACCTACAGTGACATTTGCAGAAATTATCCCAATGAATATGAATGCTAATTATCAATGTACGTCTGCTTCAAAGAGGTCAAACCAGTGGCACTTTGCTAGGTTTGTCTTAAATCTAAGACTAGGATTCTACCAGGATTCCTCAGGGAGCAGGAGCATTGCTGACAAAAACGGTAAGAATCAGTTAAGGTGACATAGGGACTTGTGTTAAAAACTGCAAAATGTCAAACACCAAGAAACAGTAACACCTAAAAAGGACCGTGGACAAAAGTCAATGTCCTCCGACAGAGCCAAACGGAGACTCAGAGGGATATTTGCTAATAACCACAGGACTTCAGCTTAACAATCACCACAAAATTGAATCAATCGATATCTGAACCAGACTCAACAAAAACAGCATGTTGTGCCCTTCTCAATGGCAGAATTTATGGCAGCATTTCCATTGATTTGTATATGTATGTGCGAATTGAGGTTGATAAAACTATGTTTACCCCCAAATGTAACCTGCAAGCAGCACTCTGCTTATGACAAGGACGCCAAAGTGGGTTAGACTGCATTTCAACGTGAGCAACACTGCTCAAGTTTAAGAAGTTTAAAGAAAAACAATGCAGACACACATACACACACGCGCGTTTGCAAACTCATGCACGCACATAAAAACTATACTCAATAAGAAAAATAACTACCTCGCATCAGCAAAGAACTACCTCAAGCTGTTACAATCATCTTTTCTTCCGACAACACCAGAATCAACTGAAATGGAAAAATAGTAGCTGCTTTCTTGCAAGGTGGGAGAGGTTACCCTCTGCCTCTCCGTGACATTTGTTTCTCGTCAACTGAGACTTCCACTTATGCGAGGAACCTTTGCCTGTTGCTAGGCTACACAAAGAAGAGGGGGGGAAAAAAACCTTTAAGGAGAAGAAAATACGAATCTTCCACCGACCCAACGTGCCGCACTACCGAAATAAAGACTAACAACAAGACGCACCACAGCGGCGTGAATGCGGGACCCTCCGTGTACTAAAAACGGACAGAAGACAGGAAGGAAGTCAGGACGCTTTTTACAAAATGGAGAGTATGTCACTTTTGAGGGACACATCAGTGACCTCTCACTGAAACATCACTCGTACACAAGACCTCTAAAGAACACTGACAGAAGGTTCTGGATTTAGCCCGCAATGTCCTGTTCTGTGTTAAGAATCCCTGTGGTGCACAATAATGAAGCTCATCATATCTACTGAAAATGGTGATTTTGCTCTCTTTCAAATGGATTTCTTGTCATTTCTGTGACTCTGTTTTCTGCTTGATGTGAGTGAGCAGACAAGATCACAGTTTAAGTTTGCCGGGTCAGCTCTGAATTTGTTTTATAGTCATAAACTCATTCCACGCAGCAACTGACTTTTCTATTCTCTTATTTATCACAGTGCTTTCATTTTGGTGTACTTTTTGTAAAATGCCTAGTCCCAGTTCAAGAGTGCACAGTCTGAGCTGCATGTCAACCAAAATACTTTGGGTCAACAAATGCCCCCAGCAACAATGTGCAAGAGTGTAATTACACTAAAATAATGATGTAGACCATTTTATTTATTCTTAACGATTAAACTATGCAATTTTGTACTTATTTTTCAACAAAAAAAGACTGTTCTTCTTTCGACCAACTCTTTTTATCTAAGTGTCGAGCCTTTGCATTCATGGTGTCACTGAGCCCAGTCTCATCCCAACGTGTCATATAGTGAAGCGTCGATATACTATGCAAAAGGAGGCTTTTGACGTCCTTATTTGAAGCCAGTTTAAAAATAACCCTACCCCCTAACCCCTAACCAGTAAAAGGGAAATACTGTAATTATGTGCGGTGCTGCAATGGGGGTTGAATGAGAAAGATTACACCTGTGCAAGCAAACTATTATAGTCAGCAGCCTCCTCTACAGCCCCCAGTGGTGATCTGGAATTACTGCAACCTTTCAACCCTGTGCAAATCACACCATAACATTCACTACAAAATTGCTGCACTCGGTCTCAGGATTACAGCTTTACTACAGTGAGCCACAGCAGAAATACATGCAGTTTATTAATGCACTTTAAATGCAAAATAACATTAGCAACAAAGGTATAACAAAATACTCAAGTTTTATATATGTGAAGACTGATAGAGACAAATGAAAAAGGCAAATCATTCTTTTTTTGTCAATTTATTCAATTGGAATGGATCCCCAGACTGAATACAGAGAAATAAATAGTCTACACAAGATTACCTTCAATTGTCATATTTGTGGAAATTACACTGCTATGTTAAAGCTGACTAAAACCAATAGTTTGAGACTGCAGTTGGCAGACTACCACAGAGTGGAGTAAAATCGTGCAGTATTCTTGCAGAGGCTAATTTTAATCAATTTTTGTAATACTGAATGAGCCAATTCATCTTTCATTTCTCCCCAGATGGCTTGTTCTCTTAAACTAAGCTTAATATTTGAACAGTGAATATCGTCATAGATTATTCTCTGGGGTACTGCAATGCAGGGAGATCCATCTAAGCCAGGCTAACATTTTCCAATTAGGTTAATGTCGTCCTCGCAACACAGCAGTTCTAAAAAGTAGCCAACTGAGGTAATGCTCAGTTTTAGCAAAAATGCAAAGCGTTAGCAAGTGACACAGTCACCAAACCCGTAACGCGGAAGCAATGACAAATGAGCAAGTTTGATTCAGAGGGTGGCAAAAATTGAGGAAAAACTGCAAAACAGGTGCATCAAACATTTCCTTTAACAATCTAAGAGATGCTAGAACAGGTAGATTACATGCGAGCATAATGTGCATTATGTGCGATGAGCTGCAGGACAGCTCATGCACGCAGCTGAATCAATGACATTGAGGCAAAGGCGGAAGCGCAAATATTGTGATCAGCAAGCATCCCGAGCCAGCCAATGCAGGAGGGAGATGTGTTCGCCGTGAGCTCCGGACTCAGTGATGGGCATCGCCAGGTGAGAGACGATAGGGTGATGCAAAAAAATGAGAGAGAAAGAGAGAGAGAGAGAGAAACAAAAAATAACAGAGCAGATAAAAGACATGACAGGAGTTTAAAAGAGAACTCCTCAGAGAGGAAGATGGAGGGAGGACAATTTTCCAAAGAAAAAAAAATGAAACTGCTAGAAATAAATGAACGGAAGCAAAACAGAACAGTTTAAATCCGAAGAAGAAGAAATCATGGACTCTAAATTCTAACAGTCAGGTTTTGCCTCTGTAGACCACTGATTTGCCCTTGATTCCTTGGACATCACATCTTTGTGATCGTTTAGCGCACTTTAATTCACTAAGTGCGAGAGTTACATCTCTAGAGGTTCAACAGCTGTCCATCAACCAACTCAGAGACCACTGAGACCAGGGCCAAAGTGCGCAAGATCTGTCTCATCAAGGACTCAAATTCAGCAAATAAGCCCTGCCTTTAAACAGAGACTGGGGTTATGAGTGGGTCCTGTTGTGTCCTGGCACCATACTGTCATGGAGGACACAGTATATGACTAAATGAGCAGGAGAACTTGAGCAGACCGTTTTCAAAAAATATGGGATGCTGTGTAAAATGTAAATAAAAACAGAATGTAATGAAGACACCATTATTGCTGAACAATATGTTTGGCTTTTGGAGCAAAATATACTGCCATCTATATGTATATTTCAGGGTAGACCTTGCTAATTTCACCAAGACAAGGAAAAAGACAACATTCTGCACCTATTACAACAACATGGCTTCATAGCAATTAAGTATGGGTGCTAAACTGACCTCAAGCAGGAGTGGGACACCTTTTTGCTTTTTAAACTTCTAAACTACAGCAGTTGGTCTTCTCAGTTACCAAATGTTTATAGAGTGTTGTCACAAGAAAACATGATAAAAATGCAGTTCTTATCATGCCCTTGTCCAAACATTTTTGAAATGTGTTCCAGGCATCAATTGAACATTTTTTTCTGCAAAAACCAATACAATTTCTCAGTTTCAATATCTGTTAAGTTGTCTTTGCCCTGTTTGCAATTAAAAAAAGAGTTTCAATGATTGGTAAATCATTGCATTTAAAAAAAAAAAAAATTACATCGCATCTGGACTTCGTTGGAAATGGGGCTGTATATCCTGTCTTACAAAATATAAATTCATGTGTGACCACAGCATTTTTTGTGATAAATTTGCAGAATGTAAATGAAAATGTGGATTTTGTCCAAACACTGCTGCCGCAGCTCTTGAACCAGACCTGACCTCACAAGTATGTTTGCGCAAAAGTAACTGGCAGAATTCACAGTGGTACAACAATCAGCCCTCTGACCCACAATCAAATATTCATGCTGCACATTTCAAAAATCACAAGGACCATAAAAAATGGATTGAGCAACTGAATGATGTAGTCTCGAATGCCAATATCCATTTAGTTTCATTCCGCATTCATTATTTCATAGCCTTTCCAACATTAGGAACAGGGTAACTGGTGGTTATTGGTTTTGCATTTCAGTAAGTCCAAAGCAAAACTCTATACTGAATTTGGCAGAGTAATGAAATTAAAATAAAGATTCAAAAGCAAGCAGAAAAATGGCCAATTACTCATGCGATGCTGAATAGCTATCATCGTAAAGCTTAACAATGAGGTCCACATGAATGCACAATTGCTAATGCACTAATAACTACAGAAAACATTTGGCCATACATCTTCAATTCATGTTAATAATTACATTAGTTAATGTCAACTAATATAAAAGTAAAAAAAAAAAAGAATGGCAAATGTATTTTTACTGGATAACCAATCAAAGTAAAGTCCTTGCTTTGCTAATTTACAGTACATATAGTCCATGAGTACATGCATTACCCAATCGATGCAGCAATGAAAAATAAATCAATTTCAAATTACTTTTGTCATCAACTCTTGGCGTCAGCATGGCCAACATTACTTCATTTCAGTTCATGTGACCTTATTGTGACATGTGACCAAAAGTCTCATCTACAGCAATGGAATGCTGACTAAGTGCCTGCCAGCAGAGAGGAGCTGCTTCTCTGATTCAAAGGAAATCCACAAATCTGCACTCTGATCTGTTACCACTGTGTACCCAGCGGTCGGCCGGCGTAATGAACACAGTCGGGGTGACAGTTGGACATTCCAAATTGGGATGGGAATTGGACATTCACAGACCTGCGTTTGGTGCCAAATAACTACATGAAAATAAATAAATAAAAATGGTAAGCAGCCTGCCGTCCAAAAAAAAAAAAAAAAGATTTATGGGATGGATGTAACCTGAAGTGAACTCAAATCCACTGTGATGAGACCTCTCATCATTCTCAGGAAGGAGTGACTGATGCCATCATCCACAGCAATAACTGTTGATTCATCACAGTGTTCAGAAGAGACATGGGCCTTTCACAATCTCCTGTGGACTATAGCAGGTGCTGCACAGGACCAAACAAATCCAACCGCTAACTTTTCCATTGACTGCAAGAACCAAATTACTATTTCATAATTTACTGTGTGCCCATACTCAGCATGGTACAGTCTCTTCTTCAGCTCTGTACATTATTTTGAGGGGTAAAATAGTCCTCTTGGCTTAGAAATAAATGGCATCAGGACTCAACCTGAAAGAGACAGTGGTTTGAGCAGCAGGTTGAGCAGCGTTGCTCATTTCATTACAGTATTATTGGAAATACACAGCAGGGGGACACAACAGGCTTTTTCTTGTATTAAAATAGTGTTATTCTCTAAATCATACATCTCGCTGTTATGTTAATCCTCTTGCACTTTTCCCAACAGGCTTAAGCAGTTTACACTTGATCTTGAATGAGTATGACACGTTTCGACATGCATCTGCTGCGAATATGATTTGTGTTCGCTCACCCCAGTGGAGAGCATAATGTAAAATTATGAAAAGTGATTTTGAAGTGATAAATTGAAGAAAAAATAGTAAGAAAAACCATGTGAGGGACAGCCATTAAACGTTTCAAAGGCATAGGAGCTATTTACTTTTTAAGGCTGAAAGAGAGAATAGCAAGAGATGTGCAATGGCATTAAAATACTGTAAGACCTCACAAAACAATACCAAACAACAGACATTGCAGTGAGTGAAGGACTTATTGACTAACTTCAATTCGAACATTTTCCTGGCTGGTGCAAATCACAATATAATGGATAATTTTCACCGTCCAAGGACAGGGCATAGAAACGCAACGGTTGTCAGATGTTGACAAGGAAGAGAGAGAAAAAAGAGACCCGGCCCGTTAGGATCTCGTACCTTTAAAGATTCCAAACCACGCCTCCGAACAAGGTAGAGGCCAAATCAGAGTTGCACTCGCGACGGTGTTACCACCAGGGCAATTGCCCATGCAAATTCTAACCAGCTTTTCAGGAGCTTTCCAAAAAGAGAGTGAAACATAATCTCAAGGGAAATGAAACGTGTTCCACTCAACTCCTTGGACTTCCCCGAGAATAAAAATACCAAACATGATAGGAATATGTGCTAAAATGATGCAGTTGTCATGGAAAAGCCTTAAAATGGAGAAATACAGTTCAATTGTGTCATAAATATATAAGTGGTTCCTTTATCGGATATTGAACATAAACATACTATGAATTTGACCGAGATTTAGATTGTTTTAAGAAGATTAATATAACTGGGCTTAAATTTCAATTAAATTTCAACCAGTGATGGAACTCTGAGGAACGCTGGGCAGCCTGGACGTAGTGGTTCCGGCTTCCTGCTGTGAACAGAACAAAAGATGCCACTCTAACCGGCAGGCTGTAGGATTATAAAAGTTTACTGCTGGCCCTGGATTGTGTCAGATCACCCAAACATTCAGATTTTACATGTGTAGTGAGCATATGTTCCAACAATATTATTTTTGACATATGTGGTGAGCTAAATCAAACTTTCAGGTTCTACAATACCAAAATATAAGGAAGTCGTGTTTTTATGCACAATGCTTTACACTTTTACAAGTTTGAATAGGTGATGCAGCATCTGTCTGGCAGTTTAGATGGGTATAGGTGTGCAGTCACATTTAGCCCCAATCCCAAAAAGGTTGGCACAATATGGAAAATGCAAATAACATTATAAAGGAGTGATTTGAGTGGTCATTCACCATCTATTCTAACATATAGAAAATGCCGTAGTAACACAATGTGATGCTTCAATGAGTGGATTAATTTTTCTTATGTTGTCACCCTATTAAAATAATGGCCTAAGTCATTTTTTGTGAAACTGAGTTTTTGGTCAAAATCATCTCTTGATAATGTTTTTTTTGTTTTCCCAAAAAACGTGAAAAAATGACTTAGGCCATTATTCTAATAGGGTGATGATGTGTAATATTAAATCTGATGAATGCAACAGCCTCCAAAAAAAGTTGGTGAGTGGGAAATATGTGACAAATAATGATGCGACAAGCTGCAATAACAAGGTGATGTGAACCTGGTGAGGTGACTGTTTTATAGAATAAAACAAGCCTCCAAGAAAGGCCTTTTCCCTCAAGAGCAAAGCGTCCCATGAATAACACAAGGTTGCAAGTGACATTCTGGGTGAAATCTGTTCTTGAAGTACTACACTGGTGCCTCCTTTCGTTGGTAAACAAAAGTTGTCGCACTTTATTTGAAAGGTTGCTCATTAAGGCTTTATACAGCATGTATAATGCCTTCATAAATGAGACATAATGTCTTCATAAATCATAATTAAGCAAATGTCATACATTGTAAAGGTTGAAATAACACATCCTTCTTCAACATGCGACACCAGTTGTGATAAAGCTGACAGTGTCAATTAGCTAGTGGCTAAATGCGATAAAGGGCGACATTGTCATTATCACATCTGGCATCACATGTTGAAGAAGGATATGTGATTCCACCCTTTACAAAGTATGACATTTGCTTATGTATGATTTATGAAGACATTATGTCTCATTTATGAAGGCATTATACATGCTTTATAAAGCCTTTATGAGTAACACTTCAAATAAAGTGTGACCACAAAAGTAACACAATGTCACTTGTGACAGTGACAGAAATGTGTTGAAAGGTCCAATCAGGCAACATATTGAGCGCTTTTTGAAGAGGAACAAACAGCTTCTGTGTTCTCCAGACCAAAGACGACAAGGAAAACCTAAGCTGTTATCAGTGTCAAGTCCAAAAGGTAGCGTCGGCCACGGTATGGGAGAATGTCAGTACTCACTGCATAGATAACTTGCACATTTGCGAGAGCAACATGAATGCAGAAAGATATGTACAAATTGACTTAACTGCATTAGAGCATAAAATATTCAATTTTACCGTTTTCAATAGATATGAGGGTGAATGGAATTTCCAAATCAGTCCTTTTTGATTTTATGAGCATTTTCAAAGATGTGCCAACTTTTAGGGGTTTTAATTTCTATGCTCTGTCACCAAGAAAGGAGTTCAGATCAGATTTATTATCTGATAATCTTCCCTTTGAAAAAATGAGGCTCAGGTTACCTACTTTCCACAATGTTTATCTCTTATTTGCTTGGGGATAGTAAGACAGCTCATTTTCTCTGCGTGCCACCAGAGATGAAGGGAGAGGACAGCAGTGTAACGATAGCTCCCAGATCGTGTGTTTTATCGACTATGCTACTAACTTTTCTCCCAGGAAAATAATTATGTGCAAGTACACATCATTTTCCAACAATTTCCATGTGTAATCACTGGGGGGGGGGGTGCCAAGTCTAAGAGGCACAAAGAAAATGATTGACGGGGATGTATGGGACTTTACATCATAACTACCGTCTGCGACTGCATTTATGTAACTGAAGCATTATGGAAAGATCCAATGCTCAACTTTGGCAGCAAAACTGTTTACTTGGATGCACCAGGACAATTATGAAGGAAAATGTCAGGGTAAATAGGAGTGAGCTCACATGTCAGCGAGTACAGAGGTTCCAGAGATATTAAAAAAAAAACAAAAAAACAAAAGCAAAAGAACAACAACAGTCTTAAACCTTCCACTGAGACACGGTTCACTCGGTACTTTCATTCCACAGACGTTCCCAGGATCAAAACGGGGGAGAATGCAAACAAACATTCAGGAAAGCAATATCTCCACAAGCAGCCAGATGTAGGAAAGAAGATTTTTTTTTTTGAAATATGTGATGGAAACTGGAGCTCACTAATCATAATCTCTCTGAAAGTAGCATGGGATCCTGGATGGAGATGGGGCATACAAGGTTTCATCCAAAGGACTGCATAAGCGCTTGAGTTTCATCAGCAATGAGGCAGAGCACTCACTGTAAAACCAAATGTTTAGGTTCTGAACATATTCTAAACGCTTTTTTTTTTTTTTTGCAACACTTTTTAAACATATCACAGTGTTTAGATTCCGTTTTAAAGTGTATTCAACAAATCTGAAAAACCCCAATCGCCACATCCAATAGACATCAGTGTTTTGAATGAGAACACCTATTTACCAAAATAATCACCAGGCATTTAGCTTTTACACTCTGGTGTTTAAACTGTAAACATGTCACATGTTCCACAGTTTTACGGTGCTGGGTTTTATAAGGTCCAGAGGAAACAATGCCTCCCTTTAGGCCCACCAACACCATTTCCATTTTATTTCATAAAGAGGTGCATAAAGAGCTTTGACCTGGGTACCCCTGGCAAACGACTGGAGGCACTGGAGACCAACTCCACAGAACGTGCTCTCCACTCCTCTAGTGGGTCTGCTGCCCAGCATGAGGCAATACAAGATCAAAAGGATCATGCAGGGAGACAGAAAACCCCATTTTGGACAAAGGTTTCTGATCAAATCATATCGAAACCACACACTTGAGCCAGGCTGACCCAGGGGCTTCGAAAAAAAAAAAAATGGCTGCTTCAGTGAACAGCTGAGGGAATCATTCCATCACAAAGCCAGCAGAATTCAAAATGAGAACTCGGATATATAACGCAATCATCGCTTTGCTCCTGTCGACCGCCATCTCAGAATAGCGATTCATCCGCAGCGAAGCCTTCTTGACTTTGAAAGGATTCAATAGCAGCGGTGGCCGAAGAGAAGCCGAACAATTAGGTTAAATATCTCATAACTCGACAGCTAATGTGTCAGCATATTCCTTTGTCGGGTAACAGAGCCCCGGCTAGCGGTGTAGTGGTGGCTAAAACAGTTCTTTTCCGGAAACAGAAATGATTTGAATCCCTTTGATTTCTGAACAGGATTTTTTGATGGATTCCATAACTGTTATAATTTGGACTTCAGCAATGATGAGTCATATAGCGACTCAGTCCAGTTTCAGACTGATATTCCTCCCATGCAGGAGATAATCATTGCAGTGACAGAGAAAAGGAGAAATTAGCTCAGTCATGGAAGCTTATTCTCAAAAAGGTCCAGAAGAAAACCTTAGGTCCTTTGTGAGTGAATTTCTACAGAACCCAACATAGTTATAATGCTGTTTAGATGATTTTGTGGCATTTAGCCCATATTTATAAATAAATGTGTCCATCTGTGCAATTTATTAATGTGGGACTTGCAAGACACTAACCTAAATGACTCGCAAATACTGCAGGGTGAGCACAAGTTATGAAAGCAAATGTAATCATTGACAACAATATAAGCATGTTTGTTTAAAGAGAATGCTATTAAGGGAAGCAGGACCATTTCTGTTGAATGTGTGGCATAATAGGAACAGTATCCCCAGCAAGCCAATCGATTTCAATTTCACAAAGTCATACATGAAGCGCATGCAATGTGAAGGTAACAGGCAGAGGTAGACTGGTGGAGTAGCAGTAACAGCAACTCATTGTGAATCTGCATGGTTATTTCCTGGAGTAATTTCCCGGAGCCACAGCTGGGTCATTCCACGTCAAATCATCCGGGGGGTGCCAGGTCACCTCGCCAAAATTCTTTTAAAAAATACACGAGTAAATATTCACACAAAATGAAAAAAAAAAGCCAAATATTAGGCCAGTATCTCAAACAGTTTTCAGGTTATAGCCCTTTGAAATTTGAATAATATTTTAAAAATTTTTGGTGAACCTATTTTCAACCAAATTTGGCAACTTATTGCACCAAATTGATTGGTTACACAAGCCTGAAATTGGGTAGAATAACCATATTCATGCCCTAGAATCTAAAAATGGCCTTAGATTCTGTGTATCTTGATGGTAAAGCCTCAAAATCAGCCAAAAACACAAAGTGCCCAAAAATGAGACCACATTTTATGACCTGTAACTCAGGACCTAAGATAGATAAAAAGCTAGAATTAATTTTTTTTTGATTTTATGATATATCTCTCTGTAAAAATGCAGTAATCCAAGCAATACCATTTGTAGAATTTTTTTTATGAAAATAAAGTAAATTTTTCTGGTTTTGCCCCAAAATGCCCTTTTTTGGGGCCAAAAGTGACCATGTCACCAGCTTTTTATCTCTCTGAAATTTTTACTGTGCAATCTTATATATGTAAACAATGTCCGATGTTCAGCTTACTTTTTTTGTTATGAATTTGAAAATTGTTCCAAAATTTTCGTTACCTAAACGGGGATAGGCCTGCTGCTTTTTTGTGGTGAATGTTTCCGGGATCAGCACAGTACCTTTGATTGTTTTCATAGCAAGCTAAAAAAATTTTCTCAGGATGGTAACTCACAGAATCAATCTGCAGAATACCAGACCGCCACTGCATGAAAGCAGTATCCTCACTTGAGAGGATAAAATTGGCTGAAAATGGGCTTGCCAAAAAACTTAAAATATTAATCAAATTTTGAAGGACTATAAGTTAAAATCAATTTGAAATACTAGCCTAATATTTGGCATTCTTTTATTGTGTGTGAATATTTACTCATGCAAATTTTTTCAAAGATTTTTGAGAAGGTGGCCTGGAAACTTTCTCAAAATCTGGATGATTTGACATGAATGACCCAGCTTTAAGTTTGGGACCTTACTTTCGACCACACAGATGGGAGGGTTTCATGAGGCTCACCCACTTTGAGTGGATCAATGCCGTTCTTGGCTAATCGCAAATACTGAGCCTGGAGATGAACACCAGCAAATCGGAGGAACTGCAACCTCATCGGAAATGCACAAAGTTTGCAGCATTCAAACTGCAGAGCCAAAGGACCAAATCATTCCATGCAGATGAATCAGCTTCTTTAAAATAAACCAAAAAAAAGTTTGAATAGAGGAAATCATTCAAGTGTGTTGGTAAATTAATAAAAAGCCATGAACATTGTCCCGATGAAGAAGCAGACTCCAATGGTCGTAGCAAAAGCAGGAATAAGTTAATTACACAGCTGGTCGTGAGAACAACAGCGTGATGCAAAGTTCTAAAATTCCTTCATTTTGTAAGAAACTTTATACATGTTAAAGTACAGATATTTGCATATGATTTCTTTAAAGTTATCAAAAGTTGTTGCTGATTGGTTCCAGGGTTTACACATTGATAAAAAGCAATTGGGCCTTTCCTGAACCACCCAACTTAATTGGTTCAAATAGGTTCCCAACCCCTGGAAGTGAGCTCCATATGTGGGCATACTGAACCTCCAACTAAGAGGTGCTAGTGCATATTGTCTTGTCGGAACTGAAGACAAACGGAGATTCAAGCTAGAAGTCGCAAATAGGCGATATGTCCTGCCGGACCTGACGGCTTCTCTTTATCTCCTAATACACATTCATTACCCATTGATCAAACCGTCTGGCTCTCTTCATATTGCTAACACCTAAAAAATTCTGTCTCCCAACAACTGTGATAAATCCTAAGCTCTTAAGCTAAAAATCACCGGAGAAGGGCTGAGAGTGTTGGAGACCCAAATGGGCTGGTTGCAGTCATTAAGGGGCATTCCTATGTTGATTTGATTTACCTTGTTCCAGCACAGATATGGGTATAATAACACTACAGTTCATTAGTTCAGCACAAAATGTACCAGTCCACTGGCTTATTCATATTGTTACCATGGAATTGACGTTAATAAGCAAAATCATGGTTCATATTGTGGCAAGCCTTACTCCCTAACCACCCAACCAAATCACTTAATTCTTTTTTTCCCTGTTAGATATATGTTGCATCTATGCAATTACATGAGGGCTTTTCTATATATTGTATTTTTTTTGTTGTTGTGGTTTTTCAAAATAAAAAAAAAAAAAATCCCCAAATGGGTCAGTTGGATGACACATATACTCTCATGAAATTGGTACCTTTGCCCCTATCAGAAAAAGCCAAAATGACTGCATGCAGAAATAACCAACAAGTCTACAGCCAAATTTGGAGGCAATATGGTTGAAAAATACAAAAGTTATCAGGCCCACGAGTGTTGAAAGTCACCAGATTTTAGTTGACTTACAAAATTATGGGAGGTGGGAGAGCTTTAAAAAAGTTATTTTTTAACAAAATTGATGAAATTAATGACAAACTGTTTTGATTTTCTTCAAGTAAACATTTTAGTGAACGTTAAAGGATAAAAAGAGAAAAATGGAAAAAAATGAAAAATAGGAAATCATTTTGAACCTGGGAAGGGTCCTTAAACAATTAGGCTGACCGTACATGCAAAGCCATGTCACTACTCATCACAACAAATGAATGAATGAATGAATGAATGCCTGTCATCAGCAAACATTAAGCTGCAGGGAACCTACTACAGGCCAATCGACTCCTTCCCATCTGTGCTGTTGTTTTGTGTGAAATCACCAGCAAATCTGTCATTAGGTAAAGATTCAATTCTCTTTGAAATTCACGATTGCGTGGATCTGCTGCAGGTGTAAATATCACATCATTCTCTGTGATAACAAGTTTCTACACATAGTTGGGCATTGTTCATGCAAATTCTCGAAAAAAAAAAATGATGAAAAATCAATAACGGAAACAAATAGTGTTTGCATCATTTCGTTACAGTAAACAGTTCGTTTTCGTCCCAAGAACAAATATTAGTCTGACCTACCACTCCTAAGCATTTCATTATTCTTTTATAGTGCTTTTTTTATCTGGAACACAAAGCAGTTTTTTCCCTCTTTCATTTATTCAGAATGATTAAATGTGCTATTAACAGAGTGATTTAATATTATTCACACCCCTTTACAGACATACCATGCTGAACAGGCAATAATATGATAAAAAATGTAGAGACACAGAATGCAGCATGCTAATTTTCTATTTTTATTCTATATTTTTATAACATTGTTTGAAAGTCACTGTTTATACACACACATTCCATTGAGATTTATACATACCAAACTAAAAGCACTCTTCGCACATCACGTATAAAATTGCATGAAAGAACATTTCGTTCTTACTGACCATATGAGACATACATATAAATTGCGTGGGAGAACCACGGTCTTCATCCAACTATGAGTTTAGAACATCTGTGGGACACCAACTCCCAACATATGGCGTGTAAGAGACTGTTCCCCATCTCTCGATCACTTTTACACTTCCTACTTTCCCTCTCGGAGGCTGTCACCAGGGACAGGCACAACCACATTATGTGTTCTATTACCAGTGAGGCAAAAATCTTTCTTGGTCTTTAACAGAAAGTTCAAAAGTATTGAGTAGATGGGTGGGAGGGAAAACCAGAAGGCAAAAACCTAAATAAGCACGTTTGCAAATATCAATAAACAGCCATTATGGAGCTGTGTTTAGGAGCATAAAAAAAGCAACAGAAATGGAATTAATGGCATCTGTCCACAGCTGTGACTATTGTTGAACAGGGCCCTTCCATTTAGACATTTACTTTGCAGTCTAAATGGCAATTTAGTCATCTCCAAAATGTCACCTCTCGAAGCAGCCGAGCACTTTCGCACTGCACCGCGCATTAAAAGTTCTTTAAAGAGAGTGCACCATTTCCTATTTTATTTTTATTACTGCCAGTCTATCGGAAATGTATTACATTTATAATATTCCTTTCATGCTGAACCAACAATCATGGAAAGTTTTGGGTCAACCGTAGATGTAAAAAGGTCGAACCAGAATATTAAACTCGATCTGCGTCCCAGGTCACGACCCAAAAGTTTCGGACGTCGACTTTGGTGTGAAAAGGTCAACCTCGGGTATACGACTCAGGTTTGACTCAAAAAAAAAAAATCACACTGGTTCTGCTCAGACACAATGCTTTTTATGCATTTTAAATAAAACTTTATTAACAGGTAGATGACCGAATCTTGACAGCAAATTGGAATGGCTCTTTAGTCATAAATTGAGTGGATAGTGATTTTGCTAGGACCAGCAGCTCACCAAATGAAAATGTATGAGGCATCTTGGTGAGGTTATAACTGTAAAATATATGATGATACATTTTCTAATGATTGAGCATTTATACAAATTGGATGTCCACCAAGTCTGCAATTGTACTAACAAACTTTATTTAACTGCCAATCTTAAGCAGCCTCAAAGAATCTGTAAGATTCATGCAAGTCCCAGTTTTGGACGAAAAACCCCAGACAAACACTAAAAAATGACAAAGCCAAATCCTGTTCAGCTGTCAAAGTTGCCAGCCTATATTTTGTGTGAACGTCAACTCAGGATTTCCCCCAGACCATTATGTGGTATGAATGGATCAAGTGCAGGTTCAGTTTTGCATTCAATATCTTGCCAATATTCCAGGTTTTCCATAAGAATGGACTCAATCCATCTTTGCATAAATGAATCAGGCAGCCCCCTAATGACTAATTAGGCCACAAGATTTTTTCCATGATTGATTAATCTGCCAATAATTTTCAGAATTAAGTGATTAATCATTAAGTTTATAAAATGTCAAACAAAAATGGTAAAAAAAAAAAAAAAAAAGCACAATAGTATTTTCCAGAACACATCACATTTTTCCTCAGTCCAACCAACAGTACAAAACCAAAAGACTTTTCATTTACTACCATAAATGCCGAAGAAAAGCAGATAAAAGCTTGAATCTGTAGATGTTTGACATTGGAAACATGGCTTGGAAAAAATTACTGAAACAATTAATGAATTATGAGAATAGTTGGCAATTAATTCTCTATTTCCAAACTAATCATTTATCAATCATCGTTGAAGCTCTATAGAATAACCGTCAGCTAATATAAATGACAAAAAATAAGTTTTCCATCTGAAAGAATTAGAGGTTTCCAGGACACACATATATTTGTTCACCAAAACATGGAACACAAATATGCCTCAACAAAACAAATAGCAAATATTTGTACATGAGAATAGAGATGAGTTTTATTTCACGAAAATCCTTAAACAATGAGCCTCCTGAACAACTACACTATATTGTTATACTGTCACAACAATAAATTCGGCGCCAAGTCCATCTCTTATTGTTTCCATTTCAATAAAAAGCACCAGTCGCGTAAAGCTTTTTTAAGCTCATCTGTTGATCCTTTCCAACAGTGATGCACAATGCAATACAGTACTGAAGAGTGCTATCCCCCTCTGATCTTTTGACTGAAAGAATTCAGCTCAGGATAACCAATTCCAAAGTCTCGTTTACATATTCAGAGCATGAAGACAATTGAAAGACAAATGTGGGGGCTGAACAGGCCGCGCACAGAGCTATGAATTGAAAAGAGAGCCTAAACTCGCATCTACCAACACGGCAGTCCTTAAAAACACTTCACATGGACAAACACACAAAACAATACAGCTCACATAAATATCTCAGAAAGGCAATAGTAGTCACTATCAGTAGCTTAGACATTGACTTGAAGGTCAACCATGTTTCCGTCTATGCTCACAGTTCACTGTTTGACAGTACATTAATTGGAGTTCCACATCAAATCAATCAGTAAATACAGCAAGTCAGTCAAAGGAAGAGAGGCCCAGGCCTTGAACTTATGCAGCTTGGGAGCATTTTCTAAATTCTCTATTCCAATATGCAAAATAATACCCGCTAGCTTGTTTATCTTCAGTGTCACACAATAAACCAGAACTAATAAGACTGGATAACAGTTACAGTATTCAAATTAAATTAAGGAAAATAAATGATAAGAAGTCAGGCAGGATATCTTTTAAACCATGCAAAAAATTTGCTATCCAGTCATTGGTTCATATGCAATTGCACTTTTAGCTTTTTGTTACTCCATTACCATACAACATTTCCAAGAATTACTGACTGCTTATTCACCACAACTGCAACAACTGCTGCCAGAGTTTTTCTAGATACCACCACTGCCACTTCTGCAACACCTACTGCTGCCACTGCTACTACTATTACAACTACTAATGCTTATACTACCGCTACTACTGCCACTACTATAACTACTACTACTAACACTACAAATATTACTACCATTACTACTATGACTACTACTACTAATATTACAACTACCGCTACTGCTATAACTAATACTTCTACTACACCCTCTGATACAACTATTACTATCACTATTACAGCAACCACTATCACTTCTGCATCCACAACCAATATGACTACTATATGACTACTTGGCCACTCAATTCCCTCACACCTTATATATTCAAACTATTCCTTTGCTGAAAGGTATCCAACAAATAGAACGTTATGGTTTTTTTTTTAAACCTTTATTTAACGGAGAAGATGTTTCTCTTTTTCAAGGATGCCCCTGGAGAAACACCAGGGGCGCGAATCCCAAAAAGCCTTCCTGCTAATCAAGTTAGCAACTTACGTAGTTTGTCCATGCACAGTTAATGGGTCCAACTATGTAAGTTAGCATCTGTGATTTTGGGAAAGCTGTAAAATGGTGGAAGCTGTCATCCCCTCCTAATGAACCAGGAAAACAAGATGCGTAAATTTCTATATGAGTCCCAAGTTATGTAAAAATTATTGATATGAGCAGATATGAGCGCATCTTTACACAGCATATAGGTTGTATTAGTTTAATTAGTCTTCGACTTAACAATCGCTTGATGCATACAATCATGTCATTTGTTGCCATGTTTTCAACCTCAGTAAGACTGGCGACTTCTGAGCTAAAGTTATGCGAAAGATGGTACTTCCAAGTTGGCTTTAATGGCTCAAGTCAGTGCTATACAATATCTGGTTCATCAATAATGATCAAAACTTCGTATTGACAACTAACTGTTCCTACATGGCTGAGTTGGATGTCTGTGAACTCATCGCTGTTAAAATGTGTTCAGGCCACTGCGATAGTTAGCCAGTAAGGTAGTTTGCTAAAGCCTAACTCAACAGTTCTCAAACGGTCCTGGGGTCAACGCCGCGTGCGATGGTTTTTGCCACAACTGGATTTGCTATTGCAAGATTTTAATGAGCTCCAAGCAATTATTCTTCTTAACGAGTGGCTTATAATGTTAGAGGGGCGTTTCACTCTTTTAAACCCTATTGTGACTGAAATGGCTATGCATTCAATGATTTTTGAAAACTCAGTGCAAGTAGCAGCAATGTGTTTGTAAGAATAGACTACACCTTATGACAGAATAGACTCCAAGCTTTTGACCAATAACAATACTTGTTAATCTGCTAGGCGTGGTGTTGTAATTATGACTGCATTATGTAAATCCCACGGTGCTTGCTACTGCTGAGGGGCTTTGGGTTCACCAGCTTAGTATCACGTGGTGGTTTCGGACGGAACAGTTACCAGAAACCACTCCCTAGAGAGAAGTGGATGTGGGTGCCAGTACTGAGACTTGTTTGTTGTAGGCATCCGAATTAGTGATTGTCTGAGATGTTTAACATTTGAAACCTTATGAGATTTACATTAAGGATTCCAATAAATTTTGCACAAAACATTGAACTCACCTTAAGTTCAATTTGGAATCAGTAAATGGAAATTTTAAAGTTAAACATTTTAAAGAAACATTTGACAATTCCACTAAATCTGATTCCAACAGCACAAGTCCGGTTTGGCATTTTTGTCAGGCCTCTCTATTGCCCTTAAAGGGTGTGTCCCTTTATAAATTTTGAGATGCCTAAAATGGCTGCATTAATAAAAATGTTAAGGAAAAAAATAAATTAAGGGTTTAAAGGGATTTCTATTGCCACTGGACTCAAATGGACCTAAAATTATACATACAAAGGAAAGTATAATGGAGAGACCTTATTTAATGCAAATATTTGAGGTTTGACCTGAATCATGCAGCATGTACTTTGTCCGCTTTGAAGGTTTTTCAAAGTTTTATTCTAAAAAATGACGACTATGATAAAGTGAAGAATTTTTTACTTTATTTCTCAAGGGAGAAAGTGAAGAATATTTTTCAGAACCCAGGGGGAACCCTGCCTGCCGCCCCAAACCATGACGACTATTCTCTGCAGCGGAGAATGCTTCTGAATTCAATAGCAAAAAATGCTTGGTAATTAGAAGTTTGGTAAGTCAATGACTGGCATGACCTTTGCAATTGTTCATTTACTTTTGCGCACACGTTTCTTTTTATTACAGTGTATCTGCACTAAACATTGGTCAGAAATCTGCAGGTCCTGTTGCTCTTAATTACATTTCTGAATGCATTTAAAACTGAATTAGTGTTATTATTACTGATATTATTTCTGAGCTCCTCGTGACCAGTTAATACCAGGCTTTCAGAGATGAATTCATTAGAGGCAAACCTTTGGGTCATTTTCACTCCAGCAGGCAACATTAGAGCCAGAAGGAATGTCAGTACTGTAAACCCAGAGCTGGTCTCAAGAATAGCGGTACGAATCGTGCCGGAGTACACTTTATAGATTCACTGCTGAAGTTAGCACGAGTACTTGACTGGTGAAATGAAATGAATGATAGCAAGTCATTACATAATGAATTCCAAAAGACAATGGATGCTGCAGCTTTTCATGTTTTCTTTCCAGGTTCACTTTTTCATCACATCCTGAGCGGGACAACACAAGGTGAGGAGGGAAATGTGCCACAAAATTCAGCATGCATTTGGCTACACATAGCAGAGGACCACAAACAATGAAAGGCCCACCAACACGTTGCCACAGCCAGTTACCCATTACAAGTCATTTCAAAATCTGTCCTATGTGGCATCACAAGGGAAAGAGCTCACTCAGAATAATGTAGGAACTGATTAAGTGATCGGCTGAAGTTGATTAGTCTTTTTTGCCTCCGGGCAGTCACTTCCCCATGTAAAGTCACAAAGGAACGGATTTTGAAATGGCTTGTAATTGCTAATTGGCTGTGCACCTGGTGAGACGATAGGGGACCTTTAATGTTCCGCAGCTTACACAGAATGTAGTGAACACACACAGTATCCCTGCCCTGCTCTCAACCCCAATGAGAGGAAGCCACTGCTACAGGGAGTTATCATGGCTAATGGAAGA
The DNA here is from genome assembly GCA_029721435.1 of Gymnothorax reevesii. NCBI lineage: Eukaryota > Metazoa > Chordata > Actinopteri > Anguilliformes > Muraenidae > Gymnothorax > Gymnothorax reevesii. The sequence goes on from CM056574.1 coordinate 127,186,635, forward strand.
AAAGGAAATGCACCATTATCCTCTGTTCAGACCAGATACTAAGCTGCCCCAGATCCAGGTAAAAATTGCAAAACATGAAGATGCACGCAACAAAATGGATGTTTGAAATGGTGGGATGGAAACAAGGAGTGTGATGGGATGAATCACTTTTACAGTTAAGCTATCTGGGCCTCAGTCTCAGGGGGAGGGGTGAATTTGGTTAGTCATCATCGGATCAATGGTCACAGGAGTGCAGAGGGCTACTGACCCCCATCCTTATCAGGTTCCATAATATATCAATATAAGTTGGACTAATGCAGGCCAGAGGTCTGTAAGTTCTGACGTGCATGGAGATGGAGGGATGGAGGGGAGGGTGGAGGGAGGTGTGGTTGTGGTGGTGGTGGTGGTGGTGGTGGGGGGTGGGAGGGGGGTTGAATACAGAGCGGGTGACTGGAAAAGGCATACCGTACCTTGGGTAGTATCTGGGAGAGTGGAGGAAGTGGTGGTAGTTGTGGGTGTAGGGGTAGTGGAGAGGGCATCTGGATGGGGAAAAAAATAAGGAAGCAAATGACATATAGAGAAATGAGTCGTAATTTATAAATTAAACTTGCCAAAATGGAGATTGCAAAAAGGTAATGAGGGGAGGGGGTCCTGCTGGAGTAGCACGACGTGAGGTCTGCACTCTTGAATGTAAAGAAAACCGGTACAGAAACCGTATATTAACCGATCTTTGTATAAAGACCTGTTAAGCCCATCTTCCACTGAAAAATAATTATAACCCTTCCTTAATATTATACCTTAAAGTTGTAGCCTACCTTGACCTTACTTTAAACTTATAAGACAAAAAACTTTTTTGTTTTGTGGTTAAAATTTCCATTAACTAAAAAAATTACAAATAAAACACACGTAATACTGTGTAAGATTAAGTGCGCAGACCAGAGAACCCTGAATGATGGCAGACAAACCTTGCATAGAGAATTCACTTAGCGCTCATCTTCCATCATTACCTCATGTAATAAACTCCACAGGAGTGGTGCTGGGTTTCATTCAGACAGCAAAAAGAGGGTCATGGTATAAGATTCCAACATCCATTGATCAAGCTCATGTTATTAGCCTCTCATTCTTATAATGGTTTTTACTCTTTTGTGATTCTAATTTCCCATTGCAGTACTTCCAGACAGATATTATATTCGCCGCTCAAACCCTGTAATATGGAATATCAAACAGGTGCAAGAGAAACTGCTGAGCAATCACAAAGATAGCTGCAGGAACGGCTGTACAGTATTCATTAATGTAAAATGTATAGACTCTACAAAATGAACGATTATACGCTGATCACACAGGTCCTTCTCGTGAGTCATTGCATATCTCTCCACACAGCAGTTAAAGTTCATTTACTGAGAGTAACCATGATCTTAAAATCGTAATAAATTTTGCGTAATTTCACGATTATAATCTACAGCCACACATTTTTTCAAAATATCACAATAAAATATTTTTTAAGGTGCCAAGATTGTTTCCTCAGAGAGAAATGTAATAAGGTCACAGACTAGCTCATAGGCTTGGCATCGGCAGGACCCTTGCTTTACATATCCAGTGGAAATATCACTTTGCACAATTGCGGAATTACAGCACGAACAGAGAGCAAGAAGGACTAATTGCAAACAAAGAAGAAAATGAATGCAGGAAAAATGGAGAGGCAAACTGGGGGTTATTTTCATTGGTACAGAGGTGTGAGGGAGAATGGGGGAGCAACGCAAATGATTTTCCTGTCCCTTGCAGACAGAATGCAGGCCCCTCGCTGGGGGACATCAGTGGAGAGCGAAATTGGCTGGCTGTCTCCATCGCGTTATTGTCCGTGGTCCATCAAAGGACCGCGGCAGGGGGCCAAACACTTCCCGGCTAATGATGAAACATCAAGGAGAGAATAATGTCGCTGGAAACCAGAGTGTCGAGTGACGGCCTCCGATGGAAACCTTTCAAGAAAAGAGGTTCGGGGGGGGGGAGGGAATGACATGCCTTCTGACCGACTCAAACTGCCTATCAGAAATGTCAGCATCTGCACAGAGGAAATGAAATTGCCTGCATGTGGAAGGAGAGTGGGGGCATGTGATGACAAAAACACGCTCTGATTGGTCGTCGCGCTCATAACGGCCAGGCAGAGCAAAATTACCCGTGGCCGATTTTCATGCCACGCGACTTTGGGTCAAACGTTCCGCAGCCTGGGATATACGTACAGGAAGACTCAAGGCTATCACGGGCACATCTGCAAACCAAGTTATTTTCACTCATCAGCTAATAAATCAAACCATGTTTGACCAAACAAATTCTTCCTCTATTCCCTTCCAACATTTAGTTATTAGGAAGCTATTTTGCCTGTACTTGTAACGCAGATACTGGGTAGCTGAGCAGGACAATGCTCTTGAACTTGGGGATTTTCTTTATTCCCACCTTGCTGATTCCCATACACAACATGATAGCAGTGAGGTGGGGGGGGGGGTTGGGCGTCCATGTATTCATAAGTTATGTAACTAACCCATCCACGATTATGGTTATGGTGGGGCTGCAGCTTATCCTGGCATGCAATGGGAGACAGGCAGGTCCACAACCCGGACCGCTAGCCAATCATTTGCAGATCACACACAACATTCATTCACACGCGCACAACTGTGGGCAATTTTAAGTCCCTACGAGGCCTAACACCCATGTCGTTGTACCGTGGGACTGGACCTAAATACCCTTACACAGAGAGGGTGCGACTGCTGGATTTGAACCAATCATCTTCTTGCTGTGTGCTTCCGGTGTCACCCACTTCACCATCCTTTTCCATCAGGCATATCATGTCTCAAGTTTCCCAAAAATAATCTTTCAAGTAAACATTTTTATATTTGATGCTGATCATACTTGTGCAAAGGGGAATTTCATATTTAATCGTACATCCAAGCTTTGTTCCATTTGAACAGCGAGAAATCAATGTGATTTCAACGTTTATAGCACTCAGTCTCCATGAAAGTAAGTTATTCACCGTCAAAATAACTATACAACCTATGGTGACCAACTGCAATGAATCCAACAGTGCGTATAGTGTGGAAATGAAAAGCAAGTATTGCTAATAATTTAAGTACTTAAGTAGAACTTCTTAAGGAAACCTGTGGTTGTCCACTTATTTTAAACATAAATAAGAAAGACTATGCTTAAAAAATAATGGAAGGATGTTTTCTTCAAGTTGAAAAATATAATTAAACTTGACCAATTTGGTTAATTGTCTCCAAATAGGGGATACAACTTAATACCCAGGATATGACGTCAATGTGCTAATTTCAGGAAAATATCCAAGCTATATCAAGTTAGGGCCATAAATATTATTGTAATTATTGTTTTATCTGGCTAAAATAGCAGGAAGAGAGGAAATAAAAAATATATACTATATACTATATACTATATATACTAGGTGTAGATTTTCAGCTTTTATTTCAGGGTATGTTCATACAAATTGGGAGAACAGTGTAGGAATGACTGCACTGTATAATGTACCATATTTTTGCAAGAGCATTTGTCAAAAATTAGTAGAGCTGTAGGGGTCTTCACTGGAATAAAGAGAGAAATTGTGCTGTGGCCTGTAGTAGGACCATGACTCTTGTAAGGGGCTTTCAGCAGGAGGAATACTTGTTGGGAAGCTAAAAGCTAACAGGATAAATCAAGCCTCTGAAACACAAAGAGAACTATTGTCCTTTAAATAGAGGTAAGATCAACAGCACTATACTGTTGTAATTGACTGCTATCATACAACCAGCGACCAAATAGAATGGGAGAGACTCTAAAAAATGACTATTGACATTAAGACCTTTGAAGGAGAGCATTTACTAAGCTGCTGGCACAGGCGCCGGGCAGGCCCTGATTGGATAAGCAGTCATCGTACCGTACGATGAGATGGTGCATGCCGCAATGGCTGAAATGGCAGTTCTCTCGTCGATACTAGACCCAATTTCACATCAACCCACAGAGCTACTCACCACAGGTGACGGTCGGCTGTAGCACAGAGAGGACCAGATATGTGGGAAGTGTCATTTTTAGAGCGACCTCAACCACTCACTAGCCATAGACTATCAATCCTATGAAGAAGCTCTTCAATGTATTTATGGGAAGAACACAGAACCTCTTGGAAGGCATGACTCTTTTTCCTACTTGCACACTGCAGGTAAAATCGCAACGAATTGAAGGGCTTCAACACTTCACACATCTTTTCTCCACGTTGGATGTTATTAACTCTGATTTTAATGGAAACAGAACACTTGAGCCAGTTCCAGGTCAGTGCTGTACTCTGTCTTCGGTCAATTCACTAATTAAACAAGCACTTTTGATTGGCTGTAACCAGAGACCTGATGTTTGAGAGGCATACTATAATTAAGATAAATTATAACTTTTTGAATATATTTTGAACTGTGTACCCACTTATGGATAAATGTTGGTTGACATCCAGTCCTGAATTAGCCAATCAGAGACTAAGGGTTAGCAGAATCAGCATGTCTGTTGAATTCATGACAGGTAGCTTGCAGGCATGTTCAGAGAGGACATTTTAAAGTGTTTGCGATATTTTTAAATTGGAGATGTCAATCTTCACCATCGATCCCAGCCCATCAAGGCAGAGTAGCTTCCTGTCTGAGATCATGCTGATTCATTGGATGAAATATTCCATCGATTGGTTTTTATTCTCATGTTTTTTTTTTCCCCTCTGACTGAACATTCTGTTTTTATGGATTGTGTTTGTCTATGTATGGAAAGCATTTGCCAGACATTTCAGTAGGCGACTCAAAAATAAATATGCTTTTTTTCTTTTCAAACAAAAGCTCCCTCCGCGACTGAATGCTCATACTCTGTGATGCATACAAACACAGCAATCATCGCTGCTAAACTGTATGTGACTGGGCAAAAAAGCGAGTCTAGATGCAAATGCGGAAACTTGTTGTATTATTAAAGCACACAACGTTCGTGCAACAAAAGTTCCGACCAGCTTTTGAAATGTAATATTCATATCTTCCTACTTCTGGAAATTAGAAGAAAAATTGTGTGAAGATTAAAAACAATCCACCCAGAGGGATTTCTTTTTTATTTATGTATTTATTTATGGTAGGAAAGGAGGGTGAGGTGCGGGAAGGTGATGGTCCTATGGGGAAACGTTTTACCTGTAATCGGAAAAAAAAAACATTGAAGTGCCAAATTTAAATATTTAACCGGTGAGGTTAAAAATACATTTACTTTCAGTTTCATCTGTGATTGATAAACCAAACCAAAAATGGTTTCCGCTAATGCCTTTTTGGCTAATGAATATTAGATGCGTCCCAGGTCGAGTGCCTTCTACAGGGTACCAGGTACTCTAAGTAACAGCAGGCACACCAATGGAATTTAAGCCTAAAAACTGTGGAAGGGAAATTGAAAAAACTCACCATCTGTGGCATTTACCTTGTAATGAAGAGTACTTCATATAAATCTCAGGAGGCAAGAGTGCATCTGCACCTCACAAGAACACAAATCACTGTTTTTAATAACTAAAGAATGAAATAAAAACAAAAAGAAAAGAAGCATGATGCACACTGACACATTTGATTTTGGAGAGCATGACAAATCTGTTAGTCAAGAGAATAAAATTCCATTTCGGCTTTGTACTAACTATCTGAAGAAAAACATAACTGGCTCTAGAAACAAAAGGTTCAACACAAAGACCCGCAGTTTGTTTACCCTGATGGATTTAGATGAAAGAAATAAACAGGGAGGCCAGGAGAGCTACAGACGCAACCAGGGCGAGTAAGGTATTGATAAATGATGATGGACATCCAGGAATCCCACATAAAGAAGACAACCAGGCTAAGTACAAGGTGTCTTATCTGCTCATACAAGCTCATGCTCACTTCACGTGAACTTTGCGCACAACCAATATGAACAAATTACAGATTCTTTCTTGCGCTTCACCATCTTTGCCAAAGTGAAGATTCATTTGGTCTTAAATTACACCAATCTGGTAATTTAAGAGTTACTTAGCTATGCAATTCAACCAATAAAAATAAATAAATAAATAAATTCATTTAAAAAACAAGAGTTGTCAGAAAGACAACAAAGCTCACCGAGGCAAGGTTTAAGTTTTTCTGCACGCGGACGAATGCGGACGCCGGGGGTACGTCAATAGCTCTCCGGACATTATTCGTCCCGGCGAGCTAAAAAGACAATTTAGCCACTGAAAAATGAAACATAAAACTGTATTTTTCCACAGTGAGTAGAACTCAGGAGAAATGACTTGCAATAACAACTCAACACTGATCGCTGACAACGAAAACACATGATCATGATGAAACCCAAGGTCAACAAGTCCAGTGATACTTCACATCACGGTGGCTATATTTACAGTAACAATAGTGACTGTAAATTATACCTTAGGAAAAAATACATTACAAAAAACTTTGAAAAAAAAATTGAAAACAAAAACAAATGGCAGATATGCTGGCATGAACTCCAAAAAAAAATATATTATGTAACCACTCGTTTCTAAACAATTACTCCAACAAAACAGTAGCCCTGCATTTCCTTGAGTTACCACTCGCTTCAATATAACTACAACTCTCATAGCTACCAAATACAGCTGCTGTTGCTCCTACAACTAATATTTAAATATTTATGGTTTCAACAGCACTTGGAAGCAAGGCTCTGCTTGGCTCTGTACTGGGGCTACAGAAAATCACACCTTCCGTTTGGAACAAACATGGCTCCACACTTCACCACAGTCACCCAATCAAGACAAGCTACCATTACGCCATATTAAAATCAATAATGACATAATTCTGAAAGTGCAACATGCAAGAAAACGTACGCTAATTTCCGCCAGATAACAGAATACAGCTCAGTCCATGCAAGTAAGAAAGACATAATGCAATAAAAAAAGCACAAGCCACTAAAAATCACAAGATTGAAAGTAGGTTCATTAAAAGTGCTAGAAGATAATGTCACATTGGGCCTAGTAAGCTTCTGTCCATGGTAAGCTCCAGGGGCTATGACATGATTTGCCCAATCACCCCCAATAAGCATAATTAACACTCTGACACTTCGGACTGTGCACATATTAAGTTGCCAATACAAATAGAGAAATAAAAATAAAAAGCAAGCAATTAAGAGATGGCTGAATGAGAATGGCACGGCATACCTCTCCTGCAAGTTGCATAAATGCTTAATTACTGTACATTAAGAGTCTATACCTCTTGAACAGAAGACATTCTGTAAACAAGCTTGGTTTATTGCTGTGCATTTTCCAGTCTAATGAATTGTGCACCTCTAAAGTTTATGTATGGCCTTTGTCTAGTCTTATCAAGAGGCAAATCAAGGTTTGACATTATAATGTGCCATTCACAACGATCAATGGACCAGCAGTGGTACAAGAGGCAAGATTCAATGAAGCTGAAATACGCTCCTCAGTGTCTTACAGCAACATGCTGCAACATAAGTTCAAATCCAATATTCCATAAGTGAAAAGTCAAAGTTCCTGCTTCGAGGAAACTGCAGCTGTGGGAACAATGACCCAGTCCAAATTTTATGGTTTCTGGACAATTGCAGTCTATCAGACTGAACACATTCGCTGACTGAACCTCTGAAGAAACACTCTCTCCTTTCAGAGTGATCTTTGGCACTGTGTCACCTGACAGGTACTGTGTTGCTAAAAATTATTCATGAAGTTTTGAAACTCAAGCTGAGATTAAAAGCAAACTGAAGCGTATCACTCACTCACAGTTTGTCTTTTGTCTTATTATAGAAATCTCAAGATGTTTTCATTCGCACATGTTTGTATGAGAGGTAAGAAAAAGAGAGCAGAACAGAGACTGATGGTGGAAGGAAAGACAAATATAGGAGGCACAGATTTTCTCGAAATCCAGACAGCATCATATATTTAACAGGTTGCATGCAACACTGCACGTCCACATTTATCAAGCCAAAGAAGAAATGGGAGTGAAAAACTGTGATATGGCTACAGTTATAAGCAAACAAATCAAGATAGGCAGTACTCATTCTAACAGCTAACACTCTGAAGTACACCAGCACTGAATAGCTGGGACAGTGCCAATGTTTTGCAAACCACCCACTACAACTCTATGGCCTCCTCTAATGTGTTACAGCTAATGTGGGTTGAAGCTAGTCGGAATCCTAGAACTAATATTTCTCGGTGCACAACCATCTGTTGTCCATCAGCGCCGTGCTTTTGACTAACAGGACCAAGACTTGCAGTGACAGAAATATCCTCTCTTCACAACTCCTGCAACTGTGCAGCAGGAAACTACTACGGCAGACCAGAGATGACCATCAAATGAAAACAGGATCCTGTTATAGATGCAGAATTTTATTGGGTTAGGACTGCTCTGTAAAGCGGTTATGCTGCTGGAGGCAAGATCCAGATTCTACTGCAGGGGCTTTCTGGATGGGTGTGTAAATTGCTTTAGAAATGCATCAGAAGGAATGCATTTTTCTCTGTAACCAGTTTAGTCTTAGCGGCCCAGGAACAGCCCTCCATCACTCACCCTGACAGACCTCTGAGACAAACAGATTAAAGGAGTCTTCCCACAAGTCTTACAACTGTTCCCACCACATCTCTCTCTCTCCCACTCCCTCTCTCTCACTCACTCAGTCACCAACCGAAACTCTCACTCACTCACTCACTCACTCACTCACTCACTCACTCACTCACTCAGAAACAGTTACAGGTGCATAAGTTACCGGTAGTCTAGATGTAGCAGTAGTATAACTTTAAAATTATTTATTATTGTGTGCAGATTATACAATTAGTGAGGTTGTAAATCGTTGTAACAAGAAAATGGAAATGGCATTACAGTAGCATGAGTTCACAGCTGACAATGTCTGTGTGTGTGTGTGTGTGTATGTGAGAGAGAGAGAGTGAGAAAGAGAGAGAGAGAAACTTTTTTGTTGTTAAATTGAATTACATTATTTTCTTTCTAGTTTCACGGCATTTTTTCATGCTTGGGCAACATGCACTCATGTATGTCATGTCAATAAAGCTCAAAGGAATTGACTGAGAGAGAGGGAGAGAGACAGAGAGAGAGAGAGAGAAAGAGAGAGCGCACAAGTGCATAATGAGGAAAAATCAGCTTTTCTTGACACAGCATCATCCCTCGAAAGGTGGCAGAGACCAACAAGGAAGATTTATGTCTTTTCATTGTCTTTCATTAGTTCTCATTTGTTTCACTGTTTTTCATTAGCTGAAGCCACATGTAGCCAAAGTAACCACCAGTGCTATCTGCCAATTAATCCTAGCCTTTCTTACATCATTACAGGTTGTGCCATGATGCAGTACCACTCATTACAGAAATTATAATTAGCAATTCACCGCTGCCATCAACCTTTACCTCCAGCTATGTCCAACATCGCTGTTTGACTGCTCCTAACAGGCACTATGCACACTGTAAATAGGCAGATCCAAAACAAACACGGCACTATTGACTATCAAATTAAAGGGGACCTATTATGCAGATCCTTCTTTTAATACATATAGATAATATTATACTGCTGGATGTCCATACTCAACCTCTGAAAAGTTTCTAAACATAAGATACAGGGGTTTTGCCGTAATCCAAGAACGCGATTTTGTGAGCGTGATTTCCTCTCTGAACAGCTCCTCCCGAGATCTTCATGAGATCTGGGCAAAACCTGACATCAGGTTTTGCCGTTCAATTAGTACAGACCTAGCCAGAGCCAATCACGGTGCTGGACCTGCCCACAATCGAAACTATTCTAGCAGGCACTAACAACGGCAGATCATACTATGCCTTAGTAGCATCTACACTTTTGGAAATACAAAAGAACCACAGATCGTATGAGGTTTAGTTTTGTCAGTATCTCTCCCAAAGCTGCTTGTCCCTTTACTTTTGAACGCGAAGAAAAGCACCTACCTCTCTTCCAAAAGTCAATGCCACCAGAAATTAGTGGGTAGCTTTTTTTGTTTGCTGGCAGCAAATAGCCACGGCTAAAGGGAACATGAGCTGTTTGTGCTTAGCATTTCACCAAAGACAGCTTTGTCAATAAAGGATAATTCAACACAGGATAAGCATTTCAGCTGCTTCTCAAACCTGAAGCAGTTGATTCGATCAATTGCTCGGAGCCACAAGCTGTAAGTAACAATATAACAGTAAATAATGTAAGTGAAGCGAACGTGTTACGGGTGGCTAGCAGGACTGCTAACGATAGTTAGCACTAACAACTGGCCTCAAACGCAGGCTTTGTAAAATATCTGAAGTTAAATCCTGGATCAGTAGCGACTGTCCTGGACTTACAGACGCAGAAGCTGTAAGTTGCATTTACTGCATAAGCAAACCTGACGTGATACCCAGTTGATTGTGGCTGTAGCACTGCTGCTAATGTAGCCAAGTTACTGTTGCTCATGTTTGTGTCCTAAATATGCAAGAGTAATATCAGGGGAAATTCTACAGAAGGTGTGTGAACATAAACCTCAATTGAAGCTTTTTTACTTGTTTGCAATTTGGATGCTTAGTACAACTGTCCACGGTAACGGAACTTGCTGTCTGTAAAACCTGTACTGCAAGGGTTTTTCTCTGTGGTTGTTACGACCGATCGGTTGCCAGCTACTGCATGTTAATTTGCGCGCCGTGCTAAATGCTCCTGGTTAACTTATACGCAGTAATTTTGATCGGTATGCTTGTGTTACTTCCATAAGCATCAATGTGGCAAATTCATCATAACGTTGCCTGACTGTAACCACTACAGTTGAAGCTAACCGGAGAGGGGCTGTATGCGTCCGCAAAGTTGTGCTGAAAAGGCTGCATTTAGACCAGACGTAGGTTTTGCAGAGCTTGGGATATGTGTTTGGGTTTGTTTACGGCTGCTTGTGATCGCTTCACTTATTCATGACCGGGATCAGCCGGATACTTCACAAATATCTGGGATAGCCCTTCTACCGTGAAAGCAATCGCGAAACTCAGAAGCTCTGAGTTTTGTGCAGATTTCTCTGCACAACCACAACATAATGTCATCCCCCTTTAGAAATCGTTCTGGCTGATAAAAAACTGAAAAAGGCGGAGATTTAATAGGAAATTCTTTCCTGTAGAAGTGACCGATTCGCTAGCTCCTCATAAGCAACTTGTCCAGACTAATGGAACTTACGGTCTGTAAAACCTGTATTAGGTTCATAACATAACCAGAGCTCTCTCCAGCTGTTGCACTATCCATAAAGCTGCTTTCAGATTGGACGCGGAATGAATTTTTCGCGGGACTGATTAGCTACATTCAAAGTCAGTACAAAGACGCGAATACACGCGTTATGGGCGCGTTAAGCAGCTTTCAAACCAGACACGAAACTAATTTTTCGCGTGACATATTACATTCGAAGTCAATGCAAAGACGCAAATACTAGCGTTATGGGCCCAGTAAGCAGCTTACACACCGGAAGCGAAACTAATTTACCGCGCAACAGACTACATTCAAAGTCAATGCAAAGACGCGAATACACGCGTTATGGGCCCATCAAGCCGCTTTCACACCAGAAGTGAAACAAATGTTTCTTGCGACAGATTACATTCAAAGTTAATGCAAAGACAATGCATTGAATTTGACTGTAATCTGTTGCGCAAAGAATTTTTTTCGCGTCCGGAGTGAAAGCGGCCTATCGTACCCATTTTCCGCGAGCAAACGCAACTTCCAAAAAGGCCATTTAGGTTTCGCCCCTTCGTCATATACCAGCGCAGAAGCTGTTCGTTACTCCGCGCTGACGACACACCACAGTTATGACAACGAACCAGTAGGTCCTTATAATACACACTGAAGCAGTCCATAAGTTGTTGGTCCACTTTTTGCTCCTCACTGTCCATGTTTTCCTCGAAACTCAGGCCCATCGGATTTCCACGGTCTCCGGTCTACACTTGGGTATGTCGACCCGTTCTACAAATTTGTCTGTATGGGGTGGATTATAGCTTTCCTGCAATCCTAGCTAGAGAGTAGAAACACTGATGTACTCACCATAGTAGCCGTAGGTAGACAGCAAATTCAAGCTTGAGTTGCCAGACTTTTGCACTGCGTCCCCCACTTTCGCCCTTGTGTTTATTAGAACAAGTTCATTTCATTTCAAGATTTTTTCTTTGCAGTCTAAATGAGATAGACTAAGTTGCAAAAAAAAAAAAAAAAATTGTTGTCTGGAGACAAACAGCCATGACACATCAGCACTCCGGCTGAAGGTGATAATAACCGCGCTGCAACCTTGTGCTCAGATATTTCTCAGAAACATAATGTAGCACAATTTCAGTCTCCCCATAAATCAATGTGGCCCTAATGTAATGAGTAAGAAGTGAAAGCAGCTTCACGGCCGGTGGTTTAAATGTCAGATGAGTCCCGTTTAACAACTGTTTTCAGGTCTGACTGGTCTCAGGGGCCTTTCCTTTGTAAAGAATACATAAAATGATCAATATTCAGGTGGGTCACCTGCAGCTGTATTCAAACACTTCCTTAGCCTTTCAGGAACAGTTATGGAATGAATTAGCCGCAACGCACGAATAATATTTTGTCCTACGCCTGAGGGATGAATGAGAAATTTATCAAACCGATCAGCTTTGTGCCAGTACAAGATCACAGATATTGTCGAGGCTGCAGTGTTTCCAATAAGCAGATGTCATCCTTCTGTGGGAGAATAATTATATGAGCGAACAAAGAGCAGATGTCAGCCCCGCCCATCTTTTCTGTTTCGATTTTATTTTTTATTTTTTCCTACCGCAAGGCAGACCGAAGAAAATTCCCGCATCAGCACGCTCTGTTAAACAGCTCACCGCTCAGGTGGTGGCGTCAGGAAACAAGATGCGGGATTAAGTGCCGCCAGCCGAAGTCCCGGCACCTTGTTTCTGCATTAGCAATTCTAATGTGCGATACCAAGCGCCCATAACAGAGCATGAGTCACTTTTGCAGCGGACTGTAAGAATATCAAAGCCCTGACAGTCTATATTATATTGAACATGTCTACAAGGGAGAGCATCTTGCAATAGCTTTCGTACGTAAACCATCTTTCAGCATAAATGCATGCTCTGAGCTTTGCTCACTGATGTCCCTCATTGAGTTTGCGCCAGAAATGGGTTTACATAGCATTTGGACAGCATTTGCAAACTTTTCTGAGCTCTGCTGATTTTTACTGGTACATTTGAACCTACTTGGTGGTTTGAATAGTCTTTTTTTGTTTAGGAAAGTTCCTCACTCCTAGAAAATGGGCTGGAAGAATTTATGCCACAGCCATGGTGAGTGTGTTCGAATTCTCTGAATATTAAGGAAAGGTGGCTGAGTGCTTCCTAACTTATCTCCTTCAGCAAAGGGTGTACTGAACCATCCTGTTCAGATAGAAAGGAGACAGGCCTAACACCATCCAACAATTCCGTGCAGTAGCAATAATTAAATGAACTACCATCCATCTGGCCAATCATGAAAACAAATAAACATGATGGGCGAGAGACGCATGATCGTGTCACAAAGTGCAAATGCATTCGGATTCTTTAAACAGCGCGGTTGTCTTCCTAATCTGTTATGAATTCTCCTGTCCTTTCCCTCATGACCTTTTCCACTGAGGTAAAGTGGTTAGGAATTTAACGATAGGATGCAATTTTTTAACTATTCGATTGCAGCCCAGGTTTTCACCTCTACGATTACCTCAATTGTTCCAATATTCCAGGCAAGGTCATCAAAAGCAGAGAAGAAGTATTTCAACCCAGGTCTGTTTTTGTGCAGATGGAAGTGGACAAATGTTTGCATCCATTGAGCGAGTGAAGTGCTGCATTCTTTCATTTCCCAGGGTGGCTTTCAAAAAAACCAAACACTCTCAATCACCAGCTCCCTATCCCATCTCTTTAATTCATTACTGGAGAAGACAGGGATATGTTAATAAGTATTCATATTTATGTTATTCAGTGCAAAACTATCATTATGAATCCCTCAGTTGCAGCTTTCACTTGGTTTATTCTTATTGGCACTGCTCATTAATAACTTTAAAGAAGGTTCCCCATATCCATTGTGGCTTTTTTCAGTTCTTTCTCAATATTTTCAAATATATAATTTTTCACTTCCTATTTACAACTGTATTACAAAATTTCGACATCTCCCGTGTTGTGCCATAGAAAACAATTCAATTTTTTGTGTTTTACTGACACCTCTGATGAATGAAACCGTGCACAACTCTTAAAACAAATTTCAGAACACATCCGGGAAGAATTACAGAGATTTGATCAAAGAATCTCATAACAATAGTCATACATAGCATCAGTCAGCAAACACAATTAAGTAATTTTCCTCAAATAGTTCTATTGGAAATCTGCTGTGAAAGGTCGGCGTGATTTCAGTCCTTACCATGTACATAGAGGATGTAGTCATCATAAGACTCGCCGACCGAATTGGATGCGACACAACGATACGTTCCATTGTAGGACTTGTTGAGGTTTTCGATTAACAGATCCGTGCCCGTTATCACAGCGTGGGGGGGAACGTCATCGTCCAGCTTCACCCAGTTGATCCTTTGTGGCCTGCAACATAAGTGCCGCGTTACTATGGAAACAAGATGCTCCAACGGTGCAAAAAGCACTAGAGAAAAGCACAGCATCCGTTACCGCTCCATGACTGAAATCAAATCAGGGTCTTGTGTAGGAGATGTCAACAGGTGAGTTCCAGGCCTGATCATTTTTGTGCTGCTCGCATTAGCAGGAATGCTAATACCTGTAAGTACTGAGCATTAGGGATTCGACTCACAGTACGGTCTGTATTTACGTTGCGACACCATTTTTGCTAACCGCTACATCAGGTCGAAGTTAAGACAGTTTTGAACACGACGTTCTGAAGAACAGACTGGATTTCAAAATTTTGACCAAATACTGTGACCTAGAGGACACCATAAGATGGCTGTCATTGGGCCAAATGTATCCAGGGCCCTTAGATCTACAACGGTACCATGCAGAAATAAAATACTCCACAGCCATTATGCTCTTTCAGAAGGAAGAAGCTTTCCCCTATCATCTCAAGAGGGCTACAGGAGATTTTATTATAGCCTTGAGAGCGCTCGGTCCTATTTCATGGGGGCAGCAGACCCTTATGAGGGTACCGGCAGTAAACGGCTGTGGTTAAGAACAGCGAGAGAAGGCAAGGATGGCTTACTTTAACTCGAAAGATGGAAGTATGTAGGGCATGTTTTACGTTCCTGTGGACATCACTGCCTGACTGGATATCCACAGAGGCAATACCATTCAATTGTACATTAGTTTTCTCTTCTTATCCTTGCTTGAACCAAGAAATGGAACTTATGTCTAACTGGAGACAAATGCTTGCCAGTCTAAAATAAGTAGGGCACTCCCAAATCTATCTTACTTCCAAATACCTAAAACCAAATCACTCATTACCACAGGGACAAGAACTTGAAAAGTACACAGTGGAAGGGAAAAATAACTCCAAAGGAAAGGATGGCAGGGAGTGTTAATGTTTTGATATCTTTAAACACTTAAGAAAAGACACTGCCTTGGGCCTTAAAGCTGGCAACAGAGCTGTTTCTGAACTCTTTTTATCCCAATTTTCCTTTTTTGGAGTTGAGTTGCACGCCATTCCCTCTCTATTTCTGAGAAAATAAACATGAGGGACGTCTTCCCTGTGAGGTCTGCTCTGAAAAGGAAACGCAAAAATACTCATAAACATACACATGCACACACACGCACACACACACGCGCGCGAGCACACACACACACTAGCATTCAAATTTACAGAAATATGTATGAAGACATTCACAAACCCAAATGCATATATACACCCCAACACACACATGCACGCACAAACACACACACACACACACACACACACACACACAAGCCCACACACAGACGTAAACACATTCAAATTTAAAATTTCCACAAAAGTGTGTGCAGACATAAACAAACACACATCCATTCATACAGCAGACAAACGCAGACAGACAAATGCACCCACAGACAATTGAATAATCGGCAAATGTATAGACGGACACAAAACTAAAATATGTGAATCTGCGCGCACACAGAAACAAAATCGGCCGAGCATCAAAATTTCATAGACAAATGTGTCCGGTTTTAGTGAGACTAAAGATCCTCAAAAGCAGGTCGGTGAGAGGGCAGAGAGAGAGGGAGAGTACAGCAAAGAGGTCAGTGAAACTAAAGTCTAGACCAGGACCACCCCTTCAAACCTCCCCTATATTGATTGGACCTTCAATCTTTAGCAATTTTTCAGGACAATCTGAGAGCACAACAAAGGGCACTCACTGCAACCCTGAATCTCCTCGCATCAAAGTCTTTTCAAATCTCTGCGGAAATTTCTAGAAAGGCGATGATTACCTGCGAGGCTAGAAGGCGACATGTCACCTGACTGGTGAATTTGAACTGAATCGGGGGGGTGGGTAGGGTCCCCTCCCCCAGTAAAGAGGGGAAACTGGCACAGCGTGAGGCAGCTGGACAAAATCCTGATTTCTTCAGAGGTTTCCTGAGCGAAATGTTAGGACCCTGAATTTCTGCAGGCACATCACTGCATCGCATCGACGGCATTCAGGCAGCCAGGACCCCCCAGCCTCTGACACAGCCCAAATGGGAACCGCATCTTCCTCATACTGAACTCATACACCCTCCGTCGTTTGTATTCATGAGACGGCGACTGCTCCCGTGTATTACTTGCAGCGTGAGACTAACCCTTTCCCCTCTCCCTCTCTTCCCCCTGGTGCTGAACTCATGAGCGCCGATCGCGTTCTCGGTTTTGGCCAATTTTTGTTTGACAATCAAACAATCCGCTTTCTGTTTAGCACAGCGCGATTTACATTTAGATCATCACAGCGCGCTTCGCGGTTTCCAGGGGGACGAGGAAACCGTAAAGGAGGAGGGAGGAAATCCAAAGCCGGGGGAAAACTTGAAAATTATTCCCCAACTGCTTCTCTGGGTTACCGTATTTGAAGCTATACTAAAATGAGTTTTAGGACTCAGAAAGTGGAAAAACTAATTGACAATAACAACCAAGTAACATAAAGAATTCTTGCGTGATCTGGAAAAACCTAGAAAGTTAACCAGGATAAGTTAATCACAGTTGAGGAAAAACTTCTTGATTCTGGATATTTCCAAACATATAAAAATAGAAGCTTGATTTTGACATATCAAATGACACAAATTGTAAATGTTTTCAGATTTTCATTACCCTTAATTACTGCACATAAGAGTTATCCTGAAACTTAAAGGAGCGTCAGCTTCCAGAGTGAAAGGAGGACACAAATAAATACAGAAAGGCGTCCTAAGGACAAAGTGCTCAGCCATGGTAGATTGGAGGCGGCTCTGATTTTCTGCAGCCCTGATACTGGACTCACTGTGGCTTCCCCTTGGTTATACAACTGAGTTCCAGATTCTCTCCTTCCCTCGTCAGCCCTACAGGAAACTCTTGGACAATCTTCACCTCTGGTTTATCTGAAATAAGAGAGGGGAGGGGAACAAAATGGAGGAAGCAATTCATTAACGCACACCACTGAACTGTGCCCAGCACCCTGTTGCAGAGACAAGAATCTGAATATTAATTAATAAAAGCTTAATTTTAACAGGAAGGCCAACTGTGACCTAAAATTACTTTTGTGAGAGTTACCTGGAGGATTGCTTGTGGCCGGAACTCCAAAATATTACTAAGCCAATCAAATCGATTCCCCAAAGCAGAATAACCACTCTATAACAGGTAATTTATTTATGCAGGAACTTATACACTGTTGCGGCGGCGATGATGCGAACACCATGCGGTGAAGATATGTCACAACTTAACTTGCGATCACTCTGTCAGGGGAACACATTCAGTGCTGTATATTGACCCAGTGTGCAAGAAGAACACATTAAGGCAGCATGTCTTTTTTGACGCTGATAAAAATTATGCACGCACAATTACACCTCTATCCACATGTGACGCAACATTTGCAAACAGACCTGCATTGATTCACACCAGGTAAAGTCTTGCTTTAACTGCACAAGTATGCCGTGCAGCACCAAACATTTGCACAGTGCGTTGTAGCAAGGCATTTGAGCTATAGAGAAATTCCACAAAAATATTTCTTCTCAATAGCAAACCATGAGACAATAGAGTGGGTGACTGGAACTGCTGGTTTGGGAATTTGACCAGTGTTAATACCTCTACTCTTCTGACATGCTCCACAGGCTCTTAATGACTGCAATGAGGGTAAAATTCCCAGGCATAAATAAAAACAACAGCGAAAAGCAGTGATACTCCGCATGATAAAAATACACCATTTTATTTAAATAAAACCAAAATAACTAAAAAGAAAACAGCTATAAAATAAGAAAACAATGCAATCCTGCTTTGTTTGGGGAGGCACTGGGTTAAACCAGTACAAGGTGACGCCTAGACTGCTTTACGCAAAAACAATCTCCAAAGTACAGATTCTCAAGAATGCAACAATTGTTACTCTGCTGAGGAATTACTAGCAAATCTTTTCTGGTTATGCCCTACATTATTGAACGTTTGGACTGGAATTTTTGAGCGGCTCTCAACAGTCTATTCCAGGCACATTCAATCCAACCACCACCTGGCCATCTATGGTGCTCTGCAGACAATTTTGAGCTGTCGAACGATATACAGATGTCTCTGCACTTATGTATCATGGTAGCTTATCAACTCATTCTCCTAGCCAGGTAGTTCACCTGCTCTGTGCATTGGCTCAAGATGTTGTCAATTATACAAATGGAAAAACTGTGCCTGCAGGAACCTAATTATGCAGCATAGATTTGACAGAATTTGGGGACCAAATTTCTTGGCACAAGGTCACATGACCTCACATCCATAGGGAGTGGCACCTGCCTGGATTCATGTGTTTCACTTGATTAATTTATTCATGTTAAGTTATTTTGGTTCCAATATGTTCCAATTGTGATAACATTTCCGACAGATTATTCATGTCACCTCCTAAGCTCTGTGGCAGCCCTTTGTTTTTTTTTCTGTTTCTCTTCCACTTCCTGTCTAATTTTCTTTGCCATTATGTATGTCTTTTCAATATATTTTGCCAATGCAAAACTGAAATCTGTACATGCTGTTTTAAAAATGGAATAAAGCAATGAAAAAAAAATTTAATGATTATTATTTTGATTTTTGTATTTGTTTTATAATCATTTCATTAATTAATTCCATTTATTATTAATATTGAGTAGGTTGACTGACTGCAGAGTTCGCTCCATTTCAGGAAAACACTGTTGCTACTGTAGAGAAAACTAGTCTTAACAGCAGACATTTCATCATGCATATCATGGTGGTTAAATATACATTTGTGCATGCAGCAGGGAGCAATGTATGGTGGTATATGCAGTAAAAGGAGTCTGTGAGTGTTACACAGGGCAAATACTGTCTTAGTTAACTACACCAAGCTAACAGTGGGGTGATATATATGAATCTGTCAGCTTTTGTCAAGTGGTGTGTCAAGGGGCCTACACACCCTGTGAACCAGAATCTGACCTTTAAGAGCCAACAATAACAACTCGCCGTCCATCTATTTCATTTACCGCCTACTGAGCGACTCTTCTTTCCCCTGCCGACATATTTCAGGGGCACAGCTAGCGTGATGAGTCACAGTTCGATATGTAAGCCCGCGTGGGGAGAAACCCTTGAAAACCACACAGTTTCACCCCTCGTGACGTCTCCTTTTCAATTAGGAAACGGTCACAAGTGAGGCGTTGTGAACAATGGAGCGTGTACATCAGACAAACAGGTGATGAGCTGAGGACGCCCCAGGTGAAGGTCTATTGGTATAAGGCTCCAGAGAAAAGCACTTAACCTCAAACTGCTTTAGCAAAATACCCAACTAAATATAATGGAAAAAACTGTGAGGAAAGTGTTAGCTGTAGCATCCTGAAAAATAACAATCTTTTTCGAAATTTAATAATAAATACCTCCATTGATGTCGAACATCTGACAAAAGAGGTGTTTACTCAATGCACTCATTAGCTTCTGTTCAAAAGATTAATGGCCTTTGCACGAGCCTTCGCTGTAAGCATGATTACCATGTCATTACTGCAATCTGAGGTACATAACTGCTAAATGTGTTGAAAACGCAATGTCTATAGGGGCGTGGAAAGTGACAAATTAAACAAGGTTATAGGGGGAGTAGAAATGTAAAAGAAAGATGGGAGCGAGGCCCTTTGAATTCTGATTTTTAGTATATAATGAGTTCTCGAGGTGTGGGCGTGCGTAGGAGGGAGAGGTAGTAGTTTAAGGTTGCTCAAAGCTCAGCCACGATTTTTAATCTTCCCTTTTTAACCCCCGTTTGAAGATGGATCAAGCCGTGGTAAAGGAACACATCAAAACTCTGCCAAGGGAACCTTCTGGAGCAAGGCCACAGGTTAACTTTCAGAGGAGACTAATTACAGTCTAAACATGGTAACATTCACAAGTAAATACAAAAAATGATTCTTTGGACGTGTTATAATATTTTCTGTAATAATGTAGGTCAGCGATTCTCTTCGTCAGTCCTGGGGACCCACTGCGCATGCAGGTTTTTGATCTAACCACAATTGCAAAGCCAGAATTTTAACAAGGAGTTAATTGTTTTAATGAGTCAGTTAAAATGCCTACTTTTTTCAAATTTTTGTGATAAAGTTCATTATTAATCCCACATAGCATACAGCTGTAGCTATTTAGAATGATGTGGCCAAAGAAGGCGAACATAAAAAGAACTTAGGAAGAATTAACTATTTAAAATTGTGATTACAATTACTATTGGAAAGAAAACCAGCATGCACAGTGGGGCACCAGAACTGACACTGAAAATGATTGCGCAAGACAACTCAACATTTTATTTTAAATATTTTGTTCCATGCCTCTTTGCTGCTGAATTATTTCTTTTAGTTCACAAAACAGTGAAAAGTTTTGGCTTTGAATCAATCGGCCATCTTGTTGAAATAAAATTACGGTTCAGCACATATACTCTATGAACCCGGAGACAAGTAGCATACACTAGATTTTAGGATATCAGTACTGGTATACAGCGCCAGAAACGGCTGTACCTAAATGTCCTTTAGTATGAAGGAATAGACAGTCAAGCACACAGACATGGCTACTGGCAGGCACATAGATAAATCTTATAATGAGAAAATATAATATAAATTGTACTATATACAGTAGTTAGTAGTGTAATGATTGGCACATTTACTTCAAAAACACTGAAAACCATGAAAGGATAAATGCTTTGAAAAAACAAGGCTTATGCCGTCGGAGGCGACAGCTGGGGGTATATCCCCGAACGCCCCCAATCCTCCAATTCCCCAATCCTTGAATAGACCTTGAATAGACTTTCATTTGAACTTAATTTCAGGTCAATCAGTCAATAGGTTCTGAAGATATGGCCAAAATAGTAATTTTCCATCACAAAGCGCCACCTAGTGGCAAAATATTGAACCATACAGGTGTGATGTCTTCATGTGACACGTTGTGAGGTCATGACCTTGCAGTTGCACATAGTTTCATGTGAATTGGAGAAATAGTTCCAAAGATATAGCATATATATAGTTCCATAGATAAAGATAAATGGTGAATTTTATGTGACAAAGCAACTTTGAACCAAACAGGTATAATGTCATCGTGGGACACATCCTCAGGTCATGACCTTTCATGTGCAGTTGATTTGAGGTCAATCGGACAAATATTTCCAGAGATATGCTAAAAACAGTGATTTTTTCCTGTTTTTGGCCCCTGTAGGCCAATCTAGAAATTGTACATTGCTCAAAATAGAATCAGTTCTTCCTCTTTATGATACTTACTTATATGCAAAACTTGGAATTTCTAATTGAAATATTACTGCAGTTATCGCGTTAACATGTAAATCAGTTTTTGGCCCCTGGCGGCAAATCTAGAGATCGTAAATTGTCCAAAATCATTCAGTTCTTCCTCTTTATGATACTTACTTATGTACAAAACTTGAAATTTGTAATTGAAATATTGCTGAAGTTATCACGGAACAGCGATTTTTTCAGTTTTTGGCCCCTGGTGGCCTATCTAGGGCAAGTAAATTGTCCAAAATCGAATCAGTTCTTCCTCTTAATGATACTAACTTATATGCAAAACTTGGTATTTCTAATTGAATTATTGCAGCAGTTATCGCGTTAACAGTAAAATCAGTTTTTGGCCCCTGGTGGCCAATGTACACATTGTAAATTGTCCAAAATCGAATCAGTTCTTTCCTCTTTATGATACTCACCTATGTGCAAAATTTGGAATTAGTAATTGAAATATTACTGAAGTTATCGCATTAACACGTAGTGCGGCGGCGGCGGTCTGACCAAAAACATAATATCCCCCGGACAGTTACATAGTTTTTACATATTTTTTACAATTACATAGCTTTACCCAGGTTTTACCACATATTTGAACTTAAAGGTTGGGTCTGGAGTTTTTTGTTCAAAAATAAACTCTAGACTTATAGAAATGAAATCCGGCTTAATCATCACCTATGGGCTTCTAGTCCTGTGTGGTGGTGACTGCTTGTACAGCGCACCCTCCCCCTGCCTGTATTTTGGTTTTTCACTTTGTTTTGTTGTGGACATGGAAGTTTCTGAGTGGAGAGTCTGTGGATTCTCTCCAGCCAATGAGAGAGCTCCGGGCGTGTCGCTCTGTGGGCCTTCATAGAGCATAGCGACTGGAGCAGTCAGTGCCGAAGCAATGGCGGACGCTGCCAAAAAAAAAATAAAAAATGGAGAGGAAACGTGCAGTGGATGTAGTTCGCTTGAAAACCAGAGTGAATACCAGTTTGGCTTGCACCCGCTTCTGAGCCCTGAAGGAGAGGCCGGGGCTAGATAGCGACGCGGAATCGGCCTGCTTACTGTTAGACAGGTAAATGCAAAACACGGGGTGTTACCCTGCTTATTTAGCGACGTGCAACATAGCTTGTCATGGAGGTAAAAGCAGTTTATGTACACTCTAAGTCCGAGTATCAAACACTGCTAACACCTTTACATTTCCGCTGCTAAGTCGCCCCTTCGCTCTACCTCTCCCTCAGCCTCCACCTCTGGTTGCTTGTCATCTCCCTCGGGGCTGCGCTGGTCCATAGATGACATCAGAGTCCGTGTCAGAAGCTCTGAAAGCTTCGCTAAATTCTATCTGGGCACATTACGGTCATATGATAATTATCTGTTTACTCAATGTAGGATGTAACTCAGTATAACTAGACATTGTAATTACGTTATTATCACAACACAAATAATTTTATACATTTGCAAACTGTCTGTTAGCAAGCTAGATTGAGCATCTAAACTTCTACAGTCAATAATTAGCGTTATCATTAGCATAGCTGTTTATTCAAATGCACAAACAATAACATGTGGACACGATAAAACATGTGATACTACATTTGCATTATACCTCGTCACTCATTCCTGCAGGTAGCATGGTGCACAGATCCTGATTCAATGTGATACAGCAAGCTGGGTGCTGGGCTAGGTGGGTGTGTATCGGCAAGGCTGGCAGCGGCAGGGGGCGTGTATCGTTGAGCCCAAGAGGAGGGGCTCAGTTTGACTACTGTGTTTACAAACAGCAATGGACAAAACTCCAGACTCTACCTTTCAGAATCAGATTATTATTTGCACTGTTTGCTACATGAAGTCAGTTTCTCCAATTTCACGAATGGTGCCAATACTTCTTAACCTGATGGGATCAATGAGCTCCATGCCTTCAGAATGTAACCATCACAAACATACTGCCCAAGTAAATGAAAAATGTCCCCATTATTATTCAATTTCAGATAAAATGAAGGACAATATGCTGCGTTTCTTTCTATATTTCAATATTATCCAAAAATAAAAGGCTTAATTTTAGAATAAAACATTCACTGTCCTAGCTTTGGCCATATACTGGCCATTTATCCCAGAAAACACACTGTCTTTCATCAAAAGAGTGTTTAGAGAATGAACATTTTGCCATAAACTAGGTTAGAAACAATATTCTTCCAAAACTATATTGTCTTTTTCAGGGTAATATTGAAATTTATCCATTGAATAATGCAATACCCTGTCATTGTTTCTGAAAAATGCATTTCTTTACATCACAATACGTTAAATTATAAACTTTAAAATTACTTTTAAACCTTTTTCTATGTGCAGCTGAATCACAAAACTGACCTTTCTGAATCCAATGAAATAAAGGAGATGGTGAATCATTTCTTTTGCTATTCCACACCGGAAGAAAAAAAAAACAGATTCTCTCATGGTAAACACCAATTTAACACAGAAAATGGTTTTTCTTGAATGGAAATCAACCATCAAGTGGTGCAAAAATTATTATCAATAAGCTATTACAGGAATTTAATTAAATTTTCTAGCCCTGTCTGCATAAAACAAACAAACAAAAAAATCTCCCAGTGTTCATTTCATAAGCAGCTCCAGAGAGGAGGTGTTAAAATGACAACCAAGAAAAAATTTAGGTCTCTTGGCCCAAGAGCAGCTTTAGTGCAAACCTGAAGTACCTCAGGTGAAGTATTTTCCACACTAAGCATCAATCAGCATGTCACAGGCAGACTGTTTCATTTCACTTTTGTTAACATTCTCATTTCCTTCCTGATCATTTAAGCATGTATACCAAGCTCTGCCACCATTTTGAGCACCAGCTTGGCCTACTATCTTAAACCAGTTAAGCCAGCTCTTCCAAGTGAGAGAGAACGTTTGGCTGCCAGCAAACAAGGTATTGATTAGGAGGAAGAGTCCAAAACACTACTTGGACTGTCTTAACCCAGACTAGGATGCTAGTAGGTCTTAGAATTAGAATTATCTGCACAGAGGATTAGGGAAGGTACAGTGTATTGGAATTTGGAAAATTATTTTACATACATCGCAATACCTGCACGGCGCTGAGAATGACAAAATGCCAAAACACATCCACCAGGTATAACAGAGGACAAAAGTTATCTTCATCAGTCTCTTTTGAGTGTGAGACTCTGTGCTGTGAGCTTTAAGGGAACACTACATTCACAGAAATGATAACTTTCAAAAATGTCACCTTCATCATGCATGACGCAGTACATTACACTCTAACTGAGTGTACATTACATTACTTCTTTTTGTAAATGTTTTCACAAAGTAAATAGCATCTTCTCTGAATGCAACAACAACAAAAAAAAAAAAACATCTAAATTGGGTAACTGTGAGGTAGTCAGCCTGCTGAGAGGCTTGTCTGGAAGGTAATTTTTGCAAACTCAGCTTAAAAGGGAGCGGATCTGATCTGATTTAAGCTTACTCAGCGATGGCCAGCAATACATTTAATGGGGTAGTCTGTCTGGCTTCAAACCCTGCATTGTCCCTTTGCTTTCCAAGGCACCTTTAAGTTGACTTGATTAGTTTTAAATCTGGAAGTGCCCACGTTTTGTATTTGATTAAAGTAGACAAAGTGTTAGATCAAGACAACAACAGCAGTGCTCCAGGGGATTGAAGCATTGAATCAGCACACATTACACCATCCTGCTCCAGGCAGAACCTGCCACTGTTTGCTACCCAAAGGGCACATTGCTCTTTATATTTCCCCTATTGAAGGGGGGAGATTTTTTAAGAGGAAATTCTCTGGAGAGATAAGGAGGGCATTTTCCGAAACACTAAGAGCACTGTTTTTAACTTATTTTGTGGTTTTGAATTAGATAATAGAATAAGGTAAATTTGGAAACATGAGATCATCTTGCGCAGGGATCACTATAGCTACTTTTCCTACTCACTGACAGGAACCCTTGTGTGGGCCACACCCACCTTTGATCTCCACCTTCATTTTGAGTTCAACAATGCACCTGTAAAGTTTCTGCATTTTGTACTAGAGACGCTATTGCGGTAACAGAATCTGCCCACAGGCAGACATAGTATAAACACCTGGCAAAGTTCTCTGAACCACTTCACCGTCAGTTTCTGCTACTCTACGTGACTTCTTGACCACATTTTCCCGTGATCTCACACAAACACACACACACACACACACACACTGAACCACAAGGTGACAACAATATTAGCTGAAGCTGTCACGGCAGGTAAATATTGTTGTGATAGCCTTTGTTCAACTAACGCCATGTTTGGCCAGGCTAATTAATACATAATCATTTCTGCATTAATGTACACATCTCTTTCATTCAGTCCTTGCAAGCAGCAACCCTTTCATGTTGACTGTTAAACAGTACAGTAGTTACACACACTTCATAAATGATTAATAACACTTTACGTACACATTATTACACATTCAAAGCTTAATAAGGCTACGGGAATAATGATTTTTTAAATCCCAGTTTAATTACCACAATTTAGTGCCGTTGTTCAGTTTGTGCATTTAATTTATAAACTAAGTGTTGAGAATGTAGTTTGTATTGCCTAATATACTATTTCTGGATTAACAATCTACATGTTGATAAGTGCTGTTATTCCATAATAGATTAATGCAGGATGCATAATTTAAATCAACTCCATTATCTATTGTGTCATGGCATCTGACTTTCCCCATTATAGTATTCTCCATCCAGCAAGTTTATTTTCTTCTCCCAGGCAGACAGTGTCAGCTCTGTGCTGGCTTCAAAAACACAGGCCTTTGGGAAAGTCTGAGGTGACTCTTTGCAAATTCAGGGCTATATTGAAAAAAATCTATGCACGGCAGTCAAAAGCACATGGCACAAGTGCATTAAGGGCATGTTTACATTCACTTATGCTACTTCAAAAGTCTATAATTTGAACCATGGATATCTATCCATACATCCATTCATCAGTAAGCATAGCCATTGGTAACTTTTTCATAGCTTTGCCACAGGGGTAGATATTACAGAATATAAAAGTAAAAGCGAAACCAGTTGTTTTCTGGTTTTAGTTTCATTTATACTCCAAAAGCCAATTTGAGGACAAAAACAGGAAAAGCGTGCAAATTTTTTTAAACACACACAAAACAAAAGAACAAACAAACAAAAACAATAATGCATCACAAATTTGTTTATCCTGTTATCAAGCAAGTTGAGTTCAGCTTTGGATGGAGGGTGAACAAACCTAAATTGAAAGTAAAGTGAAAGTTTTTGTTTTTTGAAAAGGTTTGTTTTTGTTAATTACAGCTTTGGTTCTCTTTATAATCGTATTGTTCTGTTGTAGAGTAACGGGAAAAATCAGTGGGGTTCTAATTTCACAGAGAATGAAAACTTCATCACTGAAATCTCCAAAAATGTTAAGAGAATATTGTGGGCATGGTGTACCCTGCTTATGTAGGCACAGAATACTGCCTGAATAATGTGTCCTTAAGATAGCAGTGAAATACTGCCAATAGACATAAGACCAAGTTTATGTAGCCTCTGTTGCAGACGTCTTATGGCGTTCGGTTAACTTCCCTCCCCCAACAACGTCTGCGCACTCGAGCGAGGTTTTGTGTTCCACCAATCAGAAACTAGCTCTTGAAATCTAGGAGATAATTTTATATGCATAAACATATAAATCAAAAATGGCGGACCGTGGCGAACATGTTTTCTCTCGAGCTTTGGATAAAATCTGCAAAACCTTCAATACTGAAAATATGAATAGCTTACAATAAAAATATGAATAGCTTATGTCACGGAACACAAAACCTCGCTCGAGTGCGCAGAGGTTGTTGGGGGAGGAAAGTTAACCAAACACCATAAGACGTCTGCAACGGAGGCTAAAGTTTATGTTGGTCAATCGCAAAAATGCTTTTCCGACCAATGCACCTGACCACAGAGCATTTTAACACCACCTCACTCATGGGTGCACAGATGGGCACAAGTGCAATTGCTATATAAACAACGAGGCGCTGGATGGGAAAATGAGGACAGCGTTGGTCTGAAACTAACAAGGACCCTACGTTGCCTTTGGCACCACATCACATTGGGTGTAAGATAGAGCCTGTAGAGTTTGAAAGGATACAGTGACAATGAGGTTTAAATGCGCACTGTCAACTTTATTTTCGGAATGTTTTCACCCATATCTAATTAATTGTTCTGAAATGATAGCACTTTTTGCACATTGTCTAGAAGCTCCTTTTGGGCACATCAAAAAACACTGGGCACTTCAATGTAACATAGAAGACAGTTTTTCTATTTTTATCATTAATTTGCATACCCATATGATGAAATGACTGCTTGGTGTTTTTGATTCATAGAATAGATTGTAGGTATACTCCCTGATGGTGCTCTGGCAGGCCTGTACTGCTGCCATCTACAGTTCTTGCTTTTTTTGGAGACTTTTTGCCTTCAGTCCCCTCTTAATCATGCAAAATGCATGATCAATTGGATTCAAACACAAGAGAATACAGTTTTATCGCACCACAGACACTCGACAGCAGCTTTATAAAAGCTCAAAAACACAGCAACCTATGTTAGCTAAGATTTAATGTTTACATTTGTGGTTAAATTGTATTGCCTGAATGCTTTTATTACAATTACACTTGTCAAAAAAATGGTAACATCTGAGTGTCATGGCATTTGCCTGCAGGCCCTTCCCCCTGCTGCATTCTTCGCCTCCACCTTAACGAGCCACACCTATTGCTCGTTAAGGTGGAGGCGAGGTGTTGGTATTTAAGGGTTGGCTGCACCTGAGTTTGGTGCAGCAGTATACTTTGTTCTGTCTGAGAGCCCTGTTAGCGTCTGCATGCTGCTCCCCTCGTTTGTTTTAACTTTTGTAATTTAAATGAAAGAAGTTTATATTTTTAGCCAGTGCGTTTGGGTCCCTTAACTCTTTTTGGGAACATGGTCCCAGTGCCCTCTACACTCCACCTGCAGTGGGTAACTCCCCCTACCCACTGCAAGCCTACGTACTCTTTCATAATAATGGCCACTAGGTCACATGATCACAACCATCCAATCAGCACACTCATCCTGCTTTAAGCTGAGAATCTAACACATCGTTTGTCATTGGCTCCAGGCGACCCACGTGGTTCCTAATCTATCGCACTGACCACGCACAAGCAAGAAAGCCCTTCGGCACAATGGTATACCCTTTTTTTGGGAGTATTTTCTGCCATGATCATTGCGGATTGTTTACTGTTTACACGTGGTTTCCGCCATTCCGTCTGCTGCTGGCGACGCATTTGTGAGCTCGGCGCTG
Source organism: Gymnothorax reevesii (assembly GCA_029721435.1). NCBI lineage: Eukaryota > Metazoa > Chordata > Actinopteri > Anguilliformes > Muraenidae > Gymnothorax > Gymnothorax reevesii. The sequence continues at coordinate 127,215,722 of CM056574.1, forward strand.
ATTGGTCCTCAGTCGTCGTTGACTTGCGGTTGCCACCTAGTGGCCATTATTATGAAAGAGTACAAAGGCTTGCAGTGGGTAGGGGGAGTTACCCACTGCAGATGGAGTGTAAGTTCCCTCCGGCTTTATGTCTTTTGCCGGCAGGCTACAACCATGACACTGTGTGACATCTGTCATGAACTGAGTAGAGTGGGATCAACTATAGGATCAACAATGAGCCACAAGGGATGCGTTTATAATGTAGAAGATGATGAAAATAGAAGAAGGCATGGACACGCCACTGTACCTAATAATTTGCTCAGTAATAAAATCATCCCTGAAAGAGACACCAGGGAAGAAAACTGGAATTTAAAGAAAACCATTAGAGTAATCCCTCAGCCTAAGATGATCTGGCCCCGACTGATACAAAATCAGCTACGTACGTACAAGTACACACAGGACAATCAGAGTGGCTACATCTGATCACACTAACCCCAGGATTACACCAGATGCCTGTTCGGTCTGCCTCCGCTTTGCTGCGTGTTTGATTCCTACTTTGTCGTCCGTCAACACCCACTGGCTGTGTTTTCACAACACCGCAGGACTGGACGGCAAGAGAAGCGAGACTGGCGAGATCATGCGGTAATTACAGAATCAGATAACACGATATATATGGTATTAAACGCAATGACAAGCAGGCGAAAGGTTTTGTTACCCAAAGGAAGGAGTTGCAGAATGGTTGACTAGCTTGAATTTGTCTCTTTTTAGAGATTTTTGAGGCTTCTGCCATGGATAAGTAGCTTATATATAGCTGAAAGCTCTTAATTCCCTGTTTGTGTTGGGTTTGTTATTTGTCTGGAAAGTGCCATGCGGATAAAGTTTACATATTTTCTTCCTTTTGTAGTTGTCCTAGCCTACAATACGATCTGGCTTCCACTCAGAGACTTTTACTCTGAAAATAAATGTTTTAATGTTGTTTCTGTGTATCTACTCTGTTCTGAAGTGTTGCATTGTGCTGTGGCATCCGGCAAAAATAGAAGCCCCGCGTATCTGCAGCGGATGGTTCCAGATTGCCGGAGCTGTGACGGAGGAGAAATGCAACGCAGCAGAGCCAATGTGATCACACACATTGACCAAAATGAAACATATCAGCTTTGCAGCTGTGGTGGAGCAGAGATGGACCTAACATGCATCTGGAGTAATTTAAGGGTAAAGGAATAATGAGACAATTCGTCAATTAACAAGAATAAAAGACAACTACTGTAAGCACTCGTAGGTTGTGACAGATATCATCACGAGCAAGTCACACAGTGTGTTGATTAACTTCTTACATAGAGGCCTGATTAGCACCTTACCCCTAAATATTCACCAAAATAGCTGCTTGACTGACCAATTGAAAGAAGCAATAAGCAATTGATCTGTCAATACTTCCTCTGTTGTTCATACACATAATTATGCCACTTCTTCCATTGAAGGATTATGGATTCCACAGTGGTTTGTCAGTTTTTGTTTTTTTTTTTAAGTCCAACTGCTCTGTTTGGATGGAAGAAAATGTTTTAAATGCATCAGAGGGAGGACTCGAGAAATTTCACACCAAAAGCACAGCTGCCACAAATCCCGCCTGATAATTTAACAGAACTGCAAATGTTTTCCCTAGATTTTTTATCTACTTTAATCCAAGATTGCCAAAATGTCAAGCCTCTGTAGTTCAGCTGATCCTTCCTGTCTTTTATGGAGAAAGGTCAGAGGTACCATCCTCCTTTCAGAATAAATGAATATGCTGCTCACAAAAGGGTAGGTTAACCTTTCCCTGACTTTTAATGATATGTGCATCCGTTGTTTTACATTATTTGCGCAGATCAATGTATTTACAGCGGAGATAACATCGAGCATTAAACACAACACCAGAGTTTTAATGTTTTTAGTCCTTGCAGAGGATTACAACCACTGCAAGCTAGAGACTGAATCTCTGCTTACTCATGGTAAGATTAACCTTTCACTTTTAAACAATTGTTTGAGGTGAAGGATCTTCCAGTGAACAGCAAAATACCTGAAGGTTAATCTGACCCATGTATAGGTTTGACAAACTCGCCCTCAGGGCTGATTGTAGTTTCAGAACCCTCTGTTAATACTGGCACCCTTGATAAATATAAACCAATAAGGCTATGAAAAAAGTGGTTGCTGTCAACAAATCGCTGAACTAAAATTTAAAGAGATTTATTTACGGAATGTTTTTCTGCCGATTAATATTGTTTTAAAAACTGCGTGCCACAATTATTGGCACCCTTAAAAATAATGCTTAAAAAACCTTAATGGATTGTATTTCCTTTCATGTTCTACATTTTCATAATTTTTCATTTTATAATTTAGAAACTTTAAATGGCCACCCATTACTTCTAGCCGGATGAGGGCATGTACTGAATTTCAATGCCTTCACAGTGAGGATGGTTTAAGTGATGACAGAAACTCCAAGGAACACAGTTGAGCAACTACTGATGATAATTGTGTATTTGTGTTTTATACTCGAACCAACCTTGACCTAGATGGAAGCAGGTAGTGACCTTGAGCATAACCTCCTTTTCTAGGCCCGAGTTTAAGAAAAAAAAAAATTACTGTGCCTAAGGTCCTACGGTTTGCCAAATGGTTCTGGAACTTCCAATGGGACTAGGTTGCACGGTCAGATGAGACTAAAATGGAGCTCTCTGACAATACACACCAAAGGTGGGCTTGGGTAAAAGTGAATATAGCCATCCCATCCTATCTTTGAAGATGGTGCTACATCTTGTGAGGCTCTTTTCTTCTGGAAGGCTTCACAGAACTTGTTATATCTTGGGGTTTCATGTATTCCATCAAGCACGAGCAGAAATCAAATGAAAACTTGACACCTCTGCTAGAAAGCTTAAACTGGTCAGTGATTGAATCTTCTGACAGGCAATGGTGCAAAGCGTGCATTAAATTGGCAAAAAAAAGAAAAAAATGTTCAATGCCAAAAAAATTTGTTAATTTTTGGTCTATGTGTGGGCTTGGTTAATACTTGGATGGGAGACCACCTGGGAAACCCAAGTTGCTGCTGGAAGAGGTGTTGGTGGGCCAGTAGGTGGCAATCTTCCCTCCGGTGGAATAATCCCAAATGCCCCAGTGCAGTGACGGGGACACTGTAATGATGGAGACGCTGTCTTTCGGATGAGACGTTAAACCCGAGGTCCTGATTCACTGTGGTCATTTAAGATCCTGTGACACTCATCGACAAGAGTAGAGGGTTCCCCAGTGTCATGGCTAAATTCCCAACTCTTTTCCTGGCTCTTCCAACCTGCCACTTAACCATCCCCTGATCTAATTGGCGATGCAACTTGTTCTCTCCCTCTGAGACCCCTCAACCCCCCAAGGCTCCCTTGAAAAAGAGATTTCAATCTCAATGAGACTTCCCTGGTTAAATACAATAAATAAATAAATAAATAAATAATAATGATAAAAAGTCCACTGACCTAACTCAACAGAGAAACTATGGACCTTGAGAATCCTAGATTCAGAATTTGATTCTATTAAGATTCTACATGGAGCAATAGTCTCAGATCCCTGGTCATGTTTTCTCCAATCTCATTGTGATGGCGCAGGTGTTTGGACGCCAGGAGCAGTGGCTCAAAATAAAAGACAAATCCAGCAACGTGCTGGTCTAAAACAAATGGAAAAAACAAGGCTCGCGCTGCCCATGGACCTAAGGTAGTCCGTCGTAGTCAAATTGCGAGCTCAACAAAATATAAGATCCTGCCTATCCTCTCACTTCTCAAAATATCTTTTACCGGCTCAAGCATCAAAAGCAAAATGACACTCCAGCAACCCGAACGAGGAAAGGCAGGAGCTTGAATAGAGTCCGGGCGACGCCCCCAATCAATGCCAACTGGCTAAGGAATCCGATGGTGAGCAAACCGATATCGTCCCAGAAGAGAGTAACAAAAGGAGCTAACAGAGCTCCCAAACCATGACAGGACCCTCCCCTCTAAGGAACAGCTCAAGAAGTCCCCAAGCAACCCCGCACAGGAAAATCAGAAATAAGCGAGGGATCCAGAATATCCCGAGAGGGGACCCAGCACCGCTCCTCCGGACCATATCCCTCCAAATCAACCAAGAACTACACCCCACGACCTACGCGCCTCTCGGCCAAAATGCGGCGCACGGTATAAACCGGCCCGCCCTCAACCATGCGTGGTGGCGGCGAAGGTGTGTCGGCGAGCGCCAGGACACTAGTGTTAACCGGCTTAATCCGCGAGACGTGGAACGCCGGATGTATGCGCAGAGATCTCGGGAGCTTCAACTGGACCGTAACCGGACTGATCTCCCGTTTAATCTTGAACGGACCGATATAGCGAGGCGCCAGTTTTCGGAATTCCACCTTCAACGGGAGATCCCGGGTGGACAGCCAAACTCTCTGCCCAACCCGATAAGACGGGGCCAAACGACGCCTTCTATCAGCGAAGGATTTTTGTTTGCGCCCTGAACGCAACAGTGCAGAATGGACCTAAGTCCAAACCGACCGACAGCGCCGAATGAAGTGGTTAACTGAGGGAATCTCAGAATCGTTCTCAGTCTCTGGGAAAAGTGGAGGTTGGTAACCCACTTGGGCTTAGCCCCGTGGAGGAATTACACAACGAGTTGTGAGAATACTCGGCCCAAGCTAAAAATCGACTCCAAGATGAGGGATTATCTGCCGCCAAACTTCGGAGAGTGTTCTCGAGAGACTGATTAGTACGTTCTGTCTGCCCGTTGGTCTCAGGGTGAAACCCTGAAGAGAGGCTAACAGTGGCCCCAAACTGTTTACAAAACAAAACTGCCAAAATCTGGCGGTAAACTGCGGGCCTCGGTCAGAAACAACATCCAGCGGAAGCGCATGCAACCGGAACACATTGTTGACCACAAGATGCGCTATCTCCCGTGCTGAAGGCAGCTTGGGTAGCGCGACAAAATGAGCTGCTTTAGAAAAATGATCAACAACCACCAGAATGACCGTGTTGCCGTCAGAAACAGGCAGCCCCGTGACAAAATCTAAAGCAATATGCGACCAAGGGCGCCTGGGAACGGGCAAAGGTCGCAGCAAGCCAGCGGGAGGGAGATGGGAAGTCTTGTTCCTAGAACAGACGCCACAGGCAGCAACAAACTCCCGAATGTCTCTCATCATCTCCGGCCACCAAAGCCGTTGGGCCAGGAACTGCTTGGTCCGGTGGGCCCCCGGGTGCCCCGCCAGGCGGGAAGAGTGTCCCCACTGAAGAACCCGTGACCTAACGCCATGTTGGACAAATAAACAACCAGGAGGCTCTCCCCCAGGACCGGGATCAGATCTCAACGCCTCCTGAACAACCGCCTCAACTTCCCACTGAATAGGTGCTACGATCTGGGCCGAACGAATAACAGGCTCTGGGGAAGGATTGCTATCAGTGTGATCGAAAATACGTGACAGCGCGTCAGGCTTAGTATTTTTAGAGCCTGGGCGGTACGTGAGCGTAAAATCAAAACGATTAAAAAACAATGACCATCGCGCCTGCCGGGAATTATGCTGTTTAGTCTGCTGAACATATTGGAGGTTTTTGTGGTCGGTCCAAACCACAAAAGGGTGCTCAGCTCCCTTCAACCAGTGGCGCCACTCCTCGAGCGGCACCTTGACCGCTAATAACTCCCGGTCACCAATACTATAATTGCGTTCGGCGTTGGACAAAGACCGGGAGAAATACGCACATGGGTGAAGCTTATTATCCCAACGTGGGCGCTGGGACAGAATAGCACCCACGCCCATCTCGGACGCATCTACCTCCACGACAAATGGGAGGGAGGGATCGGGCAAAACCAAAATAGGCTCCGAGCTAAAACGTTTCTTTCAGTCCTAAAAAGCAGAATCAGCTGCAGGGGACCAAAAAAATGCTGAGGAGGTATTCTTTTTACTGAGCGCAATAATGGGGGCAGCAACCGCGCTGCAATTACGAATAAACCTCCTATAAAAGTTCGCAAAACCCAGAAAGCGTTGGACCTCCTTAACACTGCGGTGCAGGCTAATTCCTGACCGCAGCCATCTTGTCTGGGTCCATTCGCACCGAACCCTTAGACACAATGAAGCCCAAAAATGAGACAGTCTGGGCGTGGAAAACACATTTCTCGGCTTTAACAAAAAGTTTGGCACGAAGCAGGGCTGCCAGTACACGTCTGACGTGTTGTTTGTGCTCAGACAGTGTTGAAGAAAAGATCAAAATATCGAGATAAACGAAGACGAATTTCTCCAACATCTCTTTGAGCACGTCATTAACAAATGCCTGGAACACCGAGGGCGCGTTAATCAGCCCGAACGGCAAGACCCGATATTCGTAGTGCTCGTCATGCGTGTTAAAAGCCGTTTTCCATTCGTCCCCCTCCCGAATGCGAATCAAATTATAAGCATTATGAAGATCTAGCTTCGTAAAAAATGACGCCTCCTGTAGACGTTCAAACGCGGAATTCATTAATGGAAGGGGGTATCGGTTTTTAATTGTGATTTTATTTAAACCCCTGTAATCAATATAGGGTCTTAGCCCGCCATCCTTTTTCCCAACGAAAAAGAATCCCGCTCCGGCAGGGGACGTGGACGGCCGAATAAAACCATTGGCGAGAGCCTCCTGAATATACTCTCGCATAGCCTCACGCTCAGGTCCTGACAGCGAATACAGCGGACCCCTAGGTGGAGTTGTCCCAGCATAGAGATTAATCTCGCAATCGTACGGACGATGCGGGGGTAATGTAGAGGCTCATTGTTTGCTGAATACCTCAGCCAAATTGGCGTAATCCCTGGGAACATTCGGGGGCAAGTCAAAGTTCAGGGTAGCCCCAAATTCTTTACCCTGATCAGAGTCTAATGAATCCGTGACTGATTCCGAATAGCTGAAGTTCTCCAAAAAGTTATCATCCTCTGGCTCTCGCCAGTCAAATTGAGGATCCCATTCTAACCCCTCCTCTGCCCCTTCTTCCAGTCTAGGAGGGTACGGAGTAATAACCTCCTCAAACTCGCTCTCGGCGTCATCCTGACCCATAGCTTCAAGTCCGAAAGAACCATTGTCATTAGTTTTACAATGTGTGCTACACTTGGGACCCCAGCGGACGATAGGATTAGTCTGTCTCCCCCAGCTGATACAAGGGTCATGTTCTCGTAACCATGAATGACCCAAAACTATAGGGAAAGTGGGAGACTTGATAATGAAAAATCGAACCTCTTCAGAATGGCTACCAAAAGAGATGAACATCTCTAATGGTTCAGAAACTTCGGTTATAACTCCCATTCCCAGCGGGCGACTGTCCAAAGTTCTGACAGAACGTGATTGTGAAAGTGCAACAATAGGCACGGAGTGCCTCCTAGCCCACTTAAAATCCATGAAACAGTCCACTGCGCCCGAGTCAACGAACGCTTCAATGGTAAATCTTTTACTCCCCACAGTAAGTTCTACGGGGATTAGTATTCGGAAGGGAAGTTGGGTCTGCCCCTCTAGCGTCCCCTGAATCGCTAGAGGGGCTTTCCTTCCCCGTAGTTTAGGACACTGTGGACGGATATGACCCGGCTTATTACAATAAAAGCAGATTATTCTTCTGCTAATGGGTATTTTAGACTGACGGTTAAACGAACCATCAACTTGCTTGGGCTCAACCAAAGTAGTATCTTAAATGGGTGAACTAGGAGATGCACAATCGCATTTAGTGACCTTAATCCCATTGTCAGCCAGCAGAGATTTATTTAGTCTCTCCCGGCTGCGTTCGCGTATGCGATTGTCAATTCGCACAGTGGTACGAACTAAGGAATCTAAAGTTGAGCAGGGTTTTAACGTAGCCAGCACATCCTTAATCTCCTCCGTAAGTGCATGGTTAAAAACAGTCATCAGAGGAGCCTCTGGCCAGCCTGTTTCTGTGGCCAGAGAACGAAAAGCAATAGAAAACTCAGCTGCGCTTTCTTTGTCCTGTCTTAAGTGCATTAAACACGTAGCTGCGTCTTGTCCACAAATGTCCTGATCAAAAACAGAAACCATTTCCCTAACAAGAGCCTGAACAATTAACAACTGGTGAGTTCGATCTAATTAGTGGGCCGACCCAAGTGAGCGCTGTGCCAGCCAACAGGGATAATATGAAGGCAACCCGAGAATCCTCATTAACAAACCGTGACGGCTGAGCCTTAAAAAAATATTTCACACTGGGCAATAAAATCCCTACACTTTCCAGCCTCGCCACTGTATCTTTGGGGGAAGTTGTAACTTAGGTTCTCGAGGAAAATGTATGGGTGGTGCTTGTGCAACTCTTTTTGGAGTCTGTAACGTTAGAGGTTTAATAATCTCAGACAACTCTAACAGGACGCTATGCTGATTCTGCAAAGCAGCTTCCTGCACGTGTAGCCTATCAGCCAGATCAGAGCGCTGATTAATCAGAACCGAAAGTGAATTAGCAAATCCAGTCAACATCTCTTGTTGACTGGCAATAGACCTCTTAATTTCAGCCACCGCTGACGTCTCCATTGTGGCTGGAGTGTACTGTGATGGCGCAGGTGTTTGGACGCCAGGAGTAGTGGCTCAAAATAAAAGACAAATCCAGCAACGTGCTGGTCTAAAACAAATAGAAATAATAAGGCTCGCGCTACCCACGGACCTAACGTAGTCCGTGGTAGCCAAAATGCGAGCTCAACAAAATATAAGATCCTGCCTATACTCCCACTTCTCACACTAATACAAAACCCAAAACCAATGAAGTTGGCACGTTGTGTAAATTGTAAATAAAAACAGAATACAATGATTTGCAAATCCTTTTCAACCTATATTCAATTGAATACACTGCAAAGACAAGTTACTTAATGTTTGAACAGGTAAACTTTGTAATTTTTTGCAAATATTAGCTCATTTGGAATTTGATGCCGGCAACATGTTTCAAAAAAGCTGGCACAAGTGGCAAAAAAGTCTGAGAGAGTTGAGGAATGCTCATCAAACACTTATTTGGAACATCCCACAGGTGAACGGGCTAATTCGGAACAGGTGGGTGCCATGATTGGGTATGAAAGCAGCTTCCCTGAAATGCTCAGTCATTCACAAACAAGGATGGGACGAGGGTCACCACTTAGTGAACAAATGCGTGAGCTGATTGTCGAACAGTTTAAAAACAACATTCCTCAACGAGCTATTGCAAGAAATTTAGGGATTTCATCCTCTACAGTCCGTAATATCATCAAAAGGTTCAGAGAATCTTGAGAAATCACTGCACGTAAGCGACAAAGCCGAAAACCAACATTGAATGCCCGTGACCTTCGAGCCCTCAGGCGGTACTGCATCAAAAACTGACATCGGTGTGTAAAGGACATCATCACATGGGCTCAGGAACACTTCAGAAAACCACTGTCAGAAACTACAGTTCGTCGCTACATCTGCAAGTGCAAGTTAAAACTCTACAATGCAAAGCGAAAGCCATTTATCAACAGCATCCAGAAACGCCGCCGACTTCGCTGGGCCCAAGCTCATCTAAGATGGACTGATGCAAAGTGGAAAAGTGTTCTGTGGTCTGACGAGTCCACATTTCAAATGGGCATGGGCAACTTACACATATGTGAAGACACCATTATTGCTGAAAGGTACATACAGGTTTTGGAGCAACATATGTTGCCATCCAAGCAACGTCTTTTTCATGGACGCCCCTGCTTATTTCAGCAAGACAATGCCAAGCCACATTCTGCACGTGTTCCAACAGCATGGCTCCGTAGTAAAAGAGTGCGGGTACTAGACTGGCCTGCCTGTAGTCCAGACCTGTCTCCCATTGAAAATGTGTGGCACATTATGAAGCATAAAATACGACAACGGAGACCCCGGACTGTTGAACAACTTAAGCTGTACATCAAGCAAGAATGGGAAAGAGTTCCACCTAAAAAGCTTCAAAAATTGGTCTCCTCAGTTTCCAAACATTTACTGAGTGTCGTTAAAAGGAAAGGCAATGTAACACAGTGGTAAAAAGGCCCCTGTGCCAACTTCTTTGCAAAGTGTTGCTGCCTTTAAATTCTAAGTTAATGATTATTTGCAAAAAAAAAAAAAATTTCTCAGTTTGAACATTAAACATCTTGTCTTTGCAGTGTATTCAATTGAATATAAGTTGAAAAGGATTTGCAAATCATTGTATTCTGTTTGTATCTACGATTTACATAACGTGCCAACTTCACTGGTTTTGGGTTTTGTACTATAATGCAGCTAAGATACTGCCTATCCTCTCACTTCTCAAAATACCTTGCCGGCTCAAGCGTCAAAAGCAAAATGACACTCCAGCAACCCGAACGAGGAAAGGCAGGAGCTTAAATAGAGTCCGGGCGACGCCCCCAATCAATGCCAACTGGCTAAGGAATCCGATGGTGAGCAAACCGATATCGTCCCGGACGAGAGTAACAAAAGGAGCTAACAGAGCTCCCAAACCATGACACTCATTATACACTATGGGAGTCAGAGCTTTTATCTTGGCAAAGGGTGACTATTAAAATTGTAAATTGAGGGGAACAAAATAAATGAAGACCCTGGAGCTTAAAATAATTATGTCAAAAAAAGTCTATTTTGAGACAAGGGGTCTCAATATACAGATTCATAAAATCTACAAATTGAAGCCCCCAGTGCTAAAAGTATTTAAGTCACAAAATGTCAGTTTTGACTGAACTGACTAAGGTAACTATAAAAGATGTTTTTCCATCCCTTCCTCACAATGTTTGAAAATGTGACCTGAATACTTTTTTCAATGAGCTCTCATATTGCAGCACACGTTTTTGAAAAAAAATATTTGTTTCATGATGCTTCCTTTCAATAAGAACATTTCACTCAGTTTTTTTTTCCTATTAATCTTTTGAATTAAACGTTGCAAGATAAATATGAAGGCATTAATTCATGATTACCTTGATAATACCAGCATTACTGGATGGCACTATACACGGATCAGATCAAGGGACAGGTTCATTGTATATACTTCTGAGACACTCACACTGTACTTCCAGGTATTTCTGTGCTTGGAAGTCTTTGACTGCCGGATGGTCCACAATGCAGACGACAGGAACTCCATCATCCTCCTTAGTGACGGTTAGCGTCAATCTGCTTGTGACTGTAAACATCAGGTCATACGTCTCCTCAACAGTCAGCTCACCTAGCAGGGGAAACCAGAACAGGATTTTGACAATTCTAATGGAGCCAGTGCATCAAAACATAGTTTCGAAACTGCTGTGCCGGAGTGTGTAGACAAGCAGACAAAAAGTAGATACACTACCTCTCTGGCATATATGACCTGCTCCTTAACACCCAAAAGCAGTCTAAAATGCCTTGAAAATCACCACTCTAAGTACATTCGAGACTAGGGGTGTCAACGTTTACAATTTTTTCTTCACGTGTACACGGGACTACTAACCGACGTGTACCCGGTTACACGTTCTGAGATTTATGAGCTTTTTCTATCACAGTTGCGCTGTATAACCACAGAAAGTAAAATGAGTTGAAAATAAAATCCTATATCATTTTGACAGATAAGAATACAAGTGAAAGCTGAAAAAGGTTTAACCTTCTTTTTTAATCACCGTTTTAACTTTTGCTCACTTTGGTACATTTTTTTTTAAAACTGAAAGTGCAAACTGCATCCCTCTCTCGCAACGGGAGCTGCGTCTGAATTTTAATATACGTTTCATAGTAAAAGTAATCTGCAATTTGCGAGAGAAAGCAACTCAAAAAGAAGCCAAAGTGAGCTGAAGTGAGAGGAAAAAACTTCACCTTTATATCCACAAAGTTAAAAAAGTAGAGGTAGACTCTCACAATTACTCACTAAAATTGGCGAAAAAAAAGTGTTTTCTTCCACCTCTTTAGTCGCGAGGATGCGTGATTAGGTCGTGAAAATTTATTGATTTTTCAAAACAGTTATGATTTGTTATCTGTTTAACTGTTTACACGTGTAGATGTTGACACCCCTATTCTAGACATAAGCGTTGTCCAGCACAGATTGACAATCAGAGGGACAGTGAAGGATACCACTGTGTGGAGTTGGATTCAGAAAAGTTATTTTCAGAATAATTTTCCTCAGCGGAGCAAAATCACTCGAGTCCTAAATGTGGAAAATGGGGACGCTGATTTTTAGAGCCAGATTATAGAGAAAAACAACACCAGCGCTGATGTTATTGGAAGATGGTAATGAGCCAAACATGCCTTCAGTTAATAAAAAAACAAAAACAGAAAATAGGACCGAGGGTCCTGTTGCTTACTGGCGAGCAGTCTTATAGTGATGATACAAGTTATGAAAATTTCATATGAAGTTTTACATTCTAATAAATGAAAATCAATGTCAAGGTCACAAAATAGACATTCACATACATTAATAAGGCCTTCTGTAACACAAACACAATCCTAAGCTCTGAAGCAGTTTTGGTGATACAAGTAATTGAAAATTCATTTTGTCACTTATGAACTTTAAAGGTCACAGAGGGTCAAGCTGAGGTCAGCATATTGACTCCTTATAATGACTTTATAAGTCATTGTAATCTCACTGTCGAGTTTGACCCTCAAAGGTCACTGACAGTCAAGTTGAATGTCACCAAATGAAAGTTCATATCGTCGCTGTCGGGCGCAAACCTCCTAAGTCCAAAAATCATGATTTTTATTTTTTTCCATAAATCAATACTATTGGTCACCCTTTATGTCTGAATGTGGTTTTACAAATATTTAACCACTGAAAATATTTAAAACCGCCTGTGACTAGACCTCCTAACTCCATTGGATCCTGAAACTGTCGACCAAACATCCTAACTCCACCCCCACCCCTCCGCTATATTTTAAAGTACATCAACAAGAGGAGCGGATACATTACTGTTGGATTTCACTGCGGTAAACAGCTCAAAGTGTTTTCATATAAGGCTTCGGTTACTGCAAATTCAATCAAAAAGTATGCAGTGTACCTGATTCATCGATTTTAACAACGTGTCAAAGTTCTGCACTTGCTAGCGATGTAATAAGAAATTACCAGAGCAACGTTATTCACAGCCTGTCTCTCGCTAGCTATCTTCAGATACTTCATTGAAAGTTATACTTATTTAAAAAAAAAAAGATGAAGCACATTTATTCTATGGCTAGCTCTACAGACAGAACATAATCAAAACTGTTATTTAAACACATTTGGGTGTCCAGCCTTCCTCAGGAAACAAACTTCTACACACACGGTGAGTCATTAGCAGGTGAAAGCGTCCAGTAATCAGAGTACACCGGTCTAACGGCTGGATGCCGACACGTTTTAAAGTAAAAGTTATTATTTTTTTTTTGTAATTCAGTATCTCCAATCTGGAATACCTAATCAGGGAACTTTGCATGATCACCTTGGCTTTTCCACATACCCAGACCCTTTCCTCATATCAGGGAAACTCACAGCTTGCAAGTATATCCCTTGATACATTCCCCTCGGCTACTGCTATGATTAAAATCATCACTCAATTGTTTGTAATGGCAGAAGAAGAAAGAATGCTGTGTTGGGGTGGGTGAGCTCAGATTCTTTGTTATCAGGGCCTGTCTGGTCAACTGGAGGCACCTAGGGGAACTCTAATCTACATAAACCTTCCCAGCAGACCCTTCCCAATTTGCATCCCTGTAGCACATTGGCCAATTGCGCGCTACTTCTGAAAAGAGCTGCCGAGCACTGCTGGTAGATACGGCCACTGCTGGTTGATATGAGGCGGGGAGCGAACCCGCACTTCTGCTTCGCAACGCGATGCCTCGTTTTATTTTCATCTTCATTATTTCAAGATTTGCTCAGGACGTAAGAGTTTCCAAAAGCGCTCCTATCTCTAAGTTGATGATACCGTAATGCAATGAACTACTGCAGCCACTGCGGCCGTCATAATCAGTGATGGCAAAAACCTTGTATCTCCACTTTCGTTGGTCAGAAACCTCCTAACTCCATGCGAGCTTGATTTGGATAAAATATTTATAAAGTATTGACACATTCAAATATCTGACTACATTTAAATACAGAATACCAAATATGATGACGTCGTGTCCAGTTATTACAAAACCACGCGGTTTTTCTTTATTTCCTGAAAAGTAACAGTTTTGGACATTGGAGGTTTGCGCCCGACAGTGACGATATGTGACTTCCTAAATGTCAGTAACACAAACCTAGGCTCCATCTGTGGCCATTTTAGTGATAAAAGTCATTGAATTTTCATTAGGTCACATTTGACCTATGAAGGTCAGTACGAATGTCACCAGATGAAAGTTCAAATATGACTTCCTATATGTCTGTAATACAAACCTAGGCTCCATCTGTGACCGTTTTGGCAATATAAGTCATTGTAATCGTATTTTGTCAAATTTAACCCTCAAAGGTCACCAACATACAAATTGAATGTCACCAAATTTAAAGTTAATATGTGACTTCCTAGATGTCAGTAACAAAAACCTAGGCTCCATCTGTGACCTTTTTAGTGACAGAAGTCATTGAATTTTTACCAGGTCAAGTTTGGCCTCCAAAGATCAACATGAAGGTCGCCAAATGAAAGTTCTAATGAGACTTCCTATACGTATCCGATACACTCTATCTGTAACGATTTTGCTGATATAAGTCAATTAAACTTCACTGTATAGTTTGGCTGTTGTTGGTCACTAAAGGTCAAGTTCATGAAACTTCATACATGACTTCCTACAGCGCCCTCAATAATTACTGGCACCCCTGGTTAAGATAATAAATTCAGGTTTTTTTCTCAATAATATAGGACCACAATGGAAAAAAGAGGAAAATCCAACCTTTAATTCAGGTGCATTTATTCAGTGGGAAAAAAATCCCACATTTAGAAATTATTTTTTACATCAAATCATGTGTGCCACAATTATTAGCACCCCTGATGTTAATACTTTGTACAACCCCCTTTTGCCAACAAAACAGCACCTAATCGTCTCCTATAATGTTTCGCAAGATGGGAGAATACAGAAAGAGGGATCTTCGACCATTCCTCTTTGCATAATCTCTCTAAATCATCCAGCGACCTGGGTCCTCTCCTCTGCACTCTCCTCTTCAGCTCTCTCCACAGGCCCACAGCATCACCAATCCTCCCCCATAATTCACAGTGGGCATGAGGTGCTTTTCTGCATACTCAACTTTTGTGTTCCACCAGACCCACTTAGAGTGTTTGTAGCCAAAAAGCTCTATCTTGGTCTCGTCTGACCATAGCACATGGTCCCAGCTGAAGTCCCAGTACCGCTTAGTGAACTCCAGACGTTTGTGTTAACGAGTGTGAGTGAGAAAAGATTTTTTCCGTGCATGCCTCCAAACAGCTTTTTGGCATGTAGATAGCGCCTGATGGTTGTTTTGGAGACTTTGTGACCCCAAGATGCTACCATTTGTTGCAATTCGTTAACAGTGAGCTTTGGAGAACTTTTTATTTCTCTTACCATCCTCCTCACTGCGCGTGATGGCAAAATAACCTCGCATCCTCGTCCAGGCACTGTTCCAGTTGTTTTAAACTTCTTAATGATGCCTCTGACAGTAGATATGGGCAGATGCAGGTGAGTGGCTATTTTCTTGTAGCCATTGTCTGACGTGTGAAGGTCGACACACATCTGCCATACTTGAATGGTGTGTTCCTTTGTCTTTCCCATGTTGCAGAGTGGATAAGAGAAATGGCCTCTGTGTTATGTCATATTTATGCCCCAGGGAAACAGGAAGTAATGAATTACTAATTAAATGTTCCTAGATACTCTGATCAACTTTGTAAACTACTGCAAAAATGACAGAAATACTTCAATTACATTTAATTCCAAGGAATTGTTCGGGGTGCCAATAATTGTGGAACAGGTGATTTTATGAATAATATTTATTTCTTAGTCAAGGATTTTTTTTCTCCTTTAAAATTCACTTGAGTTGAAGGTTACATTTTTCAACAGTTTTCAGTGTGAGAGTATGCTTCTGCAATAAAAATTGAATTTATTTTAAGGCTTTTATCACATCTAAACCAGGGGTGCCAATAATTATTGAGGGCGCTGTATATCCCCACAATACAAGCTTAACCTCTATCTGTAATAGTTTCGGTGATAGAAGTCATTGAAATGTTACGATGAGAAGTTTTACCTTCGATGGTCACCAAAGGTCAAGTTGAAGACCACCAAATGAAAGTTCATATATGACTTTCTTTACATCTCCAATACAAACCTACACTTTATCTGTAACGATTTTGCTGATACAAGTCATTGAAATTTCACTTTGAAGTTTGGTAATTGAAGGTCACTGAAGCTCAAATTCAATGTCACAAAATGAAACTTCAAACATGACTTCCTTTATGCACACAATACAAACCTAAGCTCTATCTGTAATAGTTTTGGTGATAGAAGTCATTGGAATTTCACTACGTGAAGTTTGACGTTTGAAGTTCACCAAAGGTCAGGTTCAAGGCCACCAAATGACAGTTCATCTATGACTTCCAATACGTGTTCAATACGAATATGTTCCCAATCTTCAATATTTTCAAGCCCAGAAGCCTTTGAAAATTGTAACATTTTGCATGAGCTCAAGTTTGAACTTTCAAGGTCTTCCGAGGCCAACTTTAACACAGTTAATATATAGAGTAGGTCATATATACACGCAACAAAAATATAAACGCAACACTTTTGTTTTTGCTCCCATTTGTCATGAGATGGACTCAAAGATCTAAAATTCATTCCAGATACACAATATTACCATTTCTCTAAAACATTGTTCACAAATCTGTCTAAATGTGTGATAGTGAGCACTTTTGCTTTGCTGAGACAATCCATCCCACCTCACAGGTGTGCCACATCAAGATGCTCATCAGACACCATGATTAGTGCACAGGTGTACCTTAGACTGTCCACAATAAAAGGCCACTCTGAAATGTGCAGTTTTGTCTCACAGAAAAATGCCACAGATGGCGCAAGCATTGAGGGAGCGTGCAATTGGCATGCTGACAGCAGGAATGTCAACTAGATCTGTTGCTCGGGCATTGAATGTTCATTTCTCCACCATAAGCCGTCTCCAAAGGCGTTTCAGAGAATATGGCAGTACATCCAACCGGCCTCACAACCGCAGACCACGTGTAACCACACCAGCCCAGGACCTCCACATCCAGCACGTTCATCTCCAAGATCATCTGAGACCAGCTACTCAGACAGCTGCTGAAACAATTGGTTTGCATAACCAAAGAATTTCTGCACAAACTGTCAGAAACCGTCTCAGGGAAGCTCAACTGCATGCTCGTCGTCCTCATCGGGGTCTTAACCTGACTCCAGATCGTCGCTGTAACAGACTTGAGTGGGCAAATGCTCACATTCGATGGCGTCTGGCACGTTGGAGAGGTGTTCTCTTCACGGATGAATCTCGGTTTACATTGTTTAGGGCAGATGGCAGACAGCATGTGTGGCGTCGTGTGGGTGAGCGCTTTGCTGATGTCAATGTTGTGGATTGAGTGGCCCATGGTGGTGGTGGGGTTATGGTATAGGCAGGCATCTGTTATGGACGAAGAACACAGGTGCATTTTATTGATGGCATTTTGAATACACAGAGATACCGTGATGAGATCCTGAGGCCCATTGTTGTGCCATACATCCATGAACATCACCTCATGTTTCAGCAAGATAATGCACGGCCCCATGTTGCAAGGATCTGTACACAATTCTTGGAAGCTGAAAATGTCCCAGTTCTTTCATGGCCAGCATACTCACCGGACATGTCACCCATTGAGCATGTTTGGGATGTGCTTGACCGGCGTATACGACAGCGCGCACCAGTTCCCACTAATATCCAGCAACTTCGCACAGCCATTAAAGAGGAGTGGACCAACATTCCACAGGCCACAATTGACAATCTGATAAACTCTATGCGAAGAAGATGTGTTGCACTGCATGAGGCAAATGTCTCTTCTGTGTCCCCAGACCCCCAATAAAGCAAAAACTGCACATATCAGGGTGGCCTTTTATTGTGGGCAGTATAAGGTACACCTGTGCACTAATCATGGTGTCTGATGAGCATCTTGATGTGGCACACCTGTGAGGTGGGATGGATTGTCTCAGCAAAGCAAAAGTGCTGACTATCACACATTTAGACAGATTTGTGAACAATGTTTGAGAGAAATGGTAATATTGTGTATCTGGAATGAATTTTAGATCTTTGAGTCCATCTCATGACAAATGGGAGCAAAAACAAAAGTGTTGCGTTTATATTTTTGTTGAGTGTAACTTCCTATATGTCAGTAATGCAAACTTAATCTCTTTCTGCGACCATTTTGCTTCCACAGGCGATTTTGCCCATCCTCCATAACACCCAATGTTCAAGTACAGCACCTACAGCACCCCCTACTAGATCCACTTCCGTTGATGAGTGATTGTCAGATTTAGAAAAAAGTTATCAGACAGTTTTTGAGAAATAATTTTTGTAATTTCAAGCCATATCTTTCAACATTCTTAATATTTTCCCTGACCTCGAGTTTGACCTTTCAAAGTCATCTGTGGTGAAATTTAAAATAGCCAAAATATAGGTCATATATGACTTACTATATGTCGATAATACAAACTCAATCTCTATCTACAACCATTTGGCCTCCACAGGCCGTCTTGCATATTCCTAAAGTACAGCACCCCCACTAGACCCACTTATGTCAATTCAATCAAAATGGCACTTGCACTGCACATTGACGGTACCAAGGTAAGTTGATTTCCTGATTTGGAAAAAAAAAATTATCACACCGTAAAAAATGAATCCATCAAAAATCTGAAAGAAAAATACATCTGGAGTAAGTCTGGTCTAGTAGTATGTAATGGCAAATTTACGCGAAAATTCATCAAGCCAAAAAAAGATAAGAAATGTTCTGGACAAGAGACGCCACACCATGACAATAGCTTATCGGCCTATAGGGCCAGTAAGCTTAAAAAAATAAATAAATAAAAACAGTTAAAAGACAAAAGCAAACACTCGCAGGTGCTTAAAAGATATGCAACAAATTGCCTTTGATTGACTGAGAAACTAACTGGAACAAAAACCAGAACACAACGCACATATTTGCACTGTGGGGAGAGATTGAAGTGTCAAACAGAGTGAAGAAAACAAAGCAAAATATAAATTTAAAGCAGTCATGCAATAAGATCATTTTTCCGTATTTTATCACATTAAATTTTATGCAGATTTTATGTTTGCAATCAACTTCAGTTCTAACATGGCAATGACATCTTTAAAGTGTGCTTAAGTGCGGCTTAATAAAACATTTCTTACCAGCCTGTAATGTTTTCGTTTTCTAATGAGCCGAGTTTCTGGCACTAGAATGTTCTGATGAATTTCTAATTAAACCCAACATTGTAAATCTTGGCAGCAGAGGTAAAGCAGGAAAGGGTATGTTGACAAGCACAATGTCAACCGCTGACATTCGACAGTATCCCCATTGAACATATTCTCTGAAATAACGAGCCTCTAGGTGTTGTCATTTTTGCTAATGAATTCCATCGCAGGAGCCAGGAAATCCATAGTTCCCTTCAAAAAAAATAACTGACAGAGAATACTATGACATCCAGAGAACAAGAAAATTTTAGCTTTCTTCAGCTTTTTTTTCCACTAGACAGTATTGCAACTCGCATTATCTGTAGCAAATGAAGCATTAACCAAATTAAAATCTAATCTCACATTTAAAATAAATAAATAAAAGACTGTTTGGAAATAATTTTCAAAGACAGCAGAGGAATCAGTGAAGGTGCCTTCTAGGCCTCTCTTATTGAAACATTCAGGACAGAGGTGGGCAATGAGAGCCGTATCTGTCCCTGGTTTTCACTCCAACTTCTGGCGTTAAATGGCAAATTATGTTAAGAAGCCAAGCCATTGATGAAATCTGACAAACAGTATCTTTTGCATTTCTTCAAATTCTCACGACCGACTATCAAAAATTGTTCTTGTTTCCCTATAAGAAAATTTTTTCTTCAAATAGATGAGTAAATCTATGTTTGCATATAGCACCAATCAGCTCAATTAGTCAGAGTAATTGGTGGAAATAAAAATCTGCAAACACCCCAGCCCTCCAAACCAGAAATGCCCACCCCTTGTTCAGGACAACAATATCCACCTACTCACAATCTCTTCCCTCAAAAACTCTGGTCAGATTTTTGACTGTATAGGTTGTTTGTTTCCTACCCTCCGATATGACCCAAAGAAGTGTTTCTCATAACACCAGATGAAGTGTTTCCCAAATTACTGTCTGTAACAGCGGCAAGCAAAAGACATCATAAAGCAAAGGATTATGAAAATATTGTGGCTTGGGTTAAACTTATCATTTCCTTGAGGTTACGTTTAGGTTAAGGCTTGGATGATGGTAAGGTGACTAGTTTTTTAAAGACTTAACTCGCAGCTGCATTGTTCAATCCACAGTTGGAAGCAGGAATGGAGCTGTGGTCTTCCATGGGCAAGGTTGCGGCCTTTTCGCCCCAACCACCAACCCAACTCGTTCCTACATGGACTTTGTCACTACATCAGAACGTCATCAGATCTTCTCCTTTGCTTTGGTCTTAATTACTACGGCTGCTACAGTACATCTGTTACTTCAACGTCAATATGGGTGGCTTTGGCTGCTCACATTTATGACCCATCCAGGTTGTTTACCTTGTGAGGACAGTCTTGACATTTGATGATTAGATAACACAACAATTCTGTATTTCATCAAGCATTTTTTGACCTATCATTTGAGGTAACAAGACTCTATGCCCTGTATGTAAATACACTGAGCTAAGGTACATACTTTAGCTCAGTGTATTTACCTACAGGGCATAGAGTGGACTTTGTGGACTTTGTGGTGGACTTTGTTTTGTATTACATATTTATCTGATTCATTTATTCCTCAGTTCATTCCTTTACTTTCCACTCAGATTACAACATTCCTTGTCCATTTCTGCATAATACTCAATGCAATAGTTTAATTTTGTGAAGTACAATATCGTTAAAGACCATGCATAATATGCAATATTGCATTCTGAATGTTATTATTACCTTGAAAAGCCATCTGAAAAGCGGTTATAATCAGATTTTTGCAATGTATGGACGTTTTCCATCATGTCGGCTCAGGTTCATGTGCTTTTTTAAAAATAAAAAAGAGTCAGCAGATCAGTCCGCCAGCCAATCTGTCAAAGCCCTCAGACCATAGCTCAGTCAAGCTCCAGTAACAGTGTGTCCTTGGCTCGAGGCTAACACCACCATCGAAATAAAATCTTCTTCACAACAGCAAAGTAGCATTTTTCTGCAAGTACAGCAGCCCCTGTGGCTCCACAGTTACATGCTGACCCTAAATTAAGCGTGAAAAGACGAGCCAAGGACTGATCTAAATAACATTTCATTGGGAACCATATTGTTTGGGACGGTGACATTTTTTTTCTTATTTAGGCTTGCAAACAGAAGTTGAAGAGATAATTCTAAGAGCATTACGAGGAAAGAGAGCAGATGCAGACCAACCCTTAAGGCATTGCAATTTGTGGATTGTTAACATGTAAAAATTTGCTGATCTTACAGCTGCTGTAACTGATTTGGTCGTTTTCGTAGCTACTCGTCCAAAGCCTATGTAAGCAGTCCCCCCCAAGTCACGCACACGAACGCGCATCAGTTTCCGACAGAGGCCGAGGTCAGTAGCGACTCAGTTACAGTATAAGCATAACATCAAACAACAGCCATAATGGTATTTGACCTGCTCTAGCTGCTTGGCTGAAGCTAAGAAGGTGTGGGCTTGGTCAGTACTTTTTATGGGAGACCACCTGGGAAAATCAAGTTGCTGCCGGAAGAGGTGTTGGAGGGCCAGTAGGTTGCGAGCTGCCCTCAGGTGGAATAATCCCAAATGCCCCAGTGCAGTGACGGGGACACTGTGCTGATGGAGACGCTGTCTTTCGGATGAGGTGATAAACCAAGGTCCTGACTCAGTGGTCACTAAAGATCTTATGACACTTATCGATAAGAGTAGGGAGTTCTCCGATGTCATGGCTGAAGTCCCAATCTGGCTCTTTCGACCTGCCACCTAATCATCCCCTGATCTAATTGGCTGAGCAAATTGCCCTCTCCTTCCCCACCTCAACCACCAGGGCTCCCTTGAAAAAGAGATTTCAATCTCAACGGGACTTCCCTGGTTAATAAGGGTAAATAGATAAATAAATAAACACTCTCAATGATTGTCGTGTGAAAGCCACATTGAAAACATGGATCAATGACACATTACATCCGTGTAGAAACTTCAGTATGAATGGCTTTTTGAAGGCATTAGCTAAAATGAGTTAGTGTCCTCAAAAAGTGTATACTCACGTTCAGTGTGTTCGTGCATGTTAATGTCAGTGAAAAAGTCCCCCCAAAAATAATAAATAAATAAATAAATAAGTAAAAAGATAAATAAAATATAAATAAATTAAAAAAAAAAAAAATTTTTCTCAAAATTTAGAAATTTCATTGATTTTTTTTGGTGATTCTTTCTTGATTGACTGGCTGTAGCTACATTAAATACTACTGAGACACCTTTCTTTCCTTTCTCTCCACTTTTCTAACCTCAGGAATTTGAGCTCCCCCTTTTGCGGGCTCGGTTCTGTCCAACATTTTCCCAGCAGAGAATCTTCCTCGACTTTGTCATGTTTGGTACGCTCTTGGGGGTGCATGGGTTGATCTCAATAGTGTAAAGTGTTAAACAAATAAAATTGAATTGAATGTTACCATCAGCAAAGTTCTCTTTAATTAATCGTTATTTAGAGGGCAAACTTCCTTTTCAACAGGTGGTCTCAACCTGTAATCAGCAAAGAAGCCAGTATATGCCCATGTTTTAATGGTCAAAAAGCTTTAAAGGTTGTATGCGCAGCACCTCAGGCTCATTCAGCCTGAAACAGGTTGTTTTGGCTCCAGTCACTTTAAGACCATTTCCTTTACAGCTCCTAAAAGCAATTAGCCGACCATTCAGTGCGTGTAAGAAATTTCCCATATTTCACATAACCGTATTTCACACAAAGAAAAACATCTTCAACCTGGTGATATGCATAAACCAAACTCCTCAGAGCCTTTGCATTACCTGGGTTTGTTTGAGGGCATGCCACAAAAACCACTAGGCAGGCATTATGCAAATGTATTAGACAATAAGGTAGAAAGGTAACATTAAAAAGGATGGACTACAAACTAGTTTGTTTCAGGGAGTTCAAAAGCTGTGTTTTATGTTGTAAAAAAAAATAAAATAAAATAAAAAATAAGGCCCTTTGATATAGACTTTGGGCTTTGTAACAGATATTTCATGTGCACCAAAAAGCTACATGACTCTTAAATTTTCCATAAGTAACAATCCAGTTAATCAGACAGCAGGTAAAAACTGCTTTCTCCACATGTTGGTGCACAGAAAATGAAGAAATCTACTTTACAAATATAAAAATAGAAATAATTTAAATTGCAGCACATAGTTGACACAAAAAAACAGCAAGAAAACTAATTGCATTCAGCATAACACGTAGTAGTTGCTGTTTTGCTACCAAAACTCGCATCTAATGATAATTTAATTTGCAAAGTCTGTGTAGCAGATCTTCGGTGTGAAAAGGGTAACAACCAAGTATTTAAACAATTTAAAAGTTGGCAAAGACATTGTTGCTGTTGTTTCTTTAATGGTTCAGGGGTTGACTTAACAATGCGCATAGACAGCCAACAATCTTTATGTGATGGATAAATAGATGGATTGATTTTGACTTGTTGAAAAATATTGTTGGTCCAAACAACCGTTACTGCTTACTCCCAAACGTAATGAGACTTGGAATAGCCTGTATTCAAATTCTCTTCAAGTCCTGATCTGCTTTAGGCCCTAAAATATTTGCCAAAATCATGGGATGATGCAGTGATGTAGTGGTTTAAAATGGAAAATTAAGCTGAACATCTTCATCTCATATATGTCACACATCCTTCTTTCTTACCAATAAATGTTTACTGCATGTAAACATAAACACACTGGAATAATCAGGACACTATTGCTTGCAGGACAGGTAGCAGAATCAACCAAACTGGCGCAACTGAGCAAAAATGACACTTCAGGCTTAGCGCGATGGTCGCCTCTACATAATTATTGCCAACTTTGCCGCAAAATGTGCGATAGGACCCAAAAAACTGCTCTTCCCTAAAAAAATTTAAAAAACTACAAATTGTCCATTATAGATTTTTGGCAACAATCAAGTCTGCATTCATACATATACGAGCAAACAAGTGAAACATCTACATTGATGTTCAAAGCACAAATTCCATACCCAAAGGAGATTAGGAGGCAGCGATATCTGAGCTCATCACTTCAGGTTCAGAGTTGCTTCCGACTTAGTGTGAGATGCGTCAGTGGAGTTTCGTCCTACGCTTAATCGCTGAATGTTTGTGGCAAAATGCAGCGACCAAGTTTACGCATGGGCATGGCGCAGTGTCACAAGAGAACATAACCCATTGCAGTTGGGGTTTCACAAAAATGGGGCACCTTCCTGTTTCAGCTGTTGAACATCAGCCCAATTTTGACCTAACAGGCAGGTAAATAAACAGTATCTCTGCTCTTATACACTTTTCTTCACTTCACATTCATTGCATCATTTTATTTATATTATTATTAACCTCCGCCAGGAGGTATATGTTTTCGGTGCCGTTTGTTTGTTGGCTTGTTTGTTTGTGTACAACATAACTCAAAAACTGATGGCCGGATTTTGACGAAATTTTCAGGGTAGGTGGGTATTAACTCAAGGAAGGGGTGATTAAATTTTGGCATATCTAGGCTAAAGTACTGCTGAGATATACGCCAAAGTACAAGATTTCAAGTCTTTCCAATGGGCTGGAGTTCCAATCACCGTGTTTTTGGCTTTGCTGCCCCCTGGCGGAGGTTCTGCGCTCTCTGAGTGCTTGTCTAGTTTGCCTTTGTTTTCAATTGTTAAGAACTGCATGAATAAAAATATTAATTAATTTATTTATTACCTCCACCAGGAAGTTTTGTGATGACTGCGTGTTTGTTTGAGTGTGTGTTTTCCAGCAGGATCACTCAAAAAATATTCAACGGATTACCACAGACCTTCATGGGAAGTTGGACTGTATGGAAAGATTACACTGGCCTCTGGAGCTGATTATAACTGCTGGTGGATCAAACCTACTGGCAGAGGTATGGGCTCTCTGTCTGCCTACTAGTTCAACTTGTGGCTTATACAAACCTCTGCAAAAAAAAAAAAAAATTAAAATAAAAAATCAGGCTGGATAAAGCCAAATAAACAATGTCTGACTAAACAACATTGCTTGATGGGCTGGCTTGTTTACACTCACAAACTCTGGTCGCTCTGACCTTTAAATGATATTTAAGAAAAGCTTAAATTTCCAAAAAAGTAATTAGGCTGAATGATGAAATTGTTTAATTAAGAGTAAATCCTCCCAGTTGGCAGGGTAAGTGGAATTTGCCAGCGTGTACTTGTGCACCGCAAAGCTTTTCCCTTTCGGATACGCCCAACCCCCATTACCACCCCACATCACCCTAGTCCCGTAAACCATAGACCTTTTCGTCCAACCTTCACCATCCGGCGACTGTGCTGAAATGATGTATTAAAGTGCTTTCAATCCAAGCCAGCTTCTAAATAATTTAAAGCTTACATTGTGTCAACTGAGGACATTGAAGTTCTTCCCTAACAGTTTAAACCTGATTTTTGATTTTTAACATTGAAGTTAATGACAAGAGAAGAAACACAAATATAAACCTTGAAGCGGCTCGGTGACAAATTGGCAAATTAGCGCATTTTTTTTCTCCAGGGAAGTGAGTACATGCATTAGCATATCTTTTATCGAAGGCTGTTCATCTCCGCAAGGGGAACTGGACGCTAACCACAAGCGGTGGTGTTCAGACCGGTGCCCCCAGGAAGTCTTGGGGAGAGTCGGTCGCCGGTGTCTGCCAGCAGTGTGAAGGGGGGATGCCTTTTTGTGCAGATTAAAGGCATGGGATACTCATTACATACAGCTGCCAGGGTGGCAGTTTGAGGTCGACACCCGGGCTCTTGTTTGTTTTGTGAGAGGTGAACAGCAGGACCTCCAACACTGCCACCTTGACTGACCTCCTTTGAAAATTTCGAAAAATAAAAAATAAAATTGGAGTTGTTGTCCCCGAAAGGTAAAAATCTGTGTAACTGCTTGCTGGTGGGGTAAACACAAATCACTCTTGCGCCCAATTGAAATCAAACAGACGTATCACCTCGCAGATGAACCGCAGACTAAATCGATGCAAAACATGAGAAATGCCCATTAAAAATTTTTTGATGTCTGTTTCTGCGGGGAACCTACCTTGAAGTTCCTCATCCCCTTTCATCCATCTGATGCTGCTGGCTGGCTTGCTGCCTGCGGTAGTGCATGTCATCTCTGTCTCGTTCCCTTCGCTGACCACCTCTTCCCTGGACTCAATGATTGGGCTGCCTGGAGGGACTGACATCAAACAAAAAAATAAAATAAAAAAACAAGTGATGGGGATTGGCAAGACTACAGCTCATGTGGAAATACAGCTTACTGTTCCACTATCACAGCTCATATGCGAGAGTAGTAAAGTGGTCCTTTCGTATTTAACAACAATGGTGCCAGCAGCAATATGATGGCCATTCAATCTGCTCAGGTTTAATGTTTGAGGCTAAGCAGGCCTGGGCTTGGGTAAATACTTCAGATCCCAACTGGGAAATTAAGTTGTTGCTAGAAGTGTTGTTTGGGGCCAGTAGAGGTTGGCCCTCCCTTTGGTCAGATAAACATCAATGCCACAATGCATTGATGGGGACACTGCGTTGGAGGAGACGTCATTCTTTAGACGAGGCCTTAAACTGAAGTTCTGACTTACTTCAGTCTTTAAAGTTCCCATGACACTAATCACAAAAAACACGTGGAAACGCAGTTTGTAGTTCAAGTTTCGGAGCTCAATTGCGAGCAGTAAATTGTTCTGTCCAGGTACATTTGTACATGATTTTGATAATACAGCCAGAAGCCATAATGCCATTGCCCCTGCTCAAGTCAAATGCCTGATTCTGAGCGGGTCTAGCTTAGGTTAATTCATGGATGGATGATAGACAAACTGGGAAATTAATTAGCAGCTGAAAGTGGTATTAGTGGTCCATCAGGGGTGGGAAATTAATTTGCTGTTAGATGTGATAATGGTGGTTAGGTGGTCTTTCTTCTGGTCAGATAGATTCCAATGCCCCAGTTAAACCAAGGCTCTGACTCACTGCGGTCAGCAAACATCCCATGACACTTACTGCTAAACAAGGTTTCAAGGGGTCTTGCCTTGATTCCCCATCTAGATTCTGGGCCTTTTAACCTGCCACCTATTCTCTGATTTAATTAGTTATGAGAATTGTCTTCTCCTTCTATGCCTTAACTGATGTGTGGTGAGCGTTCTGATGCATAATGGCTGTTGTGCATCATGGTGGTTCAGACCTGCTTCCCAGTAAGGAAATCACTTTATAAAATGAATGAATTCATTCATACATGCAGTTTTTTGTGCTCTATGGCTGATTTTGTCCCTTCTTAACCCAAACAGATGGAGATAATGTCTCTGTGGCCAAAAAAAAAGAACTGAAGTAGATTTTGATGCAGCCCGACATTCCATGTCAGAGGCTGCTTGTTGGTAAAGATGCCGGTTGACACATTTCAAAGAATGCTGTACCATCAATATGTCTGCAGATATTTCACATTAGACTGCCTTTATCCATTGTGGAGTCTAACACACTGCTTAGAGACCATTATCGCTCACCATGAGTGCACCGACACCCGCCTGCTTCCTCCTGATTAGCTAATCCTAACTTCATTCATACATTCATTTTTTATGTAACCTGTTTCTCATGGTAACCATTGTGTTCCATATTTCACAATGATAATTCTGTTATTTCGCTGACACTTTTATATAAAGCTACTTTCTTTGATTACATTATGCAGATGCCAATCCCTCCTGAAACAATGTCAGATTATGGGCCAATCTCAAGGGCCCAACATCTGCACTGAACATATCATAGTGGCAGAATGGGGATTTGTCAATCAAGCACCTAAATCACGAGGCTACAGACAGCATATTTACAAAAAATTGTTTTGGATAAGGACCCAGGTTGTACAGTCAACCAGAGACCACCCCAATTCCTTTAGCAGCCAATAGTTGAGGGGCAGGCAGAAGGATTCACTGAGACTGCAAAAGTGGACGTATAACCCCAAAAAAATGCTATTAATCAAGAAGCAGAATTGGTTAACACTGCGTTATGCACGGAGTGGCTGCAGTAAAATGTTTTGTTGAATGAAAATGACAAAGCAAAGATGTATAGGATGAAAAGAAGAAGAAGAACTTTACTGTATTCCATTGTTTGTGTTTTTTTTCCTGTGAAAAATAAAAACTATATACCTTTTAACCAGTCATTTTGTGATGATGTAGCATTATACATGTATACAACATACTTTGGACTTTTGCCTCAGATCTTTCTGCTGATATTGGTACCAGTTACATCTCATTAAGTTTCAGACATGACTGCACAGAAGACAATTAAGGGACTGAAGTGAAACCTGACTTGTGCCAAGTAACCAGGGCTGGATATGAAATTGACCGTGCATGTCATAATGGGTTGCATAGTCATTTGAACTTAAAAACAGGCATATGACTCTTGCCTGTGCATTGGTCGTAATGACCTGGCACTGCCAAGCATGGTGCGCCCACAGATTACCCCCAGGCAAAGGGCCATCTTGGTCACTGAATATCATAGGACACGGAACGTTATAAACGTGATGCGGAGTTTTCGCCGTCA
This sequence comes from Gymnothorax reevesii, assembly GCA_029721435.1. Taxonomy (NCBI): domain Eukaryota; kingdom Metazoa; phylum Chordata; class Actinopteri; order Anguilliformes; family Muraenidae; genus Gymnothorax; species Gymnothorax reevesii. The sequence continues at coordinate 127,244,470 of CM056574.1, forward strand.
GTTTCCTAACGTGCCATAAATGTTTTATGTTGACTTGCAACTTCACAGAGAGAATTCTGTTTTGTTTGCTTTGTATCAGAGCCTGATCAGTTGGCACAAGTGAAATCTCACTAAACTCCTTAAATTGTTCCACAGCAGTCATGGGTTTAATCTAACAAAGTGTAAACTGGCAAAGAGCTGCCGAAAACATACATGTAAAAAGATGCTGTATGCATTGCTGCAGAATATAATAAATGGAGATTTAAAAAGTGTGTAGTTTTTTTTACTCACTGTAGACTTCTCCCTATGTTTTAACCCCTTTGCGCAGAATACAAATAATGACAATTTTTCCTGTTGTGCATGAGATTATTTAAGCTTTATAACTCAGTATGTGCGTCACAGAGACTCTGGAAATTATTCCAGCGAAGCCAGACATTTGGAAATTCATTTATAGAATTATTTTGGAATTTAATTCCGGAATGTATGGATGCAGGCGCCTATATCTGTGCAAAGGAGTTCATTATTTTCACAACTAAGAGTGAGATTTTGTCGCAGGCAGGGAACCCAAGTCATCTCCCACCTCTGTGTGTCAGTTCATATTGTTAATACTCTCTACCTCAACCGCAAAATCCACAGATGAGAAGATCCTTAAATACCATTGGAAATCATGTATGGATTTATTTATGGATGAGACTTCAGCAAGTCGATAAACAACAGCACAACCAGAATTACGATACTACACATAACAATGGGTAATGGCAATATTTAGACCTAGAATTAAGCCTTTCATTGCTCTGGGCACATTCTTGTTCAACTTCCCATTGTGAGCTACTTCATGACAATTCATAATTTCAAAACAACCCCTTGGGATTTTAGAAAGAAAAAAACTAGAAAATATTAGGAAGTAATATGATTTTTCCCTCTCTCGTCTCAAGCCTGCTCATTACAGAGCCAAATGTAACATTAGTCCCACAAGAGCAAACACATTTGGTGGAAAGCTAGCCCAGGGAACGATAAAATAGCTGCACAGCCTAGCCTCTGGACCATAATGTGAGGAAGGGCAGCAGCTATCGGAATTCAAGGCTTTCTAATCAACAGAGGAGAAAAAAATCCAAGTTCGGAGACCAAAAGGCCACCTCAATCCTTTGAAGCACATCATCTTTTTATTTTGTCTTTTTGATGCTCTCAAAAGCAGAGACATTTTGAACGGAAACATCATCTACGTTTTGGAGATTAGTTTCTACTTTTGTGGCATGTGGCTCAAACACGAGCTTCATTGGCTAAAAGATGAAGATTTTTTTTTTTTACCCAGTGCATTGACAATCCGATGGGTTCTAACGGATTAATATTTTGTTTCCAATAGCAGGATTGGCCAATTAGCAAGATCGTTACACGAGGAGATTGACCCAATAAGTGGAATTAGCTGGCTGAGTTCATTAGTAAAACAAACATGGCTTTCTAACCGCAAGCAATACATTAGCTCTTCAAGTTGCAGGGTAGTCGGTGAGACGACATGCAGCAGTGGACACAAGCAGATTCACCAAGTTTGGGATAAATAAAAAATTAAATACGAATTATATGGAAGTAAGAAAATCTAGAGATGATTGTGCCAAGGGTTTGCATCAGCTGCTCTTCCTACCCAACTTCCGGCGCTCTTGGTAAGCCCAAGCCGACCTTCGAACACGGTCTTCAGTTTGATCGCAACTTCACACTTGCAAAGTTTCATGACTGTTTGTCGGACGGTTGTTACGCTTTTGCTTCGACAAAATCTGTCCACAGACAGACAGAACAACGCCTATAAACACCTGGCAAAGTATTCAAAACAGCTTCTGCGGGTGTTACTTCCACAATGGGTGTCTTCACTACCATATTTTAGAGTGAGTACGGCTGGTTATGTATTTTCCGTACCAAGCACAGTGATGTCGGCATAGGCTTCCTGTGGAGGGTCAGTGTAGAGCTGGCACACGTATCGTCCCTCGTCCGACAGCGAGACGTTGGACAATGACACCCGTAGCTCATTGTCGGAGAAGTTGACCAGCTGAAATCGGCTGTCCTTCAGGGCTGGGGAAGAAGACAGTGGCAGAGGGTTACTGGACACTCAGGTAAACGGAAAACTGAGCAGGACGTCAGTCATTTCTAGAAGCAGTGGCGTCAGATTGTCTGAGGAAACACAGTCACCAACAAATCCCCTATTTTAGAAGAAGCACTCTTCAGAGAGATGAGATCAAGAACTTCCTAATGAGAGGGGGACCTATGAGAAAAGATCATTTGTTTTCGTTAACCTTTTTTTCAGCTTTCAAGAATGAAGATTTGTGCATCAGTTACATTAAGGCCTATTTCCAAAGAGGAACCTGTTTCACCAGAGATCAAAGCCCACGGTAGCTTTTGTACAGATCGCATTCAGGTCCATGCAGTGCACTTACTGTGGCAGCATCATCCGGTGAGCTAAAAATCACACAGAATGGCTGGGGTGATACCCAGTAGCTTTATATCAACCCTCTTAGTGCTGTGGCCCATTTCTCCAAAGCCCTGAAAGCACTAGTTCAAAGAAACAAGAGCCAAAATAGAGATATAAATAAATAATCAGGAATCATTAAGGGTGCATTAGGATTCTGAGGAAGATAGTGTACAGCCTGATGGTAAGTAGAGCTGATGATTTTGTGTCCCGCATGGTTAGAAAAGCTCTTTATCTTCCAGTAAGAAAAAAAAAAGTCCAAAGATAATATCTTTTGAACATTAGTACAGTTTGATTTAGGTGGTAATAAGAACAGTCCGCCAATCTGAAACTCCTCAAGACCCCAAAAAATGTTTTGTGGCGTCATTTCATGATGGTGTGGTATTTCATTGGGAAAGTCAGAAATGGGTTAACATGCCTCACATTTGGAAGATTCGTAACAGTAATTTTTGAATTTTTTGGATTTTTGGGACACGATGCTCATCAACAAGGAGGACCAGCTGAAATAATACTTTTTCTGCTGGTGCTTAAACGTAGTCTGATTCAAAAATAAAAATAAAAAATAAGGGGAGGGAGAAAAAAAAACCATGAAATCACGGAAGAAAAAAACATTTTTTTCCGTTGGAAAGACAAAAATGTAACCATTTGACTGTTTTATTAAATTCATGTTTTTTAATTAATTTGTGACATAGCTGATCCCAAATCCGACACTAAAGCAGAAACTCCTTCAGTTTGAAACAATAAAATGAAATGCCTTGATATGCGTGATGGAGAATATAGTACTCAATGTACCATCTTAAACAGAATCACACTGCATGACAGAATCAAACATGTAAAAACTGTAAAATTCATTTAATGTGCTTGACAGAAGGCTAAAATATAATGTATTTTTTAGCCAAATTACAACATCCTCGCCCATAGCATCCATTTTGTTTTTGCACTAAAAAAAAAAAAAAAATCCCAGACTCCCACAGGAGCTCCGTTCCTGTGACGGGTGACTATAATTACAGGCTTCAGCGCCTCACAGCTGGACAATCCTCCCACCAAGCTGACACTAAGAATAACCTGCCTTAATTCCCATTGAGAATTTCAACTACAGCTCTACCCCTCACTGTAAGGATCACATGAACAACAGCTAAAACCATGCAGTTAAGGACCCTGAAGTTTCTGAAAATTATACGTTTTTGATATTGTCAAAGAGAAATGCAATGAAAACATCTTATATCATTTTCATTTCTGAAGGTTCCTTGCCTACTTTCAAAAAGAAAAAAAAAAGATTGATTCAAGATTCTTCATAAAGCATAAGTTTAACAGCAGACCAGGCCTTTACAAATGGCAGGTGGAGTCGGTTGGCCCCCAGATGAGTTATACCCTGATATGAGATGCCAGGCCTTCGGTGTTAAGCCGCCCTGTACATGCTGTTGAAATGTGGTGGACGTCCTCGTTTTCTGCTGCTGTCTGACATTAAGCAGCAGAGATGGAGAGTCTCGGACAAAAATATAATTGTTATTGACTTATGCCTACTGAGAGAACGGCGCTTGCCAATAACGAGACAAATCAGATTATGAATGTAGTTGCCACTGAAAAATCATATATTCTGCCTTCTGGCACCATTCAAACCAATGAATTCCCACAGCTTATAGACGGGCTTTCTCAGACCAATGGTGCCTCCTCGTCCCCTCCATTTCAAATATGGTGCCTTATTTCCTCGATAAGGGAAGTTTCCAAATTTGGAATACTTAATCATGGCTTTCTCAGTAATAAAGCAAGGCAAGCCAGCAGCCATTTGCAAAAACTAGCTCCTACGGCTGACTGCAGGCAAACAATACACATTATGCCTGGTAAATGGTTCAGTGATAACCAACAGCCAACAACTCACCCACACCAGACAACTATGCGACCAGCCTTGAGACCGGCTATGGTTTGGATTAGAGTTTTCATTTTTTTTTCTATTTTAGCACATTACTTTAACTTCAATTATGCTTCCACAACACACACGGTCCCAAATATCGCGTCCATGTTATACACTACCAACTGTACCTACTGGAGGAATGGAGAGATTTTTTTGCCGAATCAGACAAAGTAACTCCAAACAGAGGGTAATGGTGGTCATGAGGTCAAAGGTCAAGGTCACATAAGGTCAGCAGTCTTTGGGCGTTGAAGATAAGCACAAAAAATTGAGACATTGGATCAAAGTAAAAAAATTGCATCAACTTGTTACAGCTAATTTTTTTTTCGTTCTTCTCAATTGAAAAAATTACCTGTGTAAATTTTTTTTCAATTGAGAAAAACTACAAAAAAAAGCTGTAACAAGTCGACGCAATTTTTTTACTTTGATCCAAAGTCTCAATTTTTTCAGTGAACTTTTCGGACACATGAAACCATGGCAGGAGCCATCGCAGAGAACACCGTGTGGAGTAATTACTCGTTATTTTTAAATTTTACAAGGTCTGTACCACATCAGAAAAAGGTTAAATCACATACTATAGCCCGTATACCTCTACATAAACAAAGCCCAGTTCATGATCAGAAAGATTATGTCAAAGCAGAACCACCCACAAAGAGAATAAATAAGTAAAATGGCATTGTAATAAATGTTTTTAGAAATTCAGATTTGGGGCTACGAATTACAGGAATCAAAAAACCATTAGAGCATTAGCCCGATAAGACAATTTTCTATGCAAATTGGCAATGAAAACAGTCGAAAAGTTGATAATGTGCAATTTATACTACTTTGTGCTGGATTATGCAGACTGCACAGACTGGCTAACTGGCTAAATACACTCCTGCCATTAGAAGTCAATTCCACTCCTGAAATTACTGATGTAGGAAAATGGGTTTTGCAGGCTGAGTGGACATTTTCAGTGATATCATGCAGTGGCCATGAGTAGGTGAGCTGCCATTTTCATGTGTAGAAGAATCTGGATTCTTGTTTAGACAACCTGAAAGGCACATCGCCAGATAATTTTCACTCCCTGTCAATTATCTTTGGCATAGCTTGTACTTTTAAGACTAAACCCACTCAGGAAGTGAGATGGATGTATGCAGTATGATGTATGCGAATATTCATCAATGAAGAACCTGCCATAGGGCCCGGACTGAACTATATAAAGCATAAAAAGTCAAATGGGCAAAGGAATGAAAGTCTGCAAGCTGTGGACAGCCAAGCATGGGCTGATTTATCATCTCACGGCCAGTAAATGTGTGCTGTTCGTACAAGGATTAGTAGGGAAGGTGGAAAAAGGCCCAGATAAGAACAGAGGACACTGGAACTCTCACAGTGGCAATGAAGCTCCCTGTAAATACTATAATAGAGAAAGCCAATTCGCAGCCAACGACTCTCTTGACTGTCTTTACCTTACACAAAGGTCTCTTTGCACTGCACCACTATGGATTTCACAGGTTTAATAAAAGACACACCAAGGGACATGTTACTCCTAAATAACTAAAATCAATTCTGATTACGCGACAGGCCGTCTTAAAGGAGCTAATTAAGGCTTTATTAATCAAGAAAAAAGAGAAAGCAGTTTTAGGTATGCCTTTAATGAGCTAAAGTACAGACAGCCCAAATTTTGCTTCCTCTACAAATATTAGCACTGGCTATGTTAAATCATAGTCAATGATAAATTGTGCTTTAAGAAACCATATTTTTCTCATGCATAAAAATTAAAACCTTTTTCTCTAGTGAAATAGGGTGTGATTTCCCCTACCATACTAAAAACACAGAATGGACGATCTCAAACACTTCCACAATCCACCATTTTGGTTCTTTCGCGGTTATTTTGTGTAAGTTTATACACATGCACGCATTATGAATTAGATGACAGACAGCGAGGCAATAAAAGGAGTGGCAATTCATCGAAAGAGGCTGGTTCAACTTCAGTGCCAATTATGCCAACACTTGTCAGGCTTCTGATGTATAGACTAGAAGAAAGTGCACAAAAATTGACCTTTTTGTTTGTTTTCATTAACGCTCTTGCCTTTATTTAGTGGACATCAATAATACATTTTAATAGTCTAAATATTTATTATATTAAAAATAGTCATATGTTGCATTTACTGTGTGTCATTTAAAAAGAAGAACAAATGCATTCAGAGGGAATGGCCATGTTCAAAACTGCATATTCACTTAGCACATATTACTCAAGTACATACTGGATACTACAAGCTACTCTTCATGGTAGTATGCAGGGTATTAACCATCAGACAATTACCTCTTTGCATAGTATGCTACAGGCTAGGGCTGGGCGATATATCGATATTATATCGATATCGTGATTCAAGGTAAAATATCGTCACGGATTTTGACTATCGTAAAATCGTGATATGAAATAAGTGCTGGCTTTTCTGGGTTTAAAAGCTGAATTACAGTAATGGGTTCCATTTTTCTGCACTTGGAAGACAGTTGCAACTGTTGCCTGGACCTATTTCATCGTTATGTCAACATTACTAATAAATGGTTACAGAAAATATTGTGTACATATTTTGCAAAAGCACCAACATTTGTCCTGATGATATGGGCAAAATATCGATATTGAGGTATTCGGTCACTGATATCGAGATATTAGATTTTTGTCCATATCGCCCAGCCCTAGTAGAGGCTACAATTTTTGACCGATTACTTGCGTAGTTGGAATAGACATGTGTTACACTTCACATATGAGACCTATCGATTTTGGTTGCCATGGTGACAGTATTGGCAGCAAAATACGCACATTAGTGGCAAAACATAGAGATTTCCTTGTGGATGCTGTACAGGCTGCAATTTTGCACAGATTACTTTCATATTTCATATGGACATGTGATATACTTCACTTATCAATCGATTTTGGATTTTGGCCGTGTATTTCAGGAAAATATCAAAGATTGCTTTGGGCAATCTCATTTTAATGACACTCCCACTGCTGCCATCTAAAGAAAAACACCCTGAAAAATTTGTTCCCCCCCTTTTTATATAATTCTCCACCCACTTATTCGATTTTAAGCCACGTGAATGTGATCAATTTATAACCAGTTTAAGAGCAACACCAATGACACAAGACACAAAAAGGTTGAAACTCTGATTTCCATTTCCACTGATTTCCATCTCTAGATCCCTTCCCCCAACTCCAATTTCAGGGCACTTAACCCATCGTGATTAGGGTGTCAAGGTTAATTTCCCCCAAAAGTAAAGAAAGAGAAAAAAAATCTATTGGAGGGCCGTTGGAATCCAACAGAGTACAGAAACTCTGTCACATGATGCAACTTGCAGTTGATACCCTTACTAAGGGGCCAACTCAGCTGCACTCATATTTCTTCCTGACCTTTTTTTAAGCTACACTGCTAGCAGCTTAGCCACAAAGCCAATGGTAACCACACCACGTTTAAACTCTTTGAAGAGTAGTTTCTCTGGAAAGTTTTTTTTGCTCTCTCAAAACTCTTCTCAGTCCAACAACTCTATCAAATTCAAGAGTAAAAATTATTACAGGCATATTAAAGGTGGCAGAAGAATGTCCCAGAGAGCACGCTGTGCGGGGGGGCGCGCCGGTACTCACGTCTGACGTCTCTGAAGTAGATGGTCTGTCTGTTGGGGTTGAGGAGTTGGATGACCGAGTCGTCGTTGCCTTTGACTCTGCAGCTGATGATTGCCACCTCCCCCTCTACCACTGAGACGTTATATGTTACAAGATTTTGACCTTGGACTGCAGGGGGAGAGATGGGATAGTAGGAGACAGAGAAAGAGAAGGAGAGAGATTAAGAGAGAGACACACAGATAAAGTGAGGAGAAACAATGACACATGAAAGATGTTAGTAAACATTTAATACATCCATTGAATGTTGCTGTTAGTATCTGTATTAATGGGAGAATCCCTCCAGTGTTCTGACAAATATGAACTAGTCTGCGCACACACATATTCACGAACACACACACTCACACGCGCATGGAAAGCACACTCTCACGCACCTTTCTGACAGTGATAAACAAGCTGGTGGATGCATCCACTCCTCTAATTCTTGGGATGTAACAATTCAGCTCACTGTGAGGAGTCAGTGATTGATTTTCGAGGATCGGTCTTGGAATAAGAGTCTACTGCCAGTGGACTGTAACGCCTCGACCCAAAGAGATTGGGTGGGTTGAGTAGTTGGGTGGTAATTGGTGCTCGGGCATACAGTAACTATGTCATAGCCGCTGATGGAACTCACCAATCAGCAATAGGATATTTGCCATGTCATGCCAAGCTAAGCTAAATGAAGCTTCTGACTGCTGGGTCCATTTCTATATGAAACGGCACCATCTTCTCCTGCTTTTACAACCTTTATGGGCACACCTTTCCCAAAGGTCAAGAAACATTAAGTATGCACTTGTTACCACAAACCATATAAAACTGAGGAGAGAAACCAATACTGTGGCCTGGGAAATCCAGGTTTAGAAATTTGAAAATACTCCACAGTATTCCATTCTAATCACTTGATAATTGCTCCAGTCCATCGGCCAGGAGTGACATCAGCAGGCACAATTAGTGGATGGAAGAATAACATGGCAGGACTTTTACTTTCTGACCCCCCGAGTGTCTGCAGCTGCCTTCATTCAATTCATACAGAACACTGACTGTCCACTGTCAGGCATGGCATTGGACGTGCAAACCAAGTCCTGCTCCAAACAATCAGAGAACAAAATGATCGAAGGCAATAGCTGCTTACACTGAGCATGTTTACCCTCAGCCTTCGTTTGCATCATAAATTATTCATGAACAAATGTAGTGCCATTTAAAAGCTAGAGGAACTTGAAGTCGATTACTCTTAAAGCACAAAACCAAGCTCATCTTGAAAATTCCTATAATGGCTGTTTGCTGTATTAACAACATTAAAGCTTTGATCTGAGTAATGCACATTTTTTTTGCTGCATTTTGACTTCTTTTTCGCATTTGATTCCTATCAGAGGAGGGGGAAAACCTGTTTTAATATGGCATTTCATCTTAACATATTATTTTTTTTCCCCAACGTATTATATGTTTTCCCATCAATCGGCAATAGAAAAGAAAGCACCGCGGTCGATATAAACAAATTTCGGCTGATATACGCATGCACGGGTCAAACAAGGTAAATCAGCACGGCTGCGCAAACACTACATACAGAACTCACCGGTGAAGGACGACAGAAATGACAAACTGTTCTCCCAAAGTTCCAGTCAAAACAAACACAAGCAAGTCAATAAAATGACCACAGGCAGACATGCATGTCCGGTTAATATTCAAAAGCAGAAAAAAAATAGACCTTCAGATGGTAATTATGGGGGCAGACAGTTTAAATATCATGATTTTTATCAGTCTGCCAAACCTGGTTTACAAGGACAAAACAAATACAGGCAAAACCTCATGAGGATGAAAAATAGTTCAGACACGAGGAGAGGACGGCACTTTCAAAGGGCAATTGAAGATGCAAATATTGTAAGATGTTATCCATGAGAATCAGGGGTAGAATTACTGGGCTGAACATGCCGCTGGGTGCCGGGAGAAGGTTAAATACCCGTGGCACTAAGATTCAGGCCCCTGCCAAAAACGCGCAAGGAAGAAAAAAGGGTTGTCTGAAAGGTCAACAGAAAGTACAGAGGAGTCTCAGTACGCAAACAACACAGTGTGTGAGAATGTGTGTATGTGCGCGTGGTGTGTGTGAGTGTGTGTCAGTGCAAGTGTCTGTATTCTTGAGAGCCAAAAATGTTTTTTTTTTTCTTTTTTTCCATCCCACAAAGTTGGGACATTATCACAAATACAAAGGCAAATTGTGACTTATTAGCTAAGGTTAGGGGTAAGGAGGAAGGTCAGAATTAGGTATGTGTTAAGGTTACGGTAAGGGTTTGGGTTAGGCATACATTGCTTATTGTTAAGATTAGGGAAAGGCTATAGAGACACATAAAGAATAAATGGAAGTCAATGTAATGTCCTCACAAACATATAAGTGCAACGGTATGTGAATGTGTGTGTGTGCGCGCAAGTGCGTGTACCTGTGCGTGTGCGTGTGTGTGTATGTGTGTGTGTACCTGTGTGTGGTATGTGTGAGACAAATCCAGTGCCTATTTAAACCCAACGATGAGACAGTTGGCAAAAAATACTGTCAGACTGAGAAAAGTAACTGCATTTGCACAAGTTACCAGACACAGAAGCCACACAAATTTCCTTTCCTGCATGCATTGGCATAATCTGAAAAAAAAACCACAAAATCAGAAAAACTTTTTATTGAGAGAGCACCATTTTTTTCCTTTTTTTGCATGCGATTAGAGGTGAAATTGTATAAAAATCATGTGTCATGTCAGGCTGACCAGAAACACCAGAATAATTGCAGTCCTTAAATCCTGTGGGCTTAAAATAAAATCCAACAAAGTGGGCAGAAGTGGCCAAGAGTGAGTTTAAAAAGTGAACTTATTACCCTTGCACATGAATCAGGCATCTGCCTCTTAAATCCCATTTTCAAAAACCTCCTTTTAAAAAGTAGAGATGAATTGACTAAATAATTACCGAGGCATCTGGGTGAGCATTTGCCTGAGGAATATTCAAGGAAGAGTCATTAGCACAAAAATACAAGACTTGCGTCACAAGCACAGGTTTCTAAAAGGGTTACAACTGCTTTTTGTATGCGACCACAGTCAGAAGAAGGTGGCCATTTAGTTAATCTGAATTAACTAAATGGTTGCAATGGGTTGACATTACTGGGTAAGATGTCATTAGTACAAAGTTCCATCAGTCTGATACTTCTGACACACCTTCAGCCATTTTCAGATCATGTTTACCTAGGGTAAATGCACAAGAGATATTGAGATATAGTGAATTAGGCCAATTAAGTATTCCAATCTATTTTACTAAAGCATGCCGGCTTCTCTTTGTGTTGAATTTTGTAACTGTGGAAAGCAGGCGGATCTCCGCACAACACTGGCATAACGCAAAACCCGTTCAATTTACAATGTGTTAATATGACATTTGCTTTCCACATCATGGAAGCAGTCTTTACAGTCAGAGAGGGCAAAGGATGAAAGCAATCAAATCAATCATCAAAGGACATTTTATCGCTACTTCCGGCAGATACCGTGATCCACGTTGCCTTACACAGCTATCCGGCAAAAGAGTGGTAAACATTTCATTCATCTGTCAATTACCTTTCAAACCACAGTCTCATTTTATGACTGATGAATTGATTTCATTGGTGACGTCACTCCAATTTTCTCACGTTTCATTCGCCATTACCTCTACTTCCTGATCTATTAGTTTGCTCCATTTCTTTTGTTGACTTGCTACTGTTAATCACTCAAAAAATTCTACACCTTAAATACGATAAATTTGGACTGAAGAGCCAGGCTAAGTTGACTTCAACAATATTCATGAATTACCATTCAGTATAATTAATTGCTTGATGATGGCTCACAAAAGTATTCACAAAATGAGTAATATTCATATTCCTGTCTCCTGCCATTAAGCTGGTTCTGCTGTTACCTCATAGTCAAAATACAATGAAGTCTCAAAATTGGCATAATTATTACAAATGAACTGTGGCAAAAAGAACACAAGCCATGATGAAACCCAAATGAGGATTGGAATAAAGCGAGCAAGACTAATTATTCCACCATAGGCTCAGTTTCCATAGAGATTGATAACAGAAGAGTACTAAGCCATTGTGCCTTTGCATGTTGACTATGGTAAATAGAGTCTACAAAGAGTGAGCAAACTGTAAAAGAATACAGTACAGTGCCATGCACAGCAGTATATGGCCATTATTTCACCCATTAGCCAATGTTCAGAAAAATTAATACTGCATTTTTTAATTTCACAAAGGCCTGAAGACTGTCATCAGAAATTTCTGCCATTTACTGAGTCTAAATGACGGCCCCATCAAATCGTGTTCAGATTCGTCATATACTGAACTAACTCTGACCCACCACTACTGCTTCTACCCCAGAAAAGCACACAGGAATGAAGAAACAGGTATACTCAATTAGCATATAGACACAATCACACTCAGGATTGGAGCTTAACAAAGCCAATTATGTTAAATGATCTACCAAGTACTTTGTATAAATGAATTATTGTGACAGAATGCAGTGCACTTAAATACTGTGCAAAGCTATGGATTCCATCCACACTGACCAGTGGTCAATAAGTAGGCCTCCGCAGGCAAACTGCTCAAAAATCTCTTCATACTCTCCACTTCATGGAACAGATTTATTTTATTCAAATTATATGTGATTATTATAACAATGCAGAACCTCCTTTTTCAGGCCAATAAATTAATTCCAGATGGTCTACGTTCGACGAACACCGGCAAGCTAATTCCCCAAAGAAACAGCAGAACTGCATTACGCCACCAGTAGAGTTAACAGCTGAGCTGGAGGGACAGCAACCAGTATTGCATCTTAAGAATATCCAACTTTTTATTTAAATGGGTAGCGCATTTCCTTTATTTGTCACTGTTACAGCATATATAAACTGAATGTCATTATGTTTACTTGATTCCGGTTAATTAGTTGAACTGCAACATTTTTTTGTTCTTGCAGTATTTACCGGCAAACACCTCATATTTGTACATTTTTCTGAACTCAGGTAGAGAGAGAAGGGGGGGTGGGGGGTGCGAGAAGTATAGCTAAGTTAATTAATGAAGAGGCTGCGCTGTACATGTCGAGAACATGTTTTCCGTTCTCGGCTATATCAAGAGCAGAGATGTTTCTTGAAGTATACCAACGGCATACCCTCAGACCATCCAGTTACATGCTTAAAAATATACAATTAAAAAAAAAAACTTTGCCCTTCAGCTAGTTGATTCCATATGAGATGTGTTGAAGATTAAAGTCAATCAAGATAAATAGATCTATGTTGAGAAAAAAAAAACTTTTAAATCCGCAAGCAGTTTATTTTACATCCCTTTTGCTTTTATTAGAATAAATAATGTAAGCATGTCCTCCCATGAAAGGTTTTGCCACATTTCTAAACTATGATTGATTGATGGACGGCTATATTTGCATACATCACTCGAGCAGAAACAGCGATGAAATCAGTCATCCTGTGGCTTTATTACGCGTAATTAGGATGGGCATCTTGAGACATTGATCATCCTTCAGCTAGCTCGTTAGACGAGAGCGCGGTGCACTTGCAGACAGAGGCGCGCTTGTTACGAGCGCAAGAGATGCACCACTCATCATGGTACTGACATTGCATCCGTGCGCCACAAACTCTGATGCTGAAGAACTACTGACAGTTTGCACAGGCGTTTCGAGCTAAGTGGACGTTTGATGGAGAGCTCCTGGGCTTCTCAAGCCAGCCATGTTTCTCTTTTTTAGGGGAGAGAAAACAGAGATCGTATCGAACAGCTATACCAAATCAATGGCACCACTTATGGAGTAATGCACCACCTACTTCATGCATTTTAAATCAGCCTTTCCAATCATCAGCCCCTCCCCAACGGCATTTATCGCCATTTTTTAATGAGTTGCACTTTTTTCCAATAGAGATGGATCTTGAAGATGAGACCAGACCAAGAAACAGTATCACGGACCTCCAGCATCTGTTATTTTCCTCATCTCAGAGGCACAATGAGACAATTTTAGCAATTTTAGCACACAGTCTAACTGTAGCCACTTCTGAGAACTCATCATGAACTTTCACACTTATGCTGCAGTACCTCTCCAATACATATGGCACATATCACACAGCCATTCTTAAAGATAACAATGCAATAACAGGTATGTGATATGCATATGTGGAAATAACACCAATTCAAGACTGAATTTTTTTCCCCCCACTTTATTTCAAAGAATGTGAGTACGGTGATTTCTATACTCCCGGGGGAGTGGGTTTAGGTATTATTGGGCTTAAGTAACAAGGCAAGTCTTGTTTTAACATGCACACAATCAGACAATATTTATCTGAGGGAGCTCTGGTGCTTTGCAAGAGATAAAAGAATTATAGAAAGGGAAAAAAAAAAAATCCCACAAGGGCTTTTTGTTGCTCACAATTGTTCCGACTCAGCCCACAACACAAGTAGACCAACAGCACATTTAATGAAAAACAAATATATAAATTAAGATGTAAACAGTGCCTTAAGATATGCAAATGTACTCTGGAAAGGCTGTAGCTCAAAATATGGGCCCGACGTGTATTGCGACAGTCGGACGCGGAGAGGGTGGGGGTGGAGAGGCTGTTGTGTGTGTGTGTGTGTGTGTGTGTGTGTGTGTGGGGGGGGGGGGGGTCAAGATAGGGGGGGTCTTGACCAGTCAAGATAAGCTTCACATGTATATTTGATGCTGCGCACTCTTATTTGGAAATCTGTATCCTATAGGGAATCTTCAGCATGAATCAGACACTGTTATCAGTCTTCGTTATCCCCCCACCCCGCTTCACCTCCTGTCAGTCCATGAATGCAATATTCTTGCTTTGCAATTCCCTACTTATCACTGATCACTTCAAAAAGAAAAAAAACGAATACACATCTTCACCTCCCTTCCATCAGACTTTCTGATTCACTCCGGAAAACATCAATTATGAAGAGTCGTGCAACAACCTGCAGAGCAGAGCTGAAAAGAAGTATCGATTTTTTAATTTTGGCAAAATAGTGTTTTCACACATGTATAGTGACAGTTTGCTAGGGACAATTTGCTAAGGGGAGAACCTTTCTTGTTTTTAAGATTTTAGTTCAGTTCACTAAGAAAAGAAAAGAACGTGAACACTAATATTGACACTAATAATAATTTGTTTTTAAAAGATAGCTAATTTCATTTTTCATTGGTAACTTTTTTTAACTGTAATCATACAGGGAAGAGAAAATATGGCATCCATTTTGATTCTGAATTCTTGGCTTAGGCCAATAATGAAGAGGGAGTTATCAAGCCAATTAAATTGGGGTGACTAAATGCAGGGGTACACAAACACAAGAGGTTAAAGTACCCCTCTCGTCTAACCTCATCATGAAGCGTGCCAGCATCATTAGAGCAGAATACTGCTATTACTGTCACTGTATCTAAACACTGTACATGGTTTTCTTAATGGTATGTTTGTATGTATACATAAGTGGCAGGATGAAGGAATAAAGGGTTCTTTACGGTGTAGAAGGCTGTGGACAGGAACAAGCAAGATCGGCTTTCAGCCATCATTTCATTCAGAGGGATGTCAGTATATGGACTGCATTGCATTGCATTTCAATCATTTTAGACTGAAAACCAACAATAGCTCTGTTCTGGGAGAGGCCTCAAATTTCAGCCTGACATTCTGCCGCTTAAGGAAAAAGCAACAACAAATTATAAAAAGAACTTTGTGGCTCACGGCAACGTAATTGCAGTTTTCAGAAATATTTGAGAGCTTGCCTCAAGCTGAAGCGTTAAAGTGCAAATGACTATTTTATTGTGAAAGAGTAAACACTAATCAAGCGACCTTTTTGGATTTCAGACCAAATTACAAGCCTTTCAAGCTAGAACAATACCCATGTATTACTTTATATAGGATTCAGTCATAAAAGGCACATTGTGGGCTGCCACGCCACTTTACTAGCTCCTCAATGAAAAGTTCTGAATATTTTCACTCAGGATAGCTTCAACACACGGCTTAAAAGCACTTAGGAGGGTTGGACTCGCTTCCAAACCCCCTAAAGACCACTATTTGCAGTTCATTTCCATGAAATGCGCACAGATATAAACAAGTCTGTAATTAATAATCACGTCACAGCGAAAGTCAAGGCCTTCCTTCTGTGGAGTGCAGGCCACTCTGCTTCTTTGACAAGCTTTCTGAATTGCCTCAGATTCTCCCCAGCGATTGGCTGAGAATGGAGGACGATGGCAGCCATTAATCCCTGCTGCTGGGCCTGGGGTGGGAGGGGGGAGCGGGCAGTCAGCAAATACGCAGCACCTCATCTGATAAATTCATCCTCATTCCCGTCCCTGTTTACAAGAGCGTTCGGCTCAGTAACTTCCCTCTTCAGTTCCTCAGACTCAGGAGAAGGACGCTGTTATTCAAATAGAGAAAGCTTACTGGTGAATGAAGGTCACGCACAAGCACTTTAAAATCCAGGCAAGACTTTCCCAACTGGGAAGCAAAGACACAATCTGGGACAAAAACAAGGACGAAGACCGTAAAAGTCCCGCGCCAAAGACGGCACGCATGCAAGAGCGGATGGACACGGCCAAAATCAACGGTCACCCGACCAACCCTTTGCTCCGGGTGGCAAAAGACTAAAAAAAGAACTAAGTTAGGTGTATATTTCCAAGAGAAACTACTACTATCATTTGAGACCTCATTCGGAGCCTCTTTTTTTGTTGAGAGAGATGATACATCTTTATATTTTGTTTTAACCTTTGGCTTCCAGATTTCTGATAAAAGACAGGAAATAGCAGGGGAAGAGGAGAAAGAGACAGCCATCGCAATTTTTCCGCTCTTTCATCAGAAAAGCATATTTCCTTTCACAGAAACGGCAGGAATGGCGCTAAATACATCAGTGAAAATGTCCCCCACTGCGCACTCGAAATTTAGTTATTTAGAGCCTCACATATGATTCTTTCATGTGCGTTAAGTGTGGCTGAGTGTGGCTATTACCACTGAATTGAGTATGGGAACAAGACAGATAGATCATTACGACTGAAGCAAAAAGCATAGACAGGCCCACACTTTTTATTCCCCCCAAAATTGTATACAAAGGCAGGTACTTTGACTCTGTGAAAAAAAAATGGATGCGCAACTGCCAGACCGCTTAGCAGATTTTGCCTTTTTGTCTCACATGCAATTTGCATCATTTTGAAATGACAGAGTCACAGGAGCTAAAAGCCCCTGTGGAAAATTGTACTGTCAGTCAAAAAAAAAAAAAGAAAAAGAGAAAAAATTGAAAAAAACTCACTTAGCTGAGCTTATGCTAATGAAAATCAAACAAGAGTAAAGGCAATAACTTAGCCTGAAAAAAAGACTCACACACAAACACATACACGCAGCTGGCTCTGGTTGGTAACAATGCAGAGGGTGGTTTGGGGGAGGCAATCACAGTCCTGAGGGTGGGAGTGAGCTTCTCTGTTTAAAATCGAAGGTGCAAATTCCATTTCCCTATGAAATTTCCTCTCCCAATCTCCTGAGATAGTTATTTGGCCCATCTGCATTCGGAAGTTACCACACATAACCACCTGTATACTATACATAGCCTATAGCTCTGAATTCAGGGAGATGGTACACATGTAGTACACAATGACAGAGGACCAGTTTGCTATAATGTCCTTTTCTAAACGAAAACAATCCAGGACACCTACCCAAGGGGGGGAAATTATGTTGATGAGCCTCTTTGCTATTTATCAAAGCAATATTTCAATGCTGTCAGGAGAAAACAGCAAAAAACATTTCACAAAACAACAAAGTTGGATAGGAAGGTTGAGACGTCACAAGATTGAATAGTAAAGCACGTCTCCGTTTACCAACACATCTAGCAAGTGAGGGAATTGAATAAAAAAAGTACAGAAAATCGTGGCCATCCTTAAATAATTTTGCTCCATATTAAACATCTGTTAGGTTTGATATAAAAAAATAAGAGATTTAAATCAAAACAGATTCAAACGCAAACTGGGAAGAAAATATATGAAGTAATACTGTGATTAAAACGACTGCCATTCAAGTCGTCTCTCATGCGGAGAACAATGCAGAACTCAAGGATTTGACTCATTTATAAAAGAGTTTATAAACGGCACGGGTGGACAAACAGCAATTAGCACCCAACCGTGGAAAACATGAAGGATTGATTGACAAGAAAATACACAGTGTTATTTTTAATCATGGTTCGGAAAGATTTAACGGCGCACTCCACAGCGCTGGCATCTCTGGAAGAAGTACGACTTAAAGAACCCCCATCATGTCAGTAGCTGCACAGCAAGTTAGCTATTACAAGCCATTTCAAAGTTTTTTCCTTTCTGACATCATATGGGGAAGAACCTATCCTCATATGCAAGAAGAACTGATTCACTTCCGGGAGGTCTCCAGCCGCCCCCCCCTTGTGATGCCACAAAGGATAGTTTTCAAAAATGGCTTGTAATGGCTAATTGGCGGCGCATAATCGGAGACCTTTAAAATACTGTTACACAGGTAGCATATAAAATCACATAGTAAGTCAAAAGTTAAAAGTTAGATATTCCCCTTTTTCCCATTGTTTAACAGGTGGATTATGAAAGGTACTCTCAAAATCATTAAACTTCTGCACAAAAAAAGAAGGCGTTTGCAAATTTGGCACCTTTTTTGGTAGAAAAAACTACTGTAACCGACTCTGACGAATGCGCATTTGCAAAGTGCATGCATGTCTTCCCCAATATCTCGCTCGCTCAGTGCCAGAGGGTACTGTGCGTGCCCTACCAGTCTGCCATCACAATGGATTGTGATGATCGTTGAGACGCTTACAGCCGCTGATCAGTAATCTCATGGCTGCAGCAGACGACAGTTTGCCTCATTCTCCTCCAACACTCATGCCTACAGTTGGTTCTCTTGTGTTGTTTCTGTGAGCATTAGATGCCCAGAGGTGCGATCAGATCTGTGAGGTGATATTTCATCCCCGGTTCGCCTTTGTGTTTCTTCTCCGCAGGAGGATGTGCTTCAAGCCTCGGCCCTGAAGCCCTGTTATTCATTCAATCCCCACGATTCAGGGCATGCCCTGTAGGAACCCAGAAATATTACAATTCTCTGAAGCATGCCAGAGCCTGAGGGAAGATTGATTCACTTCAATATTGGGAACTATGTGTACTGGTGAGATATCAGAGGCAATTATTCAGACACTTCCTTAGGTTAGGCTTTAGTTCAAATCTACCCGGTCCAACTTGTACTCTTGTCCTGTATGAGCTAAAAAGGCAGAACTGATCCTAAATCAGGGCACTAGTGTGAGATGCTTTATATGGGCCTAGGTGTGATATGCTACTTCCTCTGACTACAGCACCCCTACAAGCTGCCTGAGAGGGGGGAAGACATCTTTAGTTCATGACATCCACTGGCCCCAATGATATCATTTTGACCTCTGGGCTCACCCACTGTTTTATCGAAGGTGAAAAAAGTTGATGATGATTATGGCTTTATGATCACCAGCATTAGACTACAGGTGCATTCAGTATCCCAGACTCAAAGCCACACCTTGTCTCACTGATGAAGCTATGAAGTTAATGTTAAACCTCGAGGGTCAACAGTTTTGTCCGAGATACTGTATCAAAGTGCACAATATATTATATCAAATTATCTATGGACCGCCAAAAGTGAACTATTTTCTTTATTATTTTTACTTTGCCCAAAATCTAACTGTCGTACCATTGCACCAGGGCTGCGGTGCGGTCATATCCTTTTCAGAAGTCTTCTAATCTACCCCTTGACCTGAAGTGTTCTTTTGGAGACTTTGTAAAATAAATTCATCATGAAAAATCCAACACTGAATGTCTTCTGTGATTATTAATCTGTTTCTTCTGTGTTCCGTGTCAACCAACCACAGGCATTGTTGCTGACTTGACCAATTACAGTCCGTGTTTCTGACCAGTCATGTTTGTGGCAGCCATACATGGCAGCATGGATCTCAAATTCATTGTGTAATGGAATAACATGAGATCTTCCCATCCCTACAATAAACGCATCAATACTATGAAGGCAGCACTCAGAATTATGAGCACAGTGACGGTCTATCTGCAGTAACAAAGGCCTTTGGACACCTCACCTTTCAATGCTTAATAGCCTAAAACTCTCAGTTTACCTTTCCCAATTAGCAACAGTTGCTCAGACTAATTGGTAGAACCGATAACAGTCTTGATTCATTTTCAAAAGCATTGTTATATAACGTACATTGCACAGCAAAATTAGGAGGCATTTTCTTCCGGACATAAATGACGATGTAAAATATCAATATGTCTGTATCATTTCTGCATTCGGTAGCTTGTGAAAAAGCACAGATTTGGGTAAATTAGTTTGCAAGGCTCATTTAAGGGCCCTTCCAGGGCCGCTTCTACTACAATGGAAAAGTGGCTGAAAGCGTGGCCAATCGTGGGCCAAACGTGGGAGCATTTCCATGAGCGTGGTTTGGTCGAGGTGGGATCTCCTAGGTCGGGAAGCTGCATGCTCTCCTCCCGCTTATTTTTAACGTGCACAAAATAAGCGAAGCCGGGTCGTG
This sequence comes from Gymnothorax reevesii, assembly GCA_029721435.1. Lineage (NCBI taxonomy): Eukaryota > Metazoa > Chordata > Actinopteri > Anguilliformes > Muraenidae > Gymnothorax > Gymnothorax reevesii. The sequence goes on from CM056574.1 coordinate 127,265,012, forward strand.
ACCAACAGAAAGCGGGGCAAAGTCTTAACGTAGTGGGAACGCCATTATCGTATATGCAGGGTGATGGCATCGAGGTGAGATCTCTGTGGTCGTAATAAAAACGCAGCACCGTTCTTGTTGGAGCAGAGCCAGTTGAATCAAGTCAGCATCAGATCCGTTCATCTTGGAAGTTGGGAAAGAACTGAAGAAATGCTTGAACACCCCCTGATTTATATAGATGTAACCCCCGTTTCTCGATTTAGGTAGTGTGCTCCAGGTCTCTGGGCTGTGGGAATGAGCGCTACAATTGGTGGTATACAAATCAATCTTTGATCTTAGTTCTTCGTTAATCATACCAATACTGTACTGTACAGCTAACGTTACATCCAACAACACGGACTCCTCAACCCAATTGTTTTTTTCTGCTATATCATTATTCCCCGTCACGCTCCTTCTTCCTCAGTAAAACCTTATAAGTAGGAACTAATATTCAAACAAAGCAAGAAGATATAAATTATAACTTAAATCAGTGTACAAAATAATTGCATAAATTAAATAATAAGTACAATGACTTTTGCTTACTGTATTGTATTTCCTTCATTCGCTGTATTTAACTTACGCATCACAAAATATGTTGAGCAAGTATAAGATACTCCAAAGAAATATAAAGCATACAGTGCTTACAATTATACAGACATCGCCACAAATCAAGAAGCGTAATATGGTCAGCACCAGCGTAGTGACATCATCCTACAGTCTTCTCGGTCTGTGTAACAACGTAGTATGGTCCGGTAAGTTGTAGCGGCGAAGTAGTAAAAACGACCACTTGGTCGGCATTGGTCTAGGTGTAATCGTAGTGCCAGCAAGTCAGGAGCACTTCTGATGTAGAGGCATCGCAGTGCAGTCGTGATGTAGTCTTTAATTTCCCAAATTGCTGGATTTTGATGGCATTAATGCACTGATTTGAAAACTTTTCCAGATGGGGGTGATCGGCATGGTCTTCGTAAGGTCGTAGAGCTGTGTGAACGGGGATTCAGCAATAAGCCATGAGAATCTGCTCTATTTTCTGAAGGTAGTCATGACTAAAGGGCTTTGTAAAGCACGAAGAACAGTTGAGTGACAACTGCAAGAATGGCTAAAATAAATGCTGAGAAGACTGCAATAGTTAAGGATTTTTTGGATTTATATTGCCATCCTAACAATGCCATATCAATTATACAAATGGAGGCAGTAGGCATTCACTTTTTCAATATCACTTCATATTATACATCATGAAGTGGTCTTGGTTGTTCAGTCGATAATTTGTTTGATTGTTAATCAGGCAAACTTAAACGAGAACAGCTTGAGGGCAATTGAGTGGTAAAGGGTGAGGTTACTGAAGGCCCTCTGTCTGATGGCATGCCGCTGGTAGAATAACATAAATATGATAAAAAATTGTACTGCGATAAAAATGGTTTAGACCCCAGAGGGTAAAACAGGGCTGATTCTGAGTTCCTGGGAGAGCCTTGGGGTTTGGGTGCCTATGGGATGGGTGTGAGGGCTGGCAGTTCTCTACTGGAATTCCCCTGACATGACCAAGTCGCATTCCAGGCACCCCATAGAGCTCCGACTCTGTGTCTGTGACAGCTCTGTGGATAGGTGTCACTGAGGTGGGTTTTCTATAAACATTCTGGCAGGGAAGAGAAGTGTACCTGGATCCTCTCACAAGCTCCTCCGCTGCTCCTCTCCCCGTCACAGTGGCCGTGTTTGAAACCGCGCTCTATGGTCTACATGCACTATTCTCACTACACACTACTCACGCTACACGCTAGTCACTGCCAACAAACTCTTCCTGTTTTTTCTTCTTCTTGTTATTCCTCATCAAGTTTTTCTGGCAATTTACCTTGTGTTGCGTCTTGGGCAATTTATGCATGAATAGTGACCTTACGATGAACCCACAAAATATCCGCCCGATCTAGTACACATCCAGGAACTTCTCGCGGACACAAACTGACTCGCCAAGGATAAGTGAACGCCCTATTCCCTAAATCTGATGTTATCGGTAGCGCGAGTAGTACGTTTGTGTGCGGTTTCGAACACGGCCGGTGAGCCCGTATGTTGTTCCATCTATCTCCAAAAGCCTGTGTGCTGCTCCCCCAATCAGAGGAAACCTGAAAGTTGTTCACCCTATCACAACAAGTCAGTATGCTGTTTACCCTACCACAGTAAACCTCAATGCTGCCCCCTGAATCAAAACAAGCCTGTGGCCCAATCCCGAACTGCTCTCTCACCACAAGCACTTCACTACCGAGTGTCACTCTGTGTGAAGTCTCCCTCACAGCTATGGAGGGAGCTTCATAAAGGGGGAGGGTGTTAAACCGTGTATAGACTTCGGGATGCTCTCACCCTTCATCCAACGGGAAGCATCACCATGCCTACCGATAGGTGCATTGCATTTTATGCGATGGTCTAATTCCCTAATGATACACTTCTTACCCAAAATATTTTATATAGGATAATATAATTAAATACAATTTATACTAAGAATATTTAATACATGACATTGACAAAGATGAGGGTGTTTGTGCATGAAATGGCTCATTGTGAAAAAGAGCTACCATTGATGTCATAAATAAAACTGCTCACCCAGTGTTTTCTTGGAAGCACAACTGCATGTTCATTTCAAAATACAATGTAACCTTCAGTTCCATGATGTGCGCATGAAATAGTCAATCAAATGTCCGTTTCAGGTTAGGTACAGGTAATGTTTTACGTCGCTCAAAAAAATGAAACCCTATGAAATGTTAGATTTACTTTGTAATGTAATGTCAACTGGTTCCACAAAACTGAGTAAAGTACATTACACTCAATGCAATCAATTAAACTGGTCAAAAATGTTAGAAGTCAAAAAAAGATTACGCAAAGCTATTGCATGGAACCAGTTGACATAACATTATTAAGTAAATCCAACATTTCATAGGGTTTCATTTTTTTGAGCGTTGTCTTTCAGAAATGGAACTGATATTGTAGATATGCAGCGTTTCTTCCATCTCGGACACAAAAAAAGTGCTGCACTTGAAAGCAGGGTGGTTTGTAAGCTTGTGTTGATGTAGACTCACTGTGTACTCACTTACACTCCATGCTGGCTGGTTTGGGAAGGCACTCAGTGTGGTGCACCCTCTGTGGGAACGCACAAACGGAGGGGGAGTGCATAGGGCAAGTGGATAGGGACCGGTGTGGGATTGCCCTGTATGATGTTCCATCTATCAAGCTGGATGCTGTACTCCCTATCCCAGCAAACCTACATACCGCTCGCAACATCACAGAAAGCCTATGTGCTGTTCCATTTATCCCAGCAAGCCTGAATGCTGCCCCCCTTTGGCAGCAAGTCTGTATACTGCTCACCCAATCAAAGCAAGCCTGTATGCTGTTCCAAATATCACTGTAAGCCTGAGTACTGCTCCCTACTACACAGATAGCTGCATCCTGCCTCCCCAATCAAAGCCAACCTCGATGCTATTTCATCTATCTAAGGCTAAGCAAACCTAAATGCTGCACCACTGTTGCAGCAAGTCTGTATACTGCTCACCCTATCACAGCAAGTCTGCATACTGCTCCTCACCCTATCACAGCAAGTCTGTATACTGCTCACCCTATCACAGCAAGTCTGGCATATTGTTCACCCTATCACAGCAAGTCTGTATACTACTCACCCTATCACAGCAAGTCTGTATACTGCTCACCCTATCACAGCAAGTCTGTATACTGCTAACCCTATCACAGCAAGTCTGTATACTGTTCACCCTATCACAGCAAGTCTGTATACTGCTCACCCTATCACAGAAAGTCTGTATACTGCTCATCCTATCACAGCAAGTTTGTATACTGCTCACCCTATCACAGCAATTCTGTATACTGTTCACCCTATCACAGCAAGTCTGTATACTGCTCACCCTATCACAGCAAGTCTGTATACTGTTCACCTGATCACAGCAAGTCTGTATAATGTTCCCCGCATCACAGTAAGTCCGTATCCTTTTCAAACAATTACGACAAGCCTGTATGTTGCTCCCCTAATCACAACAAGTCTGAATCCTGCTCCACCTATCAAAGTAAGCCTGTGTGTTGCTCTTCCTATTAAAGCAAGGCTTTATGATTTTCCCCATCAGACCAAGACAGCATGCTTTTCCCTCTATCACAGTGAACCAGTATCCTGCACCACCCATTACAGCAAGCCTGCAACTTGTGCCCTAAGTGTGTCTGTTTTCCTCCACCCTGTTTATCAGCATACATCATCTTCCTCTAAATACATCCAAATATGTGTAGATTTTGCTTCTCTCCACAGATTAATGTATACTCAATCCACCTTGAAGCAGGGGCGTTACCAAGGGGGGGCAGGGGGTGGGCAGTGCCCACCCAGAGAAAAGCTCCACCCAATGAAAACTCAAGATAAAAAACTGATTTACTACTATTTGACAGCAAACATGCCATATCCCACGTGATTCACAGCTGGAGGTAGACAGCCATTAAGAGAGAGCTTAATGTATGCTTCATCCAGAGCCAAGGCTCTGGCTTCATGTATCTATCACTACGTGTGATTGGTGGATTCCTTTGCCAGCCTATTCTGATGTGAAATAAACAAATGGCCACTCTCGAATTACTAGGGACCCACCCAATCTCTTAGACCGCCGTCTTCACTCAGTCTGATGTCACGTCCACGCTGCTCATATAGGACCTGCTTCTCTCAGGGTATTAAACTTCGTATCTCTTTTGTTGCTACTTTTTCAACCACTTATTTTGTCAGTCTTGTTGTTTGACATTAAGGTAATTTGTGTACTTGTTTGTCATCTGAGTGTGTGTGTAGACTCGTGTGGTTATAACCTGAGTAGGCTATCGAGTGAGCCCAGGCAGCTAGCTAGCAGCTCGTCTGGAGGTACTAGTCACTCACTGTGGTTGTTGCAACAATAATTCTGTATCATAAGCACATTTCAACATTTTGAACATCTGTATCATAAGCACTTTGAACATTTGCTAATAGAAATGCATACGTGGCTCATTAAAAACAAGCAGCTCCCACTCCCGCAAGTGCGGTCTCCACCAGCAGCCCTGCAACCACCGAACAGGGCGTTGCATCCGTGCCGGGGTCCGGGACTGCCTGTGAATTACCGGCAGATGCACCATGCTCCAGCAGCTCTGCACCCATGCTGGGGGCTCAAAATGTCTGTTCTCCCCATGTTCAGGCCCCCGGCTCTGTGTCCACTCCTCCGGACTTAAATATGAATCGCCCATCTCAGCTCATTTTAAGCAGTTATCATAAGCGTACCAAACTCGACCATGGAATGGCTTGAATATTCAGCTCTGTGCGATGCCTGCTTCTGCTTAGCTTGTCGCAAATTTAGTTCTAATTCGGATCTTGAGGACATATTTTCTAAATGTGGCTACACAAATCAGGAAGATAGCACTCGATAAAGACAGTACAAACAAGCAACAAGCATCTCACACTCCAGGGCCATGGTTGCAAGGCAGGAGAACAAGCCCCGGTCAGAGACAAATGAAAATATTGTGCATCTGCTAGGTCATACCCAAGTAGAAAAAAACAGATACCATATTAAAAGCATAGTCATTCAGTTTCTGTTAGTGAAATTGCTCTGCGTGGGCACAATCACAGGGACATGGATGAGGAGGGACTGTTTACATGGCTCATCAATTACGCTCTAAAAAAAGATTCCAAACTCGAAGATATGGCAAAATCCATCCCAGAAAATGGCAAATATACATCATTCTTGCACAGAATTGAAGTCTTTGTGCATGGAGGTTTATCAGTTTCACCTGCGTTATGACTCCGGACTTTTCACGCTTTTCTTTACTCAGGGGTTAGAAGCAATGCATGTGTTTCATAATCCTTTAAATAGTTTAAATGAAATCAGATCGTTTGAAATCATCATAAACATCTTTATGTAATTTCATTGCTTCCAATGATCTTATTTCATTTGAACAACTTAAACGATCATGAAACACATGCATTGCTTCCGACCCCCGAGTAAAGAAAGGCGTGAAAAGTCCGGAGTCATAACGCAGGTGAAACTGATAAACCTCCATGCACAAGGACTTCAGTTCAGTGTGAGAATCTCTTACACAAGCGTTTATTGAATAACTACTGACTACAGCAGGGGATCATAAATATACCACTAAAACTCACGCGGAATGCATGAGAGTTGACAGGTGTGCCCACCCAAGCTGGGCATCCAGGCAGCACCTGTGCCTCGAACACACCTGTATGTTCTGCATATACTAAGCAATTCAGTCCTCTCTAACTCCTATCTGAACAGACCTGTCTCCTTTCTCAGGGCAGCCAATCCCACTGTTTTCTCTCTTCTGTCACCTGAAGGTTCCTCAGTCCATGCATAACCTCCATTCCCCTTAGACAGTAAGCAAACCCAGCCCTCTCTTATCCTGTACTGCCAAACAATGTTAAACGCTTGCCGACAAACCATTTCTTAGATGGGTGAATTCTGTCTGAACAGCTCGTTCAGCGGAATAAAAAAAAAAAAAAAAACATAAATTTGTACCCGATTAGAAAAACTACAAGCATATGGCCAGCTCTTAGACACAATTTAATGAGACTGTGGGGGTGGTGAGCGGTGACTGTGTTACCGAGGAGCATTAATCCATTTGAAACACCTGCGTGTTTATTACCGCGATTATTACAACTCCTTCAGGAAATGGCAACTTCGCGGTGCGATTTCTTTTTAGTGCAGACGAAGGTTTGCATTAAATAGGTGTGAGTGGAACAGAAAGCAGTGGAAATGGTAGTGAAAGATGAGGCAGAAGTGAAGCAGAAAAGTTTAAGTACCTGCAATGTCCTCCTGTGCAGCCCCTGTGTAAGAGAAGAATAACTGTGAGAAGCAAGCCCCGCAAACCCAGCGCTGTTAGTCAACTGCATGCATAGATCACATGTGCGCAAACACACGCACACACACACAGACACACACACACACACACACACGCGCGCGCGCACACACACCATCTTCATCAGAAACCAACATTATTTAAAGAGAAAAGAGAAGTCAAGCCCCCTCATAGAATATATAAATTTATAAAAATAAATTGCACAGCCCCATTAGATAGGTTGACAAGAGCGACCAGACACACACACTCAGAAATCAGGTTTGGTCCTAGGGGGTGGTCATTGAGCACAGTGAAAGCCTCCGTAGTGCACCGTTGCCTGTGTTCGTGGAGGTGGTGCCTGATGGTACTTTTTGATCCCTGGTGACCCCAAGACGCTGCCAAGACCTGCAATTCCTACACAGTGATTTTTGGGGATTTTCTTGCTTTGCTCAGTATCCTGGGATCAAAATGCAGTTGCATTCTCTACGCTTGAGGTATTCAATGGGTCTATATCTTTGGAATTTTTTAGTAATTGTCCTGCCAGTGATCAGTGGAATATTCAACTGTTTGTGAATCGTCTTGTGAACATTGCCAGATTTATGAAGGGGTGCCAGTAATTTTGGAGCACATTGTAGAAGCAGGGATATGTGGCAATAGGACCAGTGACATGGCATTAATTCTCCTATCGGCACTGTATATCTGCAGTTACTTCCTTACATGTAACAAACTTGTTCTGGCAGATATTTCTTTGTCTAAATTTCTTTTACTGTATTGTCCAAATTTCATTACTATCTTTTACAGACCATGTCTTATTCTTCGATTCAGATCTTAAGTAATGTTTAATAAAGAGAAAATGCTCAATCATACACTCCGAATTGGACAAACTATAAATGTGTTAGATTTCTTTGAGTTCAACGAGAAATGTAAAATATGTATGGCATAATATAAATGAAATGTAAAGTAATCATTCATCTTTCCATCCATTCATCCATCCATCCATATATCTGCTGCAAACTGCTTATTACTATTGCAGGTTGGGATAGGAGGGTGGGGGTTGGGAGTGGAATTTCTCCCAGAATGCAATCGTAAAGCACACCAATCCATCTCATGTACTGTCATATTTTTCATCTTCAAAAAAAATAAAAACTCCAACAAAAAATGCAACATCTCATAACCTGCACTGATTACAAAAAAAAAAAAAAAAAAACAAAACATTTTCAACTGCTGGAAAAATTGCTACATAATCAGCAAAACAAAAAGAAGGAATCAAACTGGAAACATTTCATACAAGATGAGATTATGTCGAAGCACAATAAATAAATTCAAGGTCAGGTCTTTTTTAAATTAAACATGATTGTGGATTTACTTTGCAATACTTTTTATGATTATTCCTCGGGTGCAAAATGAGTAATTCACGGAGACTCACTGCTTGCCTTATCAAAAATGTCATAACAAAAACAGGTGAAATTGAAATAATAAAGATGAATCATATACCTCAGCTTCAATAATTGCAAAGAGATAATTTGTGCAATGCCCTGACAAAAAACGCCATAATTTTTCTTGTCTACCGCAGTTGTTAGATTTATAGTGAAAGAGGAGAAAAAAGGAATTTGTAAAATCAGCTCAGAGTGCCAACTCTGGAGGAGACTTTTCACGGTCTCTTTTCTTTGCCACTCCACATATAAGACCTCTTCCAATTGGTGACAAGCTGAGCATTCATATCATGTCATAATTCTAGGTTACGCCCACTTTGAACTCTTAATTGGCTGTTTTAGTGTGTAACTCATTAAGAACTGGGAAAGACAGACGCTTTCATTTTTGTCTGTGTGTCATTGAGTCTGTGTAAATTAACTCTGAATTATAGATGTGATATTAATGCACAGTTCATTTATACAAATTTCATACTGAAGTACATTGTAGTAGTTTTTAGTCAAAGAAAATGTTTGCATCACCATTGATTATTACAGAATGTTTTATGTTTTTTTTTTTGTAAGCCAGCACTTGACTGCTATATTTCCGTAACAACACCAATGGCTTTACCAACCAACAACTAGAAAACTTTATGTCATCAAAAATTCTGACTTGCCAAGTCATATTTCCAAATTCATTGACAGGCATAACCCGTATGTACAATATGTTCAACATGACGCGAACGCACCTAGAATCACAAGACAAAAAGTTCTGGCTGCAAAGATGAACATAAAAATAAATTTATCCCAGGGAGGGTGGGCTGCAGTCACTGTGAATCCATTTCACAAAAACAAACAACCAACTGAATAACTGATTTGAATTTAATAACATAAAAAAAAAAAAACAATTTCCCATTTTGACAGACAGACAATAATTTGCAGCGGACTATCCTGATTAGTTCTGGGTGGTAATATCATTCTACAAAGTATTCAGGAGAAATTTTTGTTCATTTCTGAGACCAGAGCAGCTTCGCTCGACTTGTAATTAATGCAGTAAAATTGAAAACTAGCTGGGGCAAATGGAGGTGACATTATGCAGTGCCCTTCTTTCATTCCCTGCAATGGCGGCTTCTTAAGAAAAGTCTTCATGTTAGTTTGCTAAGCAGTAATTTAGCAGCAGAATATTGAAATGAGAAACCTATAAAATCAGCCTGGGTCTATTCTTCCGCTAATCTCTATCATCGTGGGCTAATACCGAAACCCTAACTGCATCCTTGGGGACCAAGGGGTTGCAGAGGAAATCAGGCACTTGGGAGCAGGGGACACAAGCGTGTCAAGGGGCAGCCATTTTAAGTGCAGCCTATTGTCGAGGGGAATGACATTTCCATAGCTAATCTCCTGCTGCCTCAGAAGGACCGTGGACTGGACCCTCTTAGCGGGAAACATCAGTGTTAATGTCTCCTCTCTGACCCTACCATAGTGGCCCAAAATGTTTGAATGAGGAGAATGCATTATACATGAATGGCACCCCTGTACACCACACACTCAAGATGAGGGGGGCATTGACTTGGGGTCACCTGGCATTAAGGTGCTTCCTCAGTCCGAGCAAGTCCGTCCACTAGCGCAGTCATCAACCTTTCACCTTTTCATCTTCATATATGGTGTTTCCTGTTTTATTCTCTATATCACTTTAGCAGCAAGATCTTTTTTTGCTGTTTTTTAACCAGGAGAGAGGGGGAGAGATACAGGGAAACAGGGCTGAAACCCCTGGATCAGTTTTGAGGTTAAGATCCTTGTTCAAGGTCCTAATGGCCGAGTTAATCCAAACATCATCTCTCCAGATCACGTCAGAATCCCAAAACCACCAGGGGCTCAATGCAGTGACCTGACATTTCCCAGTCACGCAACCTACCACTAGACTATCCCGCGGGACCTGCAGTGTACTGATGATGGTTGCAAATTTCTAAGCAGATCTGCTAATTTTACATGCAAGGCAAAATCGATAAAGCCAGCCATCTAATGTCCTCCACAGGTGTAAATCTACTAGTCGGCCACTTTATAATACAGTATGTACATAATGAAAACAAAACAAAAAAATATATATTAATAATGGACGTCAGGACATCAACTGTCTTTCAGAAAGTGTATTTTATCTTCCATACACATCATATGCGGAAGTGAAAATAAGAGACAGAAGCATTGAGTAAGCTACATTTCTAAACCAAGCTTCGTCCATAAAGCAATTCCTACCCAACAAGTGAAATCCTCCACAGGAATTTCATTATCATACATTGAGGAAAATAACATGAGGACATTGCTGATAAATTGGAAACTCAGCCAGTTAGTCTCACTTCTAAATTGAACCACTTGGCACCCTGTTGCTGGTTCACCCCGAGACTACCTCTCACCATACCCTCTCATTTAGCATTTCTCACCTTCTCTAACAGCCGTACAGCTGTGAAAACTACCTCTGCCGGCACATTGATTGTCCGTGGATAAGCGGTATACGTCTGCACTGTAACTGTGCTGCCAAAGCTGCTCATTATTGGAGGGCTTTCAGTTGTCGGCTGACCTTGTCAGGAGACACCTCAGAAGAAACATTAGCCAGCGGACGGCGCTTAATTAAACCCGGTGATCTGGTCAGTTCTCATCCGTGGCAAAGGAAGGCTGCCCACACAAACTGCTCAAAATTAGAATGTCCAGCTTTGACACCGAGCTGCTACACCCTCCCTTACAGCCACTGTCCCCCCCACCCCACCCCCTAACCACCTCCAGTCCTTTGGCAGTTCTGAAAGTATGTCAGAAGTACATTCATGTGGCGTTACAAAGTGAGAGGCCTCTCCAATATCTTGTTCCAACCATCAGCCTTTGCCAATTAGCACAACTTTCAGCCAGAATATGGAACTAATGAGTCGAATGAGCTGACGCGTTCCAATTTGGGAGGGAAAAAAAAAAAACAGAAAAAAAGAAAACAATGCAGATCTATTTTCTAAGCCTTTAACTCTGAATCTACAGTCATATACTGTAAATATCATCTTAAATGAAAGTACATGCAAGTTACTCATCACTCTCCTCTCACAGACATTGAATATCAGTCAAGGCACTGTTGGCAGTGAAAACCAAAAACACCAACAACAGATTACTAGAGTCTAAGTGAACCAATGAAAATCCAGCACGGGTATACACTGCTCTCAGGGTTGAATATCCTTGTGTTCTATGCCTGGTATGTTTTTTAATCCCATCCTAATGCGCTGGGCCTGAGCAACTTTTCACAGCACTGATGTATGGAGGAAGTGTCCACATCCAGGTTCCTGGGTGACACGTTACTCCAGCAGCAGGGCATATAGACCAGAATGCGCACAGATAATGAGCCCATTTACTGAGGCTGCAACGCTGGCTCTTTCAGGCACTGTGTCCATTCCACACGGCCGTCCACATCAGTCCCGATTGGAGAGGATTTACGGTCCGTCAGCTCAGCTGTGATTAGATGCCACTGATGTCATTCCACTGATAGGTTATATTGATGGACAGATCTGCATGGACCGGCTCAGCTCTGTGCTTGAGTGGGGCCGCCGGCCGGCCGACCTCACGGGCGATCTGCAGAAAAGCACCAGCGCCAGGGCTTCTCGTCTGTTGAGGACTGCTTTTCTTGGATGAGTATTTTATTTCTTCAACCACTGGAGTGGCAGTTGAGAGTCTCAAAGTTACATGAACCACCAGAAAATTGTGCCGTCAACAGCATTATACATTTTATTATGACTGACTGCAACTGTTGAGGGATGAATAGCCCTGCCGATAGGCACCAGTCCTGCACTGGTCTACAGAGGATTGTATTGGAAGAACTATCCTACATCGCTTCACGACATATCAGCACGTACCTCCTGTGCCCCTTATCCCACCGGTGGGCAAGCACTGTCACGATATAAGCACGATATTTGTTTTCGTGTGCCTTTATTGCACATCGATCACTTAAATTTTCAGGTGAAGGTCAAATTACAGTTGAAAGGTCAGACAGCTATTTGGCAAGTCTCGATTCACTCCAGAACATGTCTTTCTAACAAGCCTGTAAATCTTATTATACTCAATATCTTATTTTTGCCTCTCAGGTAGAAAATTACCTAAGTATCAGTCAAATTATCTCAAGTCCTCAGCAGAATTTTTGCCAAAATGAGCAAGGGAATAAAAGAAATAAGGTTCTTAAGACTAAAAATATATGCTAAGATGACATTTTACAGTGAAGCACTTTTATTGTTGCAGTTAAAAGGTCAAAGAGCAGCAATAGTCGCAACTGCAGGTGTTCAGAGAAAAGGAAGCCATTTATACCACTTCACGTCGCAAGAATATGATCCCACACCCAATTATTTGTCACCCTGCGGAGCAGGCAGCTGTATTCAGTGCTGGTGCAATCACAATTTCCCAGCCCGAGGGGCGCATCGCTATGCTGGGAACAAGTGGTTTTTGCAGAATGAGACACCTGACAGCCCCCATGCGAGGTTATACTTTTCATCAGCAGATAGCTGTGCACATCACTTAAAAAAAATGAAGCGAAAACTGCAAACCATTTAATACGTTTCCATCAATCATCATTTTCTCTCAATCAGTATTTAAGTTAAAGCCATTCAGTTAAATGTCAAACAGTCATGAATATGACATTTTAGTAGCTACAGCCACATGATTACTGATGTAAACCAGTATTAAGACAGTGAGATGCTTCATATAGTCATAATTCAACAGAAGACTACAGTGTCCACGGGTATCAATTCGGTGAAGAAGCGAAAGGCTCTTCGGCTTTGCACCGTACAACCACAACAATAAAAATATCACAAAATGTCACCCAGATATAAAAGGAAACATCATGAACTGCAGGGTGCTGCAGTGTTCTGCTGGAGTCAGATCAAGGAAAGGAGACATGGCTCCCCAGTTCAAAAATTTACAGAAATGAAACTAACTTAGGATGGAATTTTTCTTTTTCCCATAAACAACACGATCACACTTGAATGAATTCCGTGGCAGCACTGGTTTGAGTTCTGATGCCATGGTGTGGAAGTAATATTAATTTTATAATTTATTTCCTAAAGGTAAGAGGGATGAGGTGAAGAAAGTTTCTTACAGGCCTGAACACGGCCACTTTGGCGAGCAAACTTCACTGTTAGCATAGTCAGGCAAAATCTAAACATTCAATTCATCAACTAACCAATACACATAATATGGAAATGAAGCAGCTAAAAACAGTGTCCTCTGACTTTTCATGAAAAACAGCAGGATAATTTTTCCTATAAAGCATATTCAAAGGAATACTAACCAGAGTTTTTTTCCAAAAGACCCACTGTCATGCGTTTTTTTACTCCAACCATAGACCCATGATAGGTCAAGGGGGAAATGTAAGCATAATGGACATTAGAGTTCTAACAACCAGGATGGTCAAAACAAATGTAGGGACTTACAAACAAAATGGCCGACCTGTGTGCGCTGAATGTGACCAACAACAGCCCAAAGCAAACAAATAAAAATAAATGAATGAAAGGACGGGCACTTTATTTGTTGCGGCCAGAACTCTGAAACCTTCAAGCAACCGTCAAAGGACGACATCTCTTTATTTTGTTTGATTCTTGTTAGCATTTTCAGCTTATCGTTTGTCACCCAGCAGCATGGTCGTACTTGTGTATTCCGTGCATGGGCACGCAGACTGCTGGGTGGAGAGTCGGGGGGACCCAGTAGTCACAGTACCCTGGACTCGGGCTCTGGTGTGACATGCTGTGCTTCCATTTAATTAAAACGGTTAGAGGCTGAGATTCAGAATTTATCTTAAAGGAGATTTGACGGAAAGACCCAGTCGGGCAGCACAGTAGCCTACCTCGCAACAAAGATTGGGCCCTGCCGTCCCAATTTCGAAAAACAGCGTGACGGCAAACTATACCTCCCGCTCAAACACAGCGAACAAACAAACAAAAAAAAAAAACAATCCTACTATGCACACATATACCTGTCTTTTTTAGTTTCTGTGTTACAGTATATCAGAATTTATGGGTAAAATAAAGATGAATAAATAGTCTTTGCAGTGAGAAGAAATGTGAGACAGGCTGATTACTGTGGAGTTATTGCATGTTCATAGAGGTGAGTGAGATCTGCAGCGGAAGGTTAACTGTAATAGAAAGCATAAAAGCTTCAGGTGTACATTCGTGGGTGAGGATGGAAATTGGACTTGATGTGAAGGCTGCTGCATGGCTGTTTGGTCGGTGAAAGGACACCCTGCGCTCCACTTGACTCGCAGGTCACACCGAGCACTGCAGCATGCATTTTATATGAGGAGATAGAATTTGCTGTAATTGATTGCTGATAGCTTCAGACAGCCTAGATTGCAGACAGTGCACTCAGACCGTCAAAAATCCTCCGCTGAAATTGACGGATCGAATCACCGTTAATTTCACATTTCAGAGCCATTTGCGAGGGTCTTCGCCGTCCAATGGAGCGATCGTTTGTCCGTTTTCTGAAGACGATTTTGATAGGTTTATGACAAATACAAAATAAATAAAGCGGGAGATGTCAAAGTGCCAATGCGAGGCCATTTCCATGCCTACTGCAGCATAAAACCATTCCAGGAAGATAATGAATCCACATTATTGGGCAGGATAGGACTTATTTATCATGTGTATGAGAGCCATTTAATTCCCGCGCACCAGGCCTTCTGTTCATACAATCAATGGAAAGATTCTTTCCTCAGAGCATTTGGGAATACATTTTTTAAAAAGCCAAGGCCTCTTTGCGCCTCTGACTTTCTTTACCCCTTTGCGCAGAAGCCAAATCTGGCTTTTTAGGTGTTACCTGATTTAAGGCTTTATAATTCAAGATTGCAGCTTCACAGACAGAAGTATTTAGACTCCCATCGTATTTCAGTTAATTTTTATGATTTTGGTGGAGAAAAGGGGCTGCAAACATAAAAAATCTTCATGAGAATTCACCATTGAAATAGCAAAAAAAAAAAAAAAGCAATACTGACAAATGAAAAACTGCTGGGGCTTAAATCTATACATTTCTGGGATCATAAACTTCTTGACCACAAGTAAAATTCATCTTGAACATTACATTCTAGATTACCTGCTTGCTATGAGTCAAATTAGACAGCTATGCAGGTGTCTCTCCAAAGTCTGAGATTCATCAAAATGGTTCACTATCAAATCATACATTAATCATATATTTAACACAAATGAACTTTTAGGGCATGAAATTCAGCATGAACTAATGATTTTCTGGTTGAGTTTAGCATGAATTTATCAATATCAGTGCAGTTGAACATCATTGGTCACCAGTAACCTCTCCAAACACAAAACATGCCTTTTCTTCATAATAAAGTTAACAATATTGTCCATTTTTCTTCAAAGTCCCCCAAGCATTAAATAAAGTGCTTATTAAACAGCTATAACATTCACGCTGCAACGGAAAGCTAACTGCTCTCACATCCGAGCTCATATCCTTACACCTTATAAGGGTAAAAACTCACTAACTCAGTAATATCTGAATTCTGAAATACACCTTATTTTAACAGAAGAGAAATGTCATTTTCAGAAAAAAATCAAACAACATATGCCTCCATATTCAAAAGAATGGAGTAACAAACGTACCAAGGGATCTTCCGACGTGCGTGGGCTGCATGCATTTGGAGAAACGAAAACCTCGGCATTCGATGTCTTTAAACGCGGTATAAATTCTACAGCAAAAAGCCATATTGAGCAAAATGCAAACAGAGTAGAAGTATAACCTGTTTTCTTCATTGATGCCCTCCTCCAGAGACAGATGTATTGGGTAGAAGGAACCCACCAGTACTGTTTCATTTGGAATAATTCCCATTGACCGTGTCCATACAGCATGTATCTCGTAAATGAAACTGAACACTTCAGGCCGGTTTCGGGTGTCTTTGTTTCTTTGATATCGCATCATTTTCAGCTGCGCAACCGTGGCCAAAATTCGACGAACACAACTGACCTTACTTTTACGCTTAGCTTTGTATCCTATTCTTATTGTCCAATCAATGTATTTCAGTTATTGCTGAAAGTTTAAAAACTTGGGAATTGGATAAGAAACGAGTCTATCAATACAAGCTTCACGAGGGCGTGAACTATAACTGTAGAGTTACGCAGATGAATCTGAGTATATAATTGAGTGACTGGCTATCGACACCAGTACTTGGGTGGATAGAAGGAAGCGCTGAATTTGCCTGCTTGTGAATATTCAATAGCTGATCCGGGGGTGTCATCTCGTGGTCGAGTACTGTAACTAAGTGCTTAAAGTTGCATATCTATAGACGTGAGCGTCTACATCTGCAGGAAGGGGTAAAACTTTTCGCGGGGACACTTTAGATGTAGTGTTGCTCAAAATGGCTTTATACAGCATGTATAATGCCTTCAGAAATGAGACATAATGTCTCTGTAAATCATACAACGTTGTACATAAGCAAATGTCACGCTTTGTAAAGGGTGAAATAACACATCCTTATTCAGCATGTGATGCCAGATGTCATAGCTGACAATGTCACAAAGCTAGTGGCATAATGCTATGGGGTGTAATTGTCAGCTAAGTGGCATTGTCATTGTCAGATCTGTCATCACATGCTGAATAAGGATGTGTTATTTCACCCTTTACAAAGCGTGACATTTGTTTATGTACAACGTTGTATGATTTACGAAGACATTATGTCTCATTTATGAAGGCTTTATACACGCTGTATAAAGCCTTTATGAGGAACACTTCATCTAGTGCGACCCTTTTTTCTTCTTTCGCTTTTCTTCCTTCTTTTGTCCCTTCTTTTTCTGCTTTCTTTGCTTCTTTCTGCCTCCTTTCCTCCCTTCACAACATAATAAGGAGAGAGAAACCCAGAACTTCAAAATGTTGCGGCAAAAAATGAAGGTAATATTTGCACAAATGCACTAAATTCTCACCGTTCCAAACTTATCAAAGTTACACCGTATCCTCTTTAAACCACAAGAACACTGTTCTTCTGTTTGACAGTCCAGTTAAGGTTACTTTGACTGAACCTGGTGACATCCATCTATCTGAAAACAATCTGGCCTCACTAAATTCATGGCTACAGTGAAGGATCAGACGACAATACATACGGCCCTCCAGAATCAAGTATATCGATCTCGTAAGGACCATCATTTTTCCAGGACCATCAGAAGGATTTTTCGATCTAGAAGAGCACACTGGTTTTGCCTGAGTTACTTTAAAAAAAAATCTCTTCGGCTTTGATGTAAGAAACACCAGAGCATTTATGTCTGAGGACACTTATGGGGACAAAATGGCCTCCCAGGTATCATGCTGTGACAAGGAATGACATCCAGGCAGGCAATCGCGATGCTGGCTGACAGACTGGAACATTTTTTTGAAGCATTATCGGTCTTCATGTGATGATGTCGAGCTGGGATCAGTACATTAATGAGGACATATTTTACTTTTTTTTTTAAATGAGACAATAAAAAATAGCGTTGTCATCATACAGCTGACAAATACAGAGGGAAATAAGTGTCTTGAAGGTATAATTCACACTGGCAATGAATTTGAACACACTGGCCATTCTCGAGAACCAGTTTTTAATGTAAGTGGAGTTTGCAATGGAGGGGCTGTAATGTTTGTGTAAAATAAAATTAATGGACTTTTGTCATCAACAGGTCCAAGCTCTGTCACACTCAATCAGTAGATATTGGACAAGCAATTCTCAGAGAGCTATGGTTTCTTCTCAGGAATCAGAAATGTGACAGGAGCCAATCTACCAAAATTATCTTAGGTAGCAAGCAAACAAAAAAATACTAATGTTAATCAGTAATGCTAAGATGGCTGAAACTAACACCCCCATGTAGCACTGATAAACTTTGGCCAAAGAGCTTCAAAGAAATTATCTAACTCATTCAAGGTGGAGAAGGTGACCACCGAGGACAGCCTTTGGCAATATAAAATGGTAGATACCGCCTAGTGACATGATATTTAACAGTTCAAAGTGCAATTTTTAAAATAATATAACTAAATTTTTCAGTACACCGTGTGTGTCAATATGCACACACACATGCATGCATACAATAGTAATTATGTAACACAACACAGACACAAAATATTTATACATAAACACATATACCACCCCACCCCCCTCCACCCCCCTGCCTCAAACTTAGACAATGAGCTTTACCGACAGGAGCCCTGCCTTTCTTATCTGGGTTAAAAGTGGATTTTGTTACTGCAAAACCATGTAGTATCGTCAACAAAACAATGCATTGTTTATTTGCTCTCCTGATGTTAGTTCTTTCCCCCCTAAAACTGTTGGTTTGCCTTTTACCGTCAACCGCGATCCATCTGAGAGGCTGTGCTCTTTAATGTTACGCAGGAAGCTAAGTAAAGGGTATGAAATGGTCATCAACTAGCTTTCTTTTTGTTCCTCCATCTATTTGATCCAGTAATGTCTAAATTATGAATAAACACTGCTGTTTTTCACTTGGATCCTCCTGGGTCCTTATTAGAATTGAATTTTTCAAGCATTCCAGTATAATGGTGTGCTTAGGGATTTTAAAGACATGCCCTTTTATTCTGTGAAAGTGCGTTTTTGGTTGCTGTCTGGGCGTAGATAATGATTTATTTATTGAATTTTAGTCTGTCCTCTTCTTACGAAGCACTGAGCACTTATTACAGGCCAACAGAATTCTATATTAACTTGTCAAGTCACTCAAACTAAATTCACTTCACACAATATTCAGTGAAGAAACAAGGATAGTCTCGGATTCAAAAAAAGTAAAAATGTCAATTTCCCATGAAAGAGCCGTAAAATTTTTTGTTTTTGTTTTTTTTTTTTTTTGGCTTGATAGCTATAAGATATTTTCAGCTATTAAAAAGCATTTATGCTCAACAAAGTGGGCTATTTAACACTGACTTATCAGACGAATAAACTGATGTATGAGCTGACTGACTGCTCATTTGTGTGACAAGATATATCGAAATGGAGTGATGTATGCTTTGTTAAAGGGCATCTAAAGTCGATTCTCAGACCGGACGTTGAAAATCCAATGTTTACAAACAAATCACTTGCTTTTGTTGACATCTTGAATTGTCACATGACCAATTTCATTCATCAACCAATGTTTTGAGTACACGCGTAGATAATCCTTCTGTTTCGGATCGTTTGTGCAGGTGCGGCTCGCTGACTGCCCGATAAACAAAAACAATGGGCATCGATTTTTGATACCCTTTAATGCCACGTGTCTACTCTAAAAGATGCAGTTCGGTCCAACTTAAAAGAAAATAGACAAGATGGTGAAGATGCTCCCAATTCAATTAATGATCGAAGCTTTGGATTGGTCCCACATCCATGAGTAGGAGATTGTAAGTGAATTTATAAATTCCTAATTAAAATAAATAAATAAATACAGTAAATAAATGAATAAAAATAACCCTGATACTATGATTCCATTTTCTTCCTCGGAAAATGCCTACTGAAGGATGTGGTGGAGGATGAACGCACATAAATTATGTTTTTGTATGTTTCACAAGACTAAATTGTATTTATTTAATGTTTTGTTATAGTGCATTCAGCCATATTTCAAGCATATCACGGTTCTGTAAAGAAAATGGATGTATGTATGCAAACAACTTAGTTTGCATACTGTAGAGATAGCTTTCATAGCTTTTCACAACAGGACTGTCTTATCCCTGCTACCCCTCGCACTTACTCAACCGTGAGGGAGAGTTAACCATTACACAAATCTAACCTGAAAGAAAATTTTTTTTGACGAAGTGAAGGAATGGCATTTAATCGTTGCTGAGGTAGTGACTAAATACAAAAAATAAATTCAATTTACGGCAGGATTTTTTTTTTGGATTTTTCCCCTTTCTTCCCAACCCTGAACACAGCCTAACTGTTGTGCCCACCATAAAGCCACCTGCTCCCGTTGACTCAAAAGGAAGATGCCGTGGCACATGATTCCTCTGACTCATGTGATGATTGGCCCTCACTTCTTCACCAATTACACACTGCTTATGCCATTGGAGGATCACGTAATTGCTACAAAGCGATGGACTAATGGAATTTAACCAGCTTAACCTCTATTATTCCAAGAGAGGCTGCACCAATGGTTGCCTCACTCATGTGGACCTCCGGCCAGAGCCGCTAATGGTGTGGCTGGGTTTTGAGGACGCGACCACAGGACACACAGACTAAAGTCTTAGCTGTGAGCCACCCAAAGGCCCCTCCTACCATTGATTCTGGCCATACTTTAAGTTTCTATCTTGTGTGCAGTCCAGGCTTCAGAGACCAGCTATATAGGGACATGCATCACAGTACAGAGGAAGGAAGAAGCTAGCAGGTGAAAGTGAGAGAATGATGAGATTGTACTATGGGGGGAATTAGCTAGGAGAAACCTGCTTTGAAATGAAATCCCTCCCTTCCCCTCACATTCATGGTTACGATGAGAGCCAAGGTCAACACCAAGTCAGTACTGGAGGTCATAACAGATCAGCAGATTAGCTTGCCAGCAGAGGATGGGCTCCCCCGCTGTAGCCGGGTTCCTCCAGAGATTTCTTCCCACTGGGGAGTTTTTTCTCACCACTGTTTGCGAATTTCCTCCCCACAGGAAATGAGGTTTTTTTCAGCCTCATTTTCCATTTTGGGAATTAGGCGAGGAACCACCCAGTTTGACTGCGTAAAGCATCTTCGTGAGAGGCCTTTGTGACAGACCTTGTCCTGAAAGAGAAAAGGACTGGATAGGCAGTTAAGCCAAGCCACAATAACGACCTACATTAACATTAAAGTGACAGAAGAGCAAAGGAGGAATTCACATGATCTCCGAGTCTGTGCAGGGAGAAGGTCTGGGTGGCGGTGGGAACAATAGACCAGCAGACTTTTCCACATGAGACTCTTTCCCTGACCCCGAATTCTAACCTTAACCTTCAGGAAGGAGAAGCTTTAACTGAAGCAACAATCTTTTCCAAACTGTTTGTTTTGGCAGGCACAGTGCCGCTGTTACTTACAGTAAATGAAAATTGACCTACGTGGTAATTTGGGTGTAACTATCAGTAAATGAACGATCGACCTATAAGGTTGTTTGGGTGCGAGGACTTGTTGAATAAAATTGAATTGAACTGAATCATCACACAAATGCAGTCCTGTTAGCAGTCTCTCTCGGCACAAACACACACAGCTGGACAGGCCGTCCCTCCCTCTCCACCTCCCCATCTGCTCCGAGCCATTTTCCTCCTTCTGCGTCCATAAAACATGTCATTAAATTTGAAGAGAACACATGGGTGGGGACCAGGGAAGCACTCAGACTGAAGTATAGATTCATGTACACCAAGATAAACAGCTAAATACATCTCCTCCAGCCTCCCTGGGAGTGTCTTTTTAAAAATCCAGACACTCGGACACGAAAATCAAACTTAGGGCAGGACTGGGGCAGCCCATAAACAAATACCTAGAGTTGTTTTCTCTCATTCTCATATGCCTCTATTTATGTAAATGCGATTCCATTTTTTACTCATGGAGACTAATCCCGACAACTTATGACCGTAAAGTAGTGGAGACATCTTATTTACCCTTGAAGATAGGGTTTCAGAGAGGAAAAAGGTTTGTTTTTCAGTAAAATTAACAGATTTTCAGTTCTGAGTGTCATTCAAGGATAATTATTCACTGAGCGCCACCAAAATCTATGCACCGTAAAAGAAAAAAAAAAATCAGCATTTTTTAAAAGCTGACATCTATGTCATTGAAGCTGCAAGTAATTCAAAGAAAAATACAAAACATCCAAACACAGATTTCCACAAGGTAAAGTAACTTTCTTTTCCAGAGGCCAGAATTCAACTGAAATCCCTCCGATGCAACTACCCTTCAAAATATCTTCTTCCGAGAGTGAGGAGGAAGAAAAAAACCAGATGTGACAGAACCAATCACGTTGTCCTGACCTTTATGTCAGTGATAAAAGTGAGAATGCACTTTGAATGCACCCCTGAAGACCAGATGCACAGTTTTATCCTTGAAGAGGTCTGATGGGGACGAGGCAGAGCCTTCCCAGAGGTATCTGCTTCCTGGAGTCTGTCACCATGGGATGAATATAGGCTACCTGCTCAGAAACGAACCGCATCACAGCACAGCCTGCTTCCTTCCCCGTCCCTGTTCATAAGGCCAAACCTACTGTGAACTAATTTTTTTTTTAAAGTTTCACAAATTCTAAATCTACCTTTCCAACTTACTAGATGAAAGGGTAGATGGCGTGTTTCATTATTTAAGTTGACTGTAAGAATGAAAAATTTTGATTCAGGTGGACGGCTTTCATTTAAATCTAACATTTCTAACTGATAGACTTAAAGGCATTTTTGACAGTAAGGTCAAATTTTTCATTATATTGTGCAAAAAAAAAAAAAAAAAAACCCATTGTCGCTGGCAGTACATGGTAGTCTTTTAAATATTGATGGCCTACTACAACTTCTGGCCAAGATTTAAGAGATATTACCTTGCGAGTCTCCAAGGACAGAAGATGTACTACACGAGCACTGGACTGTCCATTTGCAGACTGCGTATTTCAGGGACCATGACCAAATACTCGGCAGCTTTGCGAGAAATTAGACTACTTCTGGCACTGAAATTAACAAGTAAATAAATCCCAATTAACAGCATTGTAAACATGTCACTTGCAATAATTCATGCCTGAATATTTCAACTCACACGTGCTGCAGTTTTGACGACCTGCCAAATTTTGGCAGACAAACCCCGTGAGATTAAAAGCAGGTGGGAGGGCGTGGATGGAAAAGAAAAGGATAACGCTCAAATGAACACTCGAGGGTCTCGTCTGAAGATAGATCAGGGACGGTAGGTGAGAGAGACGAGTCAATACTGAGTAAACAGTTTTGAACGGAAATAAATCTTTTGACTCCAGCAGCTGTTGCATTGTGGGCCAGATAGCATTCTGAAATGGTTTGCATTATCTGTTGATTCCACTATGGCAAGCATCAGCGGAGATTTAGAAGTCCGAGTTTTTACACGCGTTTAAAGTCAGATCGATCGCATCCATTTACACCTATTCCCCAACATATGACACGGACACGATTCTCTGATTTTGAGAATTATTTAAAAATTATTTTAAAAAGAGAGAGAGTGGGGGAAAAAATATCATCCTGAATAATGGTCATACAAACCAAGCAATTAAGAGCAAAGGTCAGTGCAGAAACCGTGTACACACACCTGGAGCAGAATTAATGCAGGCCGCTGGGTTCCAGAGGCGAGAAAAAGGGCATATTCCGGTGAATTTTTCCCTTTTCACACAAAAGCTAAAAATCATACTGCCTCCTGTGCATTTCAGTATGGCCTGAGGTCAGTGCTGAGGAGCACAACTGTTCTAGAACGCTCTCTCAGTGCTGCCAACACTGCCATTGTCAAACATACATGAACGGACCACAGGGCAGGCGTCACCTCTTTGTCTCCTGAGAGACGTCCGTCTCTTTTCAACGCTGACATTGCGACCACATTTGTCCTCTTTTGCTACAGAAAAAAAGGCGGGGAGAAGAACAGCCGTTCCTATTAAAGCGAATGTCGGCAGTCATTGAAGATAATGTCAGAGAGCTCTCGCTATGGCCCTGTCAATGCGATAACAAAGCAGACACGGGGTCTTGTCTAATACACAGCGGGGCCGCCGTCATCGAAAAAAAGGTCAGTCAGATCCCCGCCGACTCGCGCTGCCGGCGTTACGCTCGCGGATCGGGCTCGAACACCACTGGAAACTCACAGCAAGAATTCATTTTTCATCAAAGTTAATTTAAATGAATCGCTCAATATTAATGCCTTTTTTGTTGCGCGCCGGTTCTGTTGTGGAGGAGCCAGGGGTGGAAAGGACTGTCTCGGCTCACCTCTGATTGGGTACAGGGAGAAAACGGCGCAGCGTTTGGAGAGCGTGTCATGGGGACAGACAAAGGAGAAAGCTATAATTAGGATGTTGAGCTTGGGAGAGTTGGAGAGGCTGTCATCTCCAGGGCTTCTCAAGCTCGGGCAAAGGAGGGTTTGGGGCTGGAGGGCGGGGGGGAGGGGTGTAGGGTGGGGTAGGGTGGGGGTAGGTGGTAGACATCTCTGTGACAGCCACTTCTTGTTTTCAATAACTCGAAGGAAATTCAATTATGACACCTTCTGGCACAGTGCTTTCCATTAAAACCTCAAGGCGCGGCCATTGTTTCTGGCTCGGAACAGTTTTACAAAGCTTTTCCAAAAATAAATAAATAAATAAGTGAAATAAAACAGTCGCTGAGAAAACCATGAGGCTAGATACAACACAGGCGCCAGCCGATAATCCAAAACTCAAAATCTTTGGAGGGGTTTCTGTTCTCGCGAGGCAACACATTCCTGGATCACATTCATGTCAAGAACCGAAACGCCAGTTACGCGTTCGGATTGATGCCTTCCGTCAATTTACGGAATTACTCGGATTAACAAATAACAAATATCCGCGCGGAAGGTGTATCCATCATCGCCGTTTTCCAGTTCAAAGGATATTGCGAGCAACACAGTATAAAAACCAATTATGTGAATGAACGCGCAGCTTTTTTCCAGAGAATACGCAGGCCAAAGAGAGGGGAGTATGCAATTTATCCATCAGCGGAATGGACGCGATCGCAGCAGCGCGGTAATTTGCGCGGCAGAGGCAATCGGTGGCATTGTAGCATCGAATGGGAGGCACAATGATGCGGATCCGCCGAGCTTTTAAAACTCCACCGCTCGGCTGCACCTGCACGGTTCCCGTGCCCAATTCGCCGATCGTATCCCCCGGGCGATAACATCCATCAGCCTCGACACAAATCACAGGAAAAGAAGGAATAAAAGCAACAAAATAAAAAAAAAAACCTCACTAACAAAATGCATCAATTTCTTTCCTATTTTAATGTTTTTTCTTATTTTTCATGTCGAGGCTCAATCAGACACTTGTCACAGACACCTGCTGCCGAAACAGCGAACTGCGAAGAGATGGGAAAGAGGGGATAAAGAAGATAGAGGGAAGAAGAGAGGCATTTTTGTTTCTCCTTTACAGTTATAATCAGCACCATGGTTCTAATCTTAGGCAGCCATTTTCCCCATTTCCTCTTTCACCCCCGCCCACACCTCTTACCCACTACACCACCTTTCTGCAGAAAATCACAGCTATCAATCAGTTTCGGACGCCTGAAAAATACAGATCTCTCCCCCTGATAGAAACATCAGCGGCTCTGCTCCTCCATCTCTCTGGGTAATATATGTGCGCTCACAAAAACAAGCTGGCTGTCTCTCGTTCCCAGTAGTGCCACCTGAGACTGCTCTGTCTCAACAGAGCCCGGCTGGGATACATCAACACTACACAGGAACAGGATTACCAATCAAAAGCTCATACCTGTTCGTATGATTGCTTCAACGAGCTGCAGCAATGCAAATCTGTAACATTCCTACAGCAAATACATCATGTCATATCAAATTGCTTTAGCTGCAACAGAGCTAACAGAACAATGTAATGGTTAAGACAGTCCGCACTAACTGTAGCAGTAGCTCTTATTTAGTAGAAGTGGCAGTAGCCGTCATGGTAATTGAACAGGTGCCGGTCAGAACAGGGTTAATCCCAAATGCGGACTGACATCACATCAATCCGTACTGAAAAAAGATTGTCTTCACATAAGGTCCTTGCGATTGTTCGACAACAATCGTCACTCGTTCCAAGTTACTGAGGTCTTGTATTCTAGCCAGGCATTCCATAATTATAGGCAACTGCCCAGATGTTTTGAACATAACTCTGAGCTAATTAACTGAGGAGCCACACCTGCCTGAATGCAGCTGCTATTCCAAAATTGTGTCACTCACTTACCCTAGCATTAGCATTTTTTGTTCAATATTCATATTTTACTGTTTGGACGATTATAAGTGACATGAGTCCCCATAACATTAATCACAGATAAAATGACTCGGCAGCAACCTACCATTCATTCTCATCAACTGATGAAGGATTGTTAATCATTACTGCTAAAACTGTTTTTTTCCCCTACATTTGAATTCACCTTTTCACCGAAACTAAACTCAAAATTTATTTGTTTATTGACACCCTTAGTGAATATGAGCAAAAAAAGGCTGTGAAAAAAATTTTATACTGTTTATCTTTCTGGTCCTCCACTCACATCGTTTATTCACAAAAATCTTACTATTTACTATGCTACAATTATTGACACAATTGAAATCTAAGTGAAGTATATTTCCCGTATTATTTAACATTTTGCATTTTCTAGCGATACGGCAATTTTATGGGTATGGCAGTCGATTTGAAGGGCTTAGGATAAGGATTAGGCATTTTGGTTAGGGGAAGGGTTAGGTTAGGGGTCAGGGCTGAGGTTAGGGTTAGGGTCAGGGTCAGGTTAGGGCAGGGTTTGAAATTGGGACTGCCATTCTTCTCTACAGTGAAATGCACTGGAAAACTTCCGTACCCGTAGCAACTGCATTTACATTTTCAAGTTAGCCTGTTTCATTAAGAACTTTTAAGGCTCAACATGACTTCCTGTTTCACTTGGGTTTACATATCGTCGCTGACGGGCGTAAACCTCCTATGTACAAAACTTTTTCTTTTCAGAGAATGAAAAAAAAACGTGATTTGTAATAACTGCACATGACGTCATCAAACTTGGCATTCTGTCTTTTCATATAGTCAGATATTTGAATGTGTCAATACTTTATTAATATTTTACCCAAATCTAGCTCACATGGAGTTAGGAGGTTTGTGACCAACAAAAGTGGAGATAGAAGGTTTTTGCCATCACTGATTATGTTGGCCTCATCAGCTGCAGTAGCTCATTGCATAACATTATCATCAACCTAGAGAACATTTGAAACTCTTAGGTCCAGGGCAAATCTTGAAAAAATGAAGAAGAAAAAAAGCGAGGCACTCATCTTTAGAAAAATTGATAAAATACCTTATGCTATGGCAAGCATGGCACTTTGTGGGCATTCACAATGGGGAAAAACTCAAGAACACAGTCACAATGTTTGACAGAAAGTTGATGAGCCGTGTAAATCGCAAAATGGAATAACAGAAAATCTCTAAACAGCTGAAAATACCAATTCAAACTACCAGGGCAACAATCCGAAGAAGAAGTGTGCGTACATTGACTGGACGCACTGTGAGGAGGATAGTTTGACTGGCAAAAGAGAATTGGAGTGGTGAGCTTTGGGGTCAGAAAGTCACTAAAACCATCATCGAATGCAACCTATATACCTAACAGCTGTTTGGGCAGGTTGACAGATAGAAAGCTACTGCTGTCAGTCAACAACAAACCAAAGCAGCAACAGTTTAAAACACAATACAGAGACTTTCAGTGAGACCAGATTAAATGGTCATACGAGACCAAATAGAGCTTCAAACATCAAACGTAGGTTTTCCGTAGACATAATGGCAGCAATACAAAATAAAGCATCTCATACCCAATGTGAACTATCTTGGTGGATCTTAGATGTTAAGGGGTTGTTTCTCTCTAAAGGTCTTGGACATCTTGTTAGGATACAAATCATGGACTCTATCAGATACCAGCAGATATTGAATGAAAACCCAACAGCCTCTGCCAGGAGGCTTCAAATAGGCCTTGGTTGGACCTTCTAATTGGACAATGATCTGAGGCACGCCTCAAAATCAATAGAAAAAAATCACCGACCGCAGAATAAAGGTCTTGCCATGACCATCACAGTCCCCATACTAATACTTGATAAAAAAATAATAATAAATTGTAGGCTTAGCTGAAGAAGAGAGTCCACAAGTGCTGACCTTAGACTCTAAAGGATCAGGAGAGACTCTGTACAGAGGAATGATCTCAGACCTTCAGTACAGAGGAATGATCTCAGATCCTCAGTACGGAGGAATGATCTCAGATCCTCAGAGCGGAGGAATGATCTCAGATCCTCAGTACAGAGGAATGATTTCAGATACTCAGGACGGAGGAATGACCTCAGATCCTCAGTACGGAGGAATGATCTCATATCCCCAGTACGGAGGAATGATCTCAGATCCTCAGTACGGAGGAATGATCTCAGATTCTCAGTACGGAGGAATGATGTCAGATCCTCAGTACAGAGAAATGATCTCAGATCCTCAGAACGGAGGAATGTTCTCAGATCCTCAGTACGGAGGAATGATCTCAGATCCTCAGTACAGAGGAATGATGTCAGATCCTCAGTACGGAGGAATGATCTCAGATCCTCAATACAGAGGAATGATGTCAGATCCTCAGTACAGAGGAATGATCTCAGATCCTCAGTACGGAGGTATGATCTCAGTTCCTCAGTACAGAGGAATTATCTCAGATCCTCAGTACGGAGGAATGATCTCAGATCCTCAGTATGAAGGAATGATCTCAGATCCTCAGTACGGAGGAATGATCTCAGATCCTCAGTACGGAGGAATGATCTCAGATCCTCAGTACAGAGGAATTATCTCAGATCCTCAGTGCAGAGGAATGATCTCAGATCCTCAGTACGGAGGAATGATCTCAGATTCTCAGTACGGAGGAATGTTCTCAGATCCTCAGTATGGAGGAATGATCTCAGATCCTCAGTACGGAGGAATGATCTCAGATCCTCAGTGCAGAGGAATGATCTCAGATCCTCAGTACAGAGGAATGATCTCAGATCCTCAGAACGGAGGAATGTTCTCAGATCCTCAGTACGGAGGAATGATCTCAGATCCTCAGTACAGAGGAATGATGTCAGATCCTCAGTACGGAGGAATGATCTCAGATCCTCAATACAGAGGAATGATGTCAGTTCCTCAGTACAGAGGAATGATCTCAGATCCTCAGTACGGAGGTATGATCTCAGATCCTCAGTACAGAGGAATTATCTCAGATCCTCAGTACGGAGGAATGATCTCAGATCCTCAGTATGAAGGAATGATCTCAGATCCTCAGTACGGAGGAATGATATCAGATCCTCAGTACGGAGGAATGATCTCAGATCCTCAGTACAGAGGAATTATCTCAGATCCTCAGTGCAGAGGAATGATCTCAGATCCTCAGTACGGAGGAATGATCTCAGATTCTCAGTACGGAGGAATGTTCTCAGATCCTCAGTATGGAGGAATGATCTCAGATCCTCAGTACGGAGGAATGATCTCAGATCCTCAGTGCAGAGGAATGATCTCAGATCCTCAGAACGGAGGAATGTTCTCAGATCCTCAGTATGGAGGAATGATCTCAGATCCTCAGTACAGAGGAATGATCTCAGATCCTCAGTACAGAGGAATTATCTCAGATCCTCAGTGCGGAGGAATGATCTCAGATCCTCAGTACGGAGGAATGATCTCAGATCCTCAGTGCGGAGGAATGATGTCAGATCCTCAGTACAGAGGAATGATCTCAGATCCTCAGAACAGAGGAATGATCCCAGATCCTCAGTACGGAGGAATGATCTCAGATCCTCAGTACGGAGGAATGATCTCAGATCCTCAGTATGAAGGAATGATCTCAGATCCTCAGTACGGAGGAATGATCTCAGATCCTCAGTACGGAGGTATGATCTCAGATCCTCAGTACGGAGGAATGATCTCAGATCCTCAGTATGAAGGAATGATGTCAGATCCTCAGTACAGAGGAATGATCTCAGATCCTCAGTACGGAGGTTTGATCTCAGATCCTCAGTACAGAGGAATTATCTCAGATCCTCAGTACGGAGGAATGATCTCAGATCCTCAGTATGAAGGAATGATCTCAGATCCTCAGTACGGAGGAATGATATCAGATCCTCAGTACGGAGGAATGATCTCAGATCCTCAGTACAGAGGAATTATCTCAGATCCTCAGTGCAGAGGAATGATCTCAGATCCTCAGTACGGAGGAATGATCTCAGATTCTCAGTACGGAGGAATGTTCTCAGATCCTCAGTATGGAGGAATGATCTCAGATCCTCAGTACGGAGGAATGATCTCAGATCCTCAGTGCAGAGGAATGATCTCAGATCCTCAGTACAGAGGAATGATCTCAGATCCTCAGAACGGAGGAATGTTCTCAGATCCTCAGTATGGAGGAATGATCTCAGATCCTCAGTACGGAGGAATGATCTCAGATCCTCAGTACAGAGGAATTATCTCAGATCCTCAGTGCGGAGGAATGATCTCAGATCCTCAGTACGGAGGAATGATCTCAGATCCTCAGTGCGGAGGAATGATGTCAGATCCTCAGTACAGAGGAATGATCTCAGATCCTCAGAACAGAGGAATGATCCCAGATCCTCAGTACGGAGGAATGATCTCAGGTCCTCAGTACGGAGGAATGATCTCAGATCCTCAGTATGAAGGAATGATCTCAGATCCTCAGTACGGAGGAATGATCTCAGATCCTCAGTACAGAGGAATTATCTCAGATCCTCAGTGCGGAGGAATGATCTCAGATTCTCAGTACGGAGGAATGATCTCAGATCCTCAGTGCGGAGGAATGATGTCAGATCCTCAGTACAGAGGAATGATCTCAGATCCTCAGAACAGAGGAATGATCCCAGATCCTCAGTACGGAGGAATGATCTCAGATCCTCAGTACGGAGGAATGATCTCAGATCCTCAGTATGAAGGAATGATCTCAGATCCTCAGTACGGAGGAATGATATCAGATCATCAGTACAAGAAATCAATGGAAGTTTGACTGTAGTCAAAAAAAAGTAAATTTAATTTATGAAAAATCCCTCAAGTGCAAGAGGTAGCACATCCATTAGTGAGGTATTATAGCTGTTAAGGTTTGTCTGTGGCTTCCCACGAGGGAAAAACAATGACTGCAGACATACACCAATTGCTGTGGCCTCTTTACAACGAGATCAGTTGTAAACAGCTGATAGATTTTGAGAGAGCCCCTACCTCCGTGATCAGAGAATGAGCGCTCCCAAAAGTTGCAGCTGTTTGGGTCACACAGAAGTTAAACATGATCATTACTGCAAGTTAATGCTCATTCATGCCAACCATACCTGATTTATTTACATGAGTGTGCGACTGAGAGTAAAACAGCCTCTGTTAGGCTGTGATGCCTATTCACACAGTAAACTTCCTTATACCAATAGAACAAACCAAGAGGGGTCCTTTGTGGCCAAGGCACAATATTACTGTGCCGTCTGCTTGTTTCATTCATCATCCTTATATGAAAAGCAGAAGGGGAAACAAACACCGCAATATGCCTCATGAACCATTTTTCTGGGCACTGACTTCAATGCCAACAGACTGCCCATGCTGAAAAAGGTCACAACACAACATGAAATAAAATGCAGCCTTGTGTGTACAGTCAGCTCAAGAAGTATTGGGACATTGACAGACTTTTCATCATTTTGGCTCTGTACATCTTAGCAATGGATTTTGAAAGGGACGCAAAACTACAGCATTTGGTCTCCTCAGTTCCCAAATGTTTACTGACTTGTTAAAAGGAAGAAATGATGCAATACAGTAGTTAACATGCCCATTTATTAAATTTTTTTTTTTATCGTGTCACTGGCATCAAATCTTGCCCATATTCTTCAAAAAAAGATTAAATTTCTGAGTTTCGACATCTGATGTGTTGTACTATTTTCAACTTAAATTGGGCTTGATTGATTTGAAAAACATTGCATTCTGTTTTCACATACATTTTACGCAGTGTCCCAGCTTTTATGGACATGTATTTGAAATACGCAATTCTGGGGGCTCAAAAGTAGTTATATAAACTAACATACTCACAAATTACTTTTTTTGTTTTTAATATTCGATCAAAAATCTTCAGTAGTCAATGACTGCCTGAAGTTTTGAACCCAAAGCCATCGCAAGGCACTGGGTTTCTTCCATGTTGATGCTTTTCCGTGGCCTCCTCAGTCTTCATTTCTGGCTAGTTTTTTGGTGCATTTTCCTTCAGTTTTGCCTTCACCAAGATAAATACATGCAACGGGTCATTCAGAAATGATCGACGTGGCTATTATCAATTATTCTTCTTATTTGCCCTGAAATTCTTTTGTTGCTTTTGCAGCATGCTTTGCTTCATTGTTCACGTGTATTGTGAAGCACCATCCAATTTTGTTTTGAAGCCCACACAAGACCACTCTTCACAGATGAGGTGGTATGCTCATCTGTCTATGGAATTGTATAAGCTTTTGTAGTTTTTTTGGCAAACTTCCTGTTTTTGAGGCTTACCAATAATTAACATTTTATAGCAACATCTCTGTATTTACTCTGATGAAATCTTCTCTTGATTATTGAATTTGATGCAGATACGCCAACCTCCTGCAGGGTTTTTTGATCAGGCCATCTAATGTGGAGGGGGTTTTTATTCACCAGGTAAATTATTCTTCTCTCATCCACCAGAGTTATGGGAGCTCTACCAGGTTTTTTGGTATTCCTGAGCTTACCGTTACATTCTTTCTTTTTAAGATAGTTCATCACACAGTTGATTTGGGCTCACTTTATGTCTTTGTCACCTCTCTGATGGGTTTTTTCAGATTCTTTCAGTCAAATGATGGCTAAAGTTGGCTCTTTGAACTCCTAATGATTATATAAAATAATACCTAAAATAAGAATAACTTTGTGAATGTCCAAATATTTTCTACGTGACTGTGTATCTCCAAGAGTTCTGCATTTCCGAAAGCTTCCACTGTCATTACTGCAAACTATTCCCTCCTGGCTCCGAGAATGGGCCTCCCATAAGAGCTAGCCTGCCACAAAACCACTTTGGTGAAGTGCAGCCTGAAGGGATTGCTTTTTGTTTCATCCAAAGGAAAATATATTTTACACTTTCTGGAAGGAGCCAATTGAAACACATACAGGGAAAAAAAACACACACACAGCTCTAAAGACTGGTAGAGATTGAGAAAACAAAACAGAATTCAAACTCATGGAACTGAGGCAAATGAGGCTTGTAAATGATTCTATCCCCTCAGTCCAGCAGATAAACCCGGAGGCGGTAATGTACTTTGCCAGGGCCTGATCATGGAAGCTCAGATGGAATAAACCGTGGGGTATCGGTTTGAAAAATCCTGCTGAGATGTTGGAATGTCTGCTCCAGTCTCCTGCCCTCCCAAGTCTTCACCTCCTGAAAGGCTGCCCCCACGCGCTACGCAACGGCGAGAACGATGCGCATCGAAAGCCCTGCTTTTCCCCACAGCACCCCTGTAGAAACCCGTCTTATATCAGTGTACAAATGCACAAATGGGTTTGGATTGATTGCTGCCTAGCTGGGAGCATTTAGGAGGCATTCTATTGATCTGACAAAATAAACAAGCAAATGACCCAGCAGACAAATGAATGAATGAATAAATAAATAAATAAATAGATGCAGGTATTCTGATAACAAGGTTAGGGACTTTTCAAAAGCTCTGATGGGTTTTTCGAGCCAAGTAAGTTAATTTCCCAGTCCAGAAAAAAGCAATCAGGGCCGGATGGATCTCTGTGTTACCATCAGGAAGACAAGCAAAAAAAAAAAAAAAACCTGATTGTTCACACTGGTAGGCTCCCGAATGACTGCTGAAGTTGGCAATTGACTCAGACTGCACTGGATTACTGAGGGAGACCCCCTTGTTGCATAAGCAGATATTATTAAACCAAACAAGCCAGTGGCACCATTTTGGAAAGCTCAGGGAGACACATTTTGATGATTGGAAGACAAGGACCAAAACCAAACACATGAGGGAAAGTTAAATTCCCAGCTGACGCATGCTGAGGCAATAAACTGAGCCAGAACCGTAGAAACGCAACAGCGAGGAATCACTAAAAAACAGAAATTCAACTGAGGATTTATTTTTTTTTTTTGCTGGCTTCTATTAAAACTTAAAAAAGTGAGCTTCATGCGCATTTTTTATGATTCACTCAATTACTATTATTATTATTATCATTATTTTTATTGTGGTTGTTGTTATTATCATTATTATTATTATTATTAGATTTAAAAAAAACCTCTCTCAATATTCATCATTTACATCAATGTTGTGTCTCCTTTACCAAGAACACTACTCTAAGGAAAATGGATATATCAGAATGTAGCCTCCATTGCAATCCACGCACTCATCTTGAACAGAATGGTGTACAGTCCTGGTGCTTTAATTCGCAGCAGCAGCTGAGGGGATTCATCTCCCACGAGGGCCTCGTTCTGCTTCAGCCTGATCTCTGGTGATCGCTGCTCGAAAGTCTGCTGAAAAAGTTGTTTTCTTACTGATTAAACTCTGCGTTCCCTTATGCACTCAGTCTTATTGGCATCTACCTGGCACCGGTGTCCGAAATGCACTTTGCTTTAAAACAAAGATGAATCATTTCAATTAGACCTTCATTCATATATATATGTAAATAAAAAACTGCAATGACAACAATGAAAAATGTACTAATTTTTGGCCACCCACACTCGTGCATGTACAGTAATTACTAGCGATTGCAGAGCTATTTATCATGAAGGACGGAGGGACGAAGGGCACCGTCTAGTAATTTGGAAAGTGGGCGACAGGATGTCTTCATGCCAAAACCTGGGCCAATTACGTAATTGTTTTCAATTCAAATACAGCACTGAGGCTGTCTCTACGCTACACCAAGCTTGTCCGGTAATCGCAGCCTTCTCATCCTCTAGTTTGGTTCAGTTGCATCAGGCAAAATCAGTCGACCGCAGAGAAGTATTTGAGTCAGAAATAATGACATACTTGACCCAGGTCTGCCTCCTGAAGCATGAACTGCGGAAAAATTCAACAGCCTGGGTTTGGCAGTTTTGACTCTCAATATCCACAATTTTGAATAAAATCGCCAGATTCTCAGCTCCTCTCCTGCAGTCTTAAGCACGTTAAAAAAAAAGACATTCCAAAACCCAGCCAGCTTTGCATTATTACTTCTCACATAATTGTATACTTCAATAACACATTGGACACACCTGGAAGACAAATGTAATGAAACTCAATTTATACTATGGCCTCTTTCTCCGCAAAACCAAAGCGACAAATTCCTTTTCTACATTTCCAATCTCCAAACCTTATGGGTCACAGATTAGGGTTCTAAGCATGAGTGAGTGCCATTTAGTACAGAACCATGAGAAGTCAAAGTTTCCTTCCTCAAACATCAATAATTTATGCATAATAAACCACAAATACAATCCTGTCAATTACTTTCTTCAATTCAACAACATTTTTCATAGTTACCTCACTGAGACAAGCGGTGAGGCAAAAAGGGAATTCTCAAGCAGCCACAGGCATGACTGCACAAGGTAATCCAGTGTGAGAGATACCTGAAATCGATTCGTCCATTGCCAGTGTGTATTTCTGTAACTCAGCAAAGCATAGTGGGATAGGGTCCATCCCAACTGCAACCCTGACCAGGAGGAATATTTAGGCCAGATAATAAGGGAATGAATACTACCAGTTCTCAGTTTAAGCAGCACCTGCCATTTTATAAGCAGAGCACAGGATATCATATCCAGCCTGATAGCTCTTGGCCTAATATTTAATGCTGACCTACTGCAACACAGACGTGAAAATTGCACACAGGCACAGGAAGAATGGTGCAAATGATAAATATAATATGGTAGAGGTTTAGGGGAAGAATTAAAAATCTTGAGTTGCGATACATAATTGCGTAATGTACTGTATGTAGAATTAGAAGATTACTTGAATCCATCAATAATCTGAGACACGTACTATACTATATCATTTTGTATAAATCTGCAGTTAACACATATTATGCCTTTACAACTCAGGAATATGTATCTACAGAGTAAAACTGTCCATCTGACAGACATACATGAAGTTGCATGTCACATCCGGCTGTATTTTTTGGTAGAATGTGCTGTAACACTTTCTGAAATGTGATTGACAGCCTGGACCTTTAAATTCCCAAACATTAATGGATGTGAAGCTGGTGTGAACCTTATAAGAACATATTGGATAAGTAGGAGAAACCTGACAGCCCTTTGATGAAATGTTCCATACTCCTGTATTTCCAATAAATGCACCAGACAGCTGTAAGGAAAGGCTGTCGACTCATTTGGTTTCAGGCTTCTAAACCCTTTCACTCTAAGGCGCTGTTGGCTCTGCTTCTTTTTAAGCCAGATCTTAATCAATTTCTCCCTTCCTGACATTACACTCAATTTTAAAAGATGTAAGAAGAGGCCATGAAACAAACAGCGGTTAAAGACATCGACAGTAATTACGCACTGCATTGCTACTGAGAACGAAATGCCGAGTGGCTCTCAAATGTCAGAACATCACAAATGTCTGCATGCCAGAACAGTGCAACATGCAATGTCGTTAAGCTCGGAGATCTTCATTTTAATTAGTCCTTACGATCAATTAAAAGCATCATTGTGCCAATTTCAGCCCTTCCGTTATTCTGTTAATTTATACTTCACAACCCCCACAGACCAGTGAAATGAAATAGCTGTGCAATAAAATGCCATGTAAACACTATAAATATTACTCAGTTCCATACTTTAATAAGATAGGTTCAATTAGATTCAAAAATAGTTATTGAAAATTTAGGTTGATGCAGAATTTCAATATTTTTAGTTATGGTCACACTTTACATTGTGTTGCTCATCAAGGCTTCATACAGCATGTATAATGCTTTCATAAATGAGACATAATGTCTTTATAAATCATATATAAGCAAATTTTATGCTTTATAAAGAGTGAAATAACACATCCTTATTCAGCATGTGATGCCAGATGTGATATAACTGTCAATTTCACATAGCTAGTGGCCAAATGCTACAAAGGGTGACATTGTCAGCAAAGAGACATTGTCATTGTCAGATCTGGCATCACATGCTGAATATAGATGAGTTATTTCACCCTTAACAAAGCGTGACATTTGCTCACGTATGATTTATAAAGACGTTATGTCTCATTTATGAAGGCGTTATACAAGCTGTATAAAGGCTTAATGAGTAACACCAAGTAAAGTGTGACCTTAGTTACTATTCTTTTTTCTGTAAGTGTCCATCCCAAGCGATAACTTATAACTCCAGATACGGTGGCAGTCCAAAGGACATATCTGTACCACATGTCGGGAAAGAAGACCGTACTTTGCATGCCCCCCATCCTTCAGTAATTGATTTTGACCTCAGTTGCTTTTGTAAATACAACACTGATGCTTAAACTTGAAGAAAATGAAGGCTAGACAGGGCTCCTACGAGGCAAACAGTCAGCAGCACCTTCCCCATGGCTTTGAGGCACAATGAACAGGATCATGCACAGGCCACCGTGGAGCTCCAAATTAGCTCAGAGTAATCCAGGTTAAAAAACTCCAAAACCCTCCTCGTGCCAGCTTCATATGAAGAAGCTGAAGTGTTAGCGCCTAGCCAAGGAGCGAGTCTTGTGAAAGGAGAAACAGCATGGCTCCACTTGGCGGGTTAATGCACGGGGTTCACAGAGGTAGTGTGTGAACATGGGGTGGCGTCCACAGAGAGTGTGTGTGAGCTCGGGGTGGGTACCACAGGGAGAGTGTGTGAGGCTGAGGTGGGCTCCACAGAGAGAAAGGGGTACAGGGGCGCCCCAGGGTTTATAGTACCTCAGGTTTCTGCACCCAGAAACCAGGAACGGGTTCAAAGTTCTTGTCTTACACCTTTGCTGTGCCACAGAGAGCCCCAGGGCCTGCTCTCTGATAAGCAGACATTCCACCCTGGAGAAACTGATTTCAGAGAGGTATTTCAGCTGTACTCATCCCCCACCAACAGGCACCACATACCGCATACCACCCCCCTTCCCACCATCCCCACCCCTCCATCACCCAACAAATAAAGAACACTGAGGAATGATATTTTGAACGAACAACTGAATGAACAATTGATCATATTGCTAACGTGAAATGATATATTCATTCACAAACTTATCCTGCGGTTTTTTTAACACCAACCTAAACTAATCTACTTCAATAGGGGCATGTAACCAGCGGCCAATCGTACTGTCCCTTATTTAATT
Organism: Gymnothorax reevesii; assembly: GCA_029721435.1. Classification (NCBI taxonomy): domain Eukaryota; kingdom Metazoa; phylum Chordata; class Actinopteri; order Anguilliformes; family Muraenidae; genus Gymnothorax; species Gymnothorax reevesii. Next base: position 127,303,157 of record CM056574.1, read on the forward strand.
ATTCAGCAACAATTCACAACAAATGAAATGTAGCAGTAATAGCAACCAGCTAAATTTCAATTGTATAGAGTTCCCAACACAGCTTTGAATTTAAAAAAGTTAAGAAGCTTTGCCTGCTGGGCATAGGCCTAAAATGATATCACACCTATCAATTTCATATTGAAGGGAAATCGTAAGATTTATAGATAACGGGCTTCTATTTGAGACCACATTAAATCAAAGGTTATTGTTAGTGGGCTGGCTAAATGACAGTGCAAAGGGATAACATTAGCGCATTCTGACTCACCTTTGCATGACGTTTGCAGTTATTCATAATCCGTGCGAAATTTAGAAATCATTGCGCACAGTGCATCGCGCATGGGTTTGAGTGCCTATCACAGGCATTCAACATCAGTGTGCCTTTATGAAGTCTGCAGAGAAAGATATTATATTTGAGCTTATATTTATATTAAGCCCTTATATTTGGGCTCTGACATCGCAAAGCAACTCATACGTGCTGTCCCAGGGTATTGCTGACCAGGAGGTAAATATAAGTGTCAGGGTGTGTAGTGACAGCTCACAAAGGAAACTGATAGGACTGATTTAAATTGACAAGGAAGAGACAAATCACAACGGCACTCAGACACATAGAGTCAAGCACAGACATGAACCCCCTCTCTCTCTCTCTCTCTCTCTCTCTCATACACACACACAATTTCTCTTAGGTTGAAGGTTAATTTGCAGGAAATTTTATATCATTCACTGTTAATTAACTAAACACACCCAGAGCTTCCGGGAGAAGTGGGGGGTGGGGGGTCCTGAAAGCCCATACAGTGCCCAAGCACAAAACTAAGCTCTCAGCGGACATAGTGGGGTAAGTACAAGCACACCATGAAACTTGCATGTGCGAAGAAAAAAAAAAAGTATGAACTCCAGAGTTCAGTGGAATGGGTGTGCTCATGTAAGCACACACACAATGCCTCTCCAGTGTGGGTGTATCTGTGTGTGTACATACGTGCATGCTTTAGGAGCACTGAATAAATAATTACTGGATTATTTGTACTGTTGAAGCAGCTCAAGGCAAGACTGAGATGCACAGGTGGCAGTGCAGACTGAAATTCGGTGCCTTAAACTGTGAGTTTCAGGGCCTCACAAAAGAGAGAGAGAGAGAGAGAGAGAGGGAGGGAAGGAGAGAGAGGGGGAGAGAGAGAGAGAGAGGGAGGGAAGGAGAGAGGTGACACGATGAGACTTGTACATACATTATCCTCCAGTTATGCAGATTTGTATAAGCGACTGGAGGCACGTCACAAAGGGCTGAAGTGCAGTCCCCTGATGACATAAACGCACAGCACACAGCACTTCAAAAATAAAACAATGGTAATCTCTGCCATCCTGTGAAAATATTTCAAGATTCTCCGCACTTGTTCACAGTGCAAGCGCATCTCTCAGGTATGCCGAGGAACTGGCAATTTTCTGCGCGATCGCACATTAATCTGACGCTGCTACCAGCCTCTGTTCAGCAACAGCTCTCCAGCGGTGCTATTGCTGAGCTCTCCGCTGCTGATCGCATGTCGCTACTTGCTGCTTCCTACAAACCGTGTCACTGTCTTTGCACAGAGCTGAGGCACAGGGGCCTCTGCAGTTAAAGGTACAGTGAGGAATGATGTCACTGAGAAGCCGTCCCTTGGAGCCCATTTAGCTGATGGTTTACCGACAAAAGCGGTGGAAATTAATTTCAGCCTGAAGTTTGCAACAAGAATCCAGGGGGATGAACGATGAGCAAAGCGAGTCACATGTCATCCTCTTCACACGAATGCAGTATTTGCATTCACACCGTCAGTGATTTCTGTAGTGTTCATAGCAGTGTTTCTGTATAATGAACAAATCACTGTGGTGGCATTTTCTACTGAATTCACCATCCTGACAATCGACTGTTTGCCAATTATAGCCATCTTTGAATCCACAATGCTATAAAAAGCAATTAATTTAATATCAATTAAAGAAAAAAAAAGCCCCACAAAGAACAAATTTGACACTGCAGCATCGTGAAATGCATGTTCTCTTGTTGCTCAAGAAATCTGCCATTGCCAAATTCAGGTTACTCGCCTGCTTCTGACTAAAGCAAAGTAGTTTTGTTTGCAATTTATGTACATGTATTATGTATGTAGGTACTCTGAAACAATTGTACTGAAAAGGGGATTAGGGTTTGTTTCACTTGATGAGTGTCTTGCCCAATTGAATTATATATAAGTAATAATGCCCGACAAGGTGTCCATTATCAGAAATGAATGGACGACATGGAGGCGTGAACGGTTGCTTCCGAGAAGTCCATTAATTTCTGATAATGGACACTTCGAAGGGCATTATCCCGCTAATACCACGGTCACTTGCGCAAGAAATAAATATTAAATCAAGTATTAATACATTAATGTTGTTTTTACCATTTTACAGTTAAAATCATAAGTTTTTCACAAGAAGCGGCTGAGTGAACTATTTACTATCTCTCGGTCGGCCGCAGCTGTAATATTAGGCCAAATCAGTGCAAGGATGTGAGATGATTGCTTAACGTTATGTTACGTGATACAAAGTATCATTTCACAGGGCAAGTACACCTCTTACTGCTTGTGTGTGTCCAGAGGTTGATGCAAAATTTTGTTTCAAAGTCCACATACAGTTTTCAAAAATGGTTTTTATTGCAAGAAATATTATCTACCATTCACTCTGATCAAGCAAGTAAGTAAGGTAAGCAAGAAAGAAAGACAGGTGACAAACTATTTAAAATCAAAGGCAACTTTGCCATTGATCGTGAAATTTGATAGAGATACTGGCATGTCCATCATAGTGGCATTTGAAGGACGGAGATTTAGCGTTTGTGGACCTTGACCACTAACGCATGTTCTGAGTTTCGGTTGCCACGGTTACCAACTAGCATTTGAGCCAGCGCAATAATTGAGAACAATCAGGCCATTTGACTGGAACTTTTTTATAGGTGTCCTACAACACTTTTTAACGGACACGCTGCGGCCAATCAGAATCGAGTATTCACCCAGACCATGGTATAAGGCTTCGTAGTCATCCAAATGTAGACATAAATTATTGTGTGAAATTAGAATTTAGAGTCAGAAGGCATGCCGGTCAAAGGACAAGGGTGTTACAGTAGTGACTCAATCTTTACCAGGAAGTCTGCCACCCAGATCAAAGATGGGTGGATTGCTTGGGTGCATGTCTTGTTAAAAGAAGGCCGTTAAGGCAATGAGCAGGACAGCACAGTCCCCTCGATGGGTAAAGGTCCCAGATTTGAATTCTGTATGGGAGCTTCTGTTGGGGAATACATGTTCTCCTTATATGTTCTCTTTCGACTATGGTACCTTTTCAGAAGATCTGATTAACAACAAATGATCCCAATGGATGCATCATAATAGCATGGGGGGGAAAAGGGAAGGAGAGAGAGACTAGAATGGAAAAAGAAAGGGTGATGGAGAGAGATGACTGAGGTGGAGAGAGAGAGAGAGAGATACCACAGGCTTGCTTGTGTCCCTCTGTGACATGCCAGTGAGTCGAACAGAGTATTGTTTAAAACTGGAATCAATTAGAACTGCCGATCTCTACTGACGTCCATGTTTATCACAGCAGAAAAATACACAACCCGCTCTGCTTTCCCTTTTTCGCCTGATGACATTTTGCGCCACAACGTGGAACGCGTTATAACAGTATGCCAATGGGCATATCATTTAAAACTGTAGCTGAACCTGCATGAATATTTAATGTTAGCCTAGCGGTTCATGGGTTCAGGATAAATGAATTATTTTGTGTGTGCTTTGCTGAGACAGCCAGGGAACTGCTTTAACGGTTTTGATGAATTGCCGAACAGTTTATGTTATATTAAAAGGGCAAAACAAATGACTATCAATCATATGATGTTTCCATGGAAATGTGAGCCCCCTCTTCCCACTTCCAGTGGGAGAGCGCCCCCCATTTTAAAAATGCAGCATCAGCTGCCGAGCCCAACTTTCACGGGCTGCCTGACTCACTTTCATTCTCCATTCCTCTACCTCTTTCCCTCTCTCGCTCTCTCGCTTCAGCTGTGCTTCTCAGAGATGTGGATTCAGTTTGAATAAATACAATGAACCTGCTGTAGCAACAGAACACAGTGGAGTCAAGCTTCCACGAGAGCACAACTGTGTTTGCGAAGGTTAAATAATGGCAACAATAAATTGCCATCCGCAGTCGATAAAATTTGATATTAAATCCCTAGATCGTCAACGCTGAAAAGCAGTCGAGCCAGAAAATGGGTAAAAATAGGCTGTGAGAAAAAAGAAATAGTGAAAAATACACAGACATATGACTAGGAACTGTGAGCCAATGAATTAATTTTTAAATTACGCTGTACATTACAGTACTCCAGCTGTTTTTATCTGAACGTCACTTGCAGTTCATTTAGCTAAACAGAGGCCAATCGTTTCAGATTAATGGGTAGCTCAAGCAACACGAGGTTATCAACCGCGAACCTCCAGTTCCAAAGCACTGCCTTTAGCCTTACTGGCAAAGCTGTTTCAATCTTAGGCCTGCCTTCGAGAATTAAGTTAAACTAGCCCAGTGCCAGTCGAAGACGTGCCTGCTCTGAAAGGCCCAATTGCATGGCCTCTGGTACTGCTGCTCGAGGCTTTCTCAAGAACCGCACAACCACACTTCACACTCAATACTGCACTGCCTTGGGTCTTCAGCAATAGGCTCACCAAGCGTGAAGTCGATCAGATGAACGTTTGTCAAAAAAAATCAAAGGGCAGCCACGTGGGTGACTGACAAAAAAAAGAAAAATAAAACCCCGAATAAATGTGTGGACAAAAATCAGACAGAACATATGCAGATGCTCCTGTTAATTTTTCTGGCATAATTTTGGTCCACTCGTCCCCTTAAAAACCGAGGGTCAAAGCAAATTAAAGCAGAGGTATTCTGTGTGGTCCCCTTTATATCCTATGGTGAAGGGAGTTCATGATGGTAGTGGTCTCTTCCTAGATGACAGTGGCCCAAGCTCCACAGGGTACAAAGGGTCCCTGAGTGATTTTTAGAATGATAACGATTCTAAGCATATTCCACCACCGTCACAGCCCCCAGATCTCAAACCAACTGAACTCACGTGGGAGATTTCGAAACAACGGGTTAGACAGAACTCTCCATCACCATCATCAAATCACCAAATGAGGGAATACCTCCAGAGAGAAAGGTACTCTCTCCATTGAGTAAAGTTTTATACTTGTAGCTTCTATGGCAAGGCATGTTGAAGCCGTTCTGGCTGCTTGTGGAGGCCCAACACCTTACACTACAATGATTTTTTCCATGAATTTATAACCTCTCTGTATGTACTGTATGTACACAGGACAAGACTAACAAGACAAGTTTCTAAAAAGGCAAGCAATTCCATCAAATCATTAGTTTTTTTTTTCAATTGTGTGTGAAAAATGTGAATAGCACCAGCATATTGAGACACAAAGGAAAGTTATGCATTGCTTGGTGTACTTTAAGCAACATCCGAAGTCTTGCCCCTTTTAACCTTTCAACCAAGTATTTTGACTCTGAAATATTTTTCTAAAGCGGTAGTCTTGGACAGAAAAAAACCCAAATGCATACAAAAAAAGAACTCCCACACAAAGAAGATGAGGCATTTGATCGTGTATCTTCAAATAATCCAGTATGCTAAAGTTTAGCCTGCCACACATTAAAACGGGCCATCAGAAGCATCTGGTCCAGGAAGACACATTTCAAAAATCACTGCCTGTTTCTTAAGAGATGGCATCAAGCCTTTGAAATGCTAGATGGATTCTCCAGGCAGGTTTAAGAGAAAAAAAAATGAAAGAAGAAAAAAAAACTCCCCTGAATTGCATATAAAAGTTTTATATACTCGAGATGGAAGAAATAAAGGGTACATTCAAGACTGACAACTCATTTTCACTGCGTTTTCAAAATGGCAGAAATCCCAGCGGAGTTCTGGGCTGAACTTTTCATTAGCCGGTGACTATGTGTTCTGGAACCGTGCATTATCGCAGAGATGGCGGCCGATGCCTGCAGAGAACTCCTTTCTCAGAGCAGCGGGGTTTTCCTCAAAATGCACTTTACGAGAGGCGGTGTTTATTTTCTTAGCCGGCGCAATGAAACTACAATAAAAATGCGGGTCTCGGGGCCAGGGGCACCCCTCCAGACTAATAACTCCAGAAGTGATTACTGAGAGCACCAGAAGTTAGGCGCAGTTCCATCCCTCTTTTTTTTCTCCTTTTCTAGACACATTCCAGCTGCCTCTAACTCTTTCTCTCTCTCTGACAACATCCTAATTGGAGAACAACTTGAGCCGGGTACTTTTCAGACCACCAGTACACCAACTGAATGCAGGTCACCGACACACTTACTGAACGCAGGCCACCAACAAATCAACCACCAACACACCTACCGAACACAGGCAACGAACACACCTACTTAATGCAGGCCATCAACACACCTACTGAATGCAGGCTACGCACAAACCTACTTCACGCAGGTCATCAACACACCGATCCAATGCAGGCTACGCACATACCAACTGAATTCAGCACACACCAAATGCAGGCCATTAACACAACAACCAAATGCAGACCATAAACACACCAACCCAGTGCAGGCCATCAACAAACCTACCAGACGCAGGCCACCAAACACCTACTGAACGCAAGTCAACGACACAACTGCTGAACGCTAGTCACCGACACACCTACTGAACACAAGTCACCGACACACCTACTGAATGCAGACCACCAGCACACCTACCTAAAGCAGGTCATCGAAACACTCAATGAACGCAGGCCAGCAACACACCTACTGAATGCAGGCCACTGACATACCTACCAAATGAAGCCTACCGACACGGCAACTGAATAAAGGCCACCAATACAACTACCGCACACAGACCGTCAGCACAACAACCACAGAGCTGTCAATAAAGTCCAATAGCCAGCCAAAACAGCCGCCTACTTGCCAGTCTGTGATCAATAATTTTGTCTCATTTCACTGTTAATTGGTACAGTTACCCAGAGGGGCAAACACATTCCAACAGTCCAAAGCATCTCCAGATGGAGAAACGTGCCGCACCTTCAGAAACTAAACAAATCACATGTGCAAAAATCCTGAACAAATGAAGCAAAGGAAACACGCAGCAGAGATTTAAATAAATGGATTAACCTCTTTCCAAATTGTTATGTCTAGGTGTATTTTGTCTGAGCAGCCTTGTTTTGTGCATGTTGTGTGTGATATTTTTTGTTTAGACTTCAAAAACAAATAAAAATATCCTTAAAAAAACAAAAAATCTTCAAATACCTAAACAAACAAAAAAAGGATCATACCCATTAATAAATGCTGATCTGATTACTTTATATACTTATGTAAAAGGATGTGTAATTATTTGCAATATATCATATTTGGTTTGTGTTTAATTGGTCAATAAATAGGGGTTTGTAAAAGTTTCAAGTTTATTTTCCAGATTTCACAAGGTCATACCACAGTCCCAATAACGACAATGTTACTGAAAATATACATATGCAATCTATATGTGGTTGTAATTCTTTGCTGGAAATTTCATGCTTTTAGCTAGAAAACTTACTGAGGTATTGCACTCTAAAATTTGTAACATGTAAGACAATCACGAAATGCAACAAAAATGGCAAGAGGGGTCCCCAGTTCATGAATTTTTTTCTTCAAATGTACTTGATATATCAATCTGAAATTTTGGCTGAGGTGTTTTTTAGTGTTGAACTTCATATGGTAAAAATTTCAAGCAAATCTAAGATGGTTGAGCAGGAGGGACTTGATGAATTGAGGTGGAATGACTCATAAGTGAGATACAAAGCATTAACACAATGTCACCTTTTCCTTCATCAGAATATTTATTTCCATCAACAATGCGACATCAATGTTCAAAGCATGTTAAATCAATATCAGCCTATAAATTAAAGTTGACTGCTCATAACTTGGATTTCAGCTATAAAGAATAAACATTGATTGTACATGACCGGAGTATGGTGTCTTAAGACTGCAAATTTTTAAACAGCCATTTTTCATTTATTTATATGTCGTGCACACTGCTGCCACCACACGTGAACTTAAGGTAAGTTAAGCTATCATCATGATTCACGTTATGCCGAAGCAAGTTAAAGGGAATAAAGGTAATATAATGACGTACTGAATGAACCATAATGTACCGATAGTAGAGTATAGTTATCTGACTTGCCCTGCAGTGTGAAAATGTATGTCCTGATAGGTGCGATACCTAGCCCCCTCTGTAGCTGTTGTTGTAAGCTAATGTTATTCCCTTGCTGCATTAACAGTTCCAGGACTTTGAAAACAAAGAGAATAATAAAGCATTCACGGTCAACTTCACTCAGGTTAGCTCGCAATTGGATGGAGAAGGGTGACAAACTTTATGGAGCCACGGAGATCGGAGGGCGCATGCATAGTCATGAGCCAAACTGACTACCCGCATGACAGAATCACCCTTTTGAAGCACCCGGATGAAGGCGTTTCTTTTTACCAGTCTAATGTTGAGAAAGTTAGAGGAACTAGCAGTGCTCGTAAATGCAAAAGCCATGAGCCAACATTATACTTGAACCCTTGTTTCAATGTCATTCGATCGCTTTAAACCTGGCATCTGTTTTGTTTAGTGCTGTTTCAGATGCCCATAAACATGGGATAAACTAAATCTGCATTTACTGAGTTGCAAGAATGGCTACGATATGCACTAGAAGGATAGGGAGGATCCGGTCAGCATGCACAAACAAACGGATTGAATGAAAACTATTCAAAGTATGACTAAAAGAAATTATGATTTAAATTATATAATTAAATATTATGTTATGAATGTAATAAAATGTAATGGAATGAATGACAAATGAATGTACAATTTAACCGATTAAAGTGGACCTAAATACAAAGTAAATGTACTACGATTAAATTTAAAACGTAATGAATGAATGAAATTCAATAAAAAAAAAAAATCAAGTTTAAAATAATTAAGAATAACTGGCATAATCATGAACGGCATTACAATGATGTAGGCAAAGTAAGAAAGTAAGTAAGAAACCTGGCTGTGGACTCAGAGGGTTTCACAATATATTCCCATAGTTCTGAAGCCTGGAGCACTTCCGCTGTGTTGAATGAATAAGCAGAGTTTATCTGTGACATTTGTTTTTGTGACTCGCATGGTTTTGATTTAGCATCACTTATGTATGAACAGCACATTTCAAGTCAATGTATTTGTACAGTATCATTCCCAACATCATAAACTTGTGATTCATCTTTTCACTCTTCTAAAAGCCAGTGATTGGGGTTTTTTTTTAGAACTAGAATAGCAATTTTAATGTCTTTCGAGGCATTTTTGTGCCAGTGCACGTTGTAACAATAATTACTGTAGTTAATTTAGGAACAGTTTTCTGACTGACGCTGCTGAAATTCTGACGAATGGCAGTAAACATAAAATATGGCAAAGCAAACCTTAATTTTGAATGTTATTTAGTTCCAAATACCGCCAAGAAAATGCTGAAAATTGCAGCATGCTTCTGAGCATCTTAATTTCAAAATTTTCTTTGGGGGGGATCCCCCCCAGGTCCCCAAAGAGGCTTGCAACTTCGGCACTGGATTAGTAAGCTGCAACTTACTTTCTGATTCGGGTCGCTACTGAACACAGGCCATAAAGACACCAACCACAAAATGACCACTGACACACCTACAGAACACAGGCCACCAACACACCTAATGAACGCAGGCCACGTACGCACCGACCAAACACGGGCCACCAACACATCCACCAAACGCATGTCAGTGACATACCAACAGAATGCAGGCCACAAACACACTAACCGAATGCAGCCCAGGGACAAACCTACTGAATGCGGGCCACCAACACACCTACCCAACTCAGGCCACCAACATATCTACCGAACACAGGCCACCTACACACCAACAAAACACAAGAAACCAACACCAAATGTAGGTCACCTACGAGTACACACTGACCAAACACAGGCCACCAACACACCTCCCAAATCTAATGTCAGTGCACCCCCCCCCCCCCCCCCAAAAAAAAAAACCCAGGTCTGTCATTCCCCTTTCCAGTTTTCCCCAGTTTTCTCTCTAATTTCACTACAATCACATCAACTTCAATGAATAGACAGCACACATTGACGCTCTATGCACACGTAAACAAACACACACAATCATTTCCTCTCTCCCGCGCTGAAATACATGAAAGGATAAATCGATCGGGACTACAAAGGCGACCGCGGCCTGCGTTTGAAGAGTTCAGGAGCAGTGAGCAGGGGTAACTCAACTTCTGAAGATTCTCTCTAACAGCTTTTTTCAAACATAATGTTGTTTTCCTCATTCAATCTGTCGTTCACAAGAGACAAATTTTGTCCACCATTTTTTTTTCAGGATACGGCAATACAATGTACAGTAATGTACAGCAAGACAAAATATTTCAGGTTTCTTGAACACAATATTGGTGTATTTATTTATTTGTTTGCTTCTTTTAATCCAAATCACCATATAGCTTTATATTACTGGCACTGACGACTGAAATGAAATGGATGGCTGCATATGGGCGTTGGACAGCCCAGTCACCTGTTGCTTGCCCTTGCTGAAGTTCACTGGGCTGTGTGAGAGGCAGTTCCACACGAGCTCCACTGTGTTTGTCTGCACAAGCCCAGATGCCCACCGCGACACCATTGCATAACCATGCTGCACCATGCGGTTCAAGATAACCCCAGAATCTCCGCGTGTGCACACAACTCCCTTACAACTGCACTCATCTGGAAATTTGATGTGGAGGAAAACATGGAGGACTTGGTTTGTCAGATAAGCTGAGATAACGCCCTACTGAAATATCCCCCGCACAAAAATAAACATGCACCTAATTTTAACTGGCCAGCCAAAAAAAATGTGTTTCTTACCATTTACAGCTAAACCAGAACTGTCTTGCCATCCCCGACAAAAAAATGACATCACACACATCTGATTACTGCAGTACAGGAAGTGTGGCGATAACAAAATCTTTGGTTTAACTGAAAGTTACAATGTAAACTCGGATGAATTCACAGGTTTGAAGCAGCACAATTGTTTCCGCAAAGCTTGAAGATCAAAATACACACCGTGCGACGTCAGGCATAGGTACAGCTCATTAGAGAATGTTTATTTTGAATTATATGCCCCTCACACACAATAACAGATATTTCTGTGGGATATTGAACACTGGTTAAGCATGAGGTTTGACCTATACTGTACACATTAAGCTATGGTCATAACCAGGTAAGCACAGGGTCCTCGACTTTCAAACAAGACCTAGGTCCAGGTCTACATGCATTGCTGACAGATTGACAACATGACATCCATCTCCTCCATTGATTACTTAAATTACTGAAAACATCCACTTATCCACAGCCTGGCCAACAAGGAATTGCTCAAGATGCAGTTTGCATTTTAAATAAATTATGATCGTAAAACAGCACCTGTATATGGAAGAAAAAAGACCATAATCTGGTAAATTATCTGTGCTATTCTAACATCAGTAGAACATGAAGAGTGATGGTACATTATCTGTTTAATGTGTGCCAAGGGACCATCTCTTTATCCACACACATTTACAATTACGTCTAATTTGCAAGCTCGCCATTTTTTTTTATCGCCATCTTAAACATCTAACTGCAGGCTGGGAGCATTTTCAAAGTCAATCTACTTTGTTAAGAAATCAAACAGTACTATTCAGTCCACATGTTTATGACACAAAAGTGGGCAACTTTTAAGGACACACACATAATATTCTAACGGGAAACATTATCTTACTGAAAAACAGAAAGTTTTGTAGGGCACTCTGTTCTGAATCGGCACAACAGATTGCAGATATCCCACAGGGAACACAATGTCTCCTGAAGTTAATGAATTTGCTGATATGCATTAAAAAGACCTTCTTCCAGGGCTAAGTTAGTGTATAACCTACGTCTCTACACTGTAAAATTTATGCTAGGGTTTTGGGTTGTGCAAGAGGGACAAGTATTTGACACAAGAATGCAGACATTCCTTCTTCAATGAGGAATTCTGCAGGACCCTTAGCCTTCCATCCATTATTATTTTCTTTTTATTCATATATAATTATTATTTCCTTCATTTACTTTTAAAATATTTAACATGTCCCATATTAAGTAGTGCTGCAAATAAATCTCCCATTTTTTTGCATTAAGGATCCAGCCCAGTTCAGGAGCGGTATTCACCGCTTGGTGCCACAGTGCGGAAGTTCACGCTATCGTAATGTATTGCGAAGAAACGCTCAGCCTCCCTCATTCGTAATCGACTCACTCCTCCGCTGGCCTCCCCGGCGACCTGAACTCTAATCTCAGTGCGCGGTTTGATTAACTCGGAGAGTACAGCCCGGTCTCTGACACAGGTTAAACGCAGTCCCTCGGAGTTTGCTTTTCCACTTGCACAGGCCATGCCGCACATTAGTCAGCTCCATTAATACACAGGGGCAGAGCAGGAGACTGCCCAGCCGATGCATTAGCTCTCAGCGTGGCCTTGCTACGCTCGAAAACACTTCATTTGGATGTTCAGCGACAGTAAAGTATTCGTAACATTTCAACAGCCTATTAGTTGATATTCAACAATTAAACAAATCACTTTGTCTGTAGATGTTCAAAAGGTTATCAACAGAGTATATGTAACGACTCATAAGTATACCTGTAGAGTATTTGCAACATTTCAACAGTATGTTACTTGGGTTTTAACAATTCAACTGTTTCACTTTGTCTGGAGATGTTCACCAGATTACCGACTAAGTATTTGTGACAATTCACCAGCAGACCTATTCTCATAATAATTTTGTTGAACTTGAACATGTCAATCAAGCTATGCTATACAGATGTTCAGCAGCGGAAATATGTTACCGTCAGATTGTGAAATCAGTCATTTCAGGAAATGACAAAATTTTTTTAGTAATTTTATGAAATTACTGAAGTTTAGCACTAGCCATTTAAAAAAATGACAGAAATTTCACTACCTGACTGAAACTTGTACAAATATTCAAAAAACAGCTGACAATACCATTAATATGTTTTGATCACCAAAGTAGAGGAGCGTAACGGGTGTGATTGCGGAGAGGAGATCGGGCGGATGGGGGATCGGGGCAGGTGTGGTGTTGGACTTGGTCTGTGATTGTGCGGACGTTGGGCTCCCCCCGGGTGGCGAGACTCAGGGTGGGGCTCGCATCTCTTGTCGGAGTCCGTGTGGCTCCCAAGACCCCTGGGGTCCCAGGTGGTGCCTTTTCCTTGCTTCCTTCTTGGAGAGGGGAAGGGCGGAACGGACGTAGAAATGAGACGAGCGGGGATTGTGGGAGTGAAGGTGGTGTACATATAGGCGTAAGGAGGAATAGGAAGGTGCATTGGGAGTGGCCCGGTTCATTTAACTACTTTATCGGGAACTCCTTTTAAATGTTACAAATACTCTATGAACTATCTGCATTTGTACAAATAAAGTGTAACCCTGCACTCTTAGTGCTCCATCCACTTTGGTTCCCCAAATCTAGCCACCAGTATCACTGTAAAATAAATAAATAATTTCCCCAATAAGTTATCTGAACTTATTACTTCAGTATAATTCCATTTCTCAAGCGTAAGGCACTGAACTGACATTTATGAGTTTTCAAACAAACTTAAATTACAGACTGTCTTGACTTCTTATGCCTGTTGTCTCAGTTAAACATCTTCAAGTTGAATTTACTCTACAAGGCAGCTGGTGAAACTTACTAAGTTTAACCAACTAGAAATGTATTACAGTGCAGAGTTATGTTGGATTACTGCAATACTTGAAGACTTTTGGGGATGTGTTTGGATGATTGCTGGCATTTACGGGGTTTTAAAACTCCATCTGTAAAACGCTCAACCATTTTCACACAGAAAAGGGTTCAGTGTGAAGTCAACTCCTGAGTTCATGGGAGTCCACTATGACTAAAATGGACAGATACACTCAATTGTGGCATAAAATGGTAACAAATTGTTTTGTTCTTTTCTACTCCCTCTTAGCTTACAAAGAGTCTGTAATGGGATAGGTCAACGCCAAATAACAGAGTATCAAGTTCCGGCAACTTACATTTTTTTTAAAACAAGCTGAGCTTTTGTTGTACGGAAAATGCAGTCAGCAACTGAAATTGGACGCTTTTGAGATGCGTAAACACTTCCAAGTATGCCGCAAATGAATGTCCTCTTTCAACTTTCGACTCACTAATACTGATTGGGGTGCAAGGGAAGGTCATGGGTTTTACATGGCGAACACTTTTAATACCACTTTTACACAAATCTCCCAGAATAAACTAGGATATTAAGACTATGGGAGGATTATCGTTCCACCAAAAGGTATTACTATGCAAGTTCTCGGCTGTATTATACTCCAGACAGCACTCGCGCCTATGAAGATGCGCTCTGAAGCAACAAAGCAGTTTTCCGCCAGCCAACCTGACTACAATGACAAGTTTGGAATACTCTCACAGCTCCTGCTTTGAGTTGGTAAGTTGCCTCAGAGTCCAACATCAATTATTCAGAACCAAATCTAGTCAGGTGTGTAGTCTGAGAGAGGTCTTTAGCAATTGAGACGTAGGGGGAATTGACACGCCGGGGATTGGTGTGTGTGTGGGAGGGTGGGTTCAGGTAGCTGAAGTTCAGAGACATTCCTCTGCGCACATATCAATTTAAGGAAAACAAAGAAAGCATAGAACACATACAAAATCCACTGAGACAAACTGCTTAAAAATTCTGCTCTGCTCACTCTAAATTGATATCCAATAGACAGTGAAACAGCAGAGGTTACAATGAAATGCAGAGAGAGCTAAGGGTGGTATAGGTGCACAGTGGGACAGGGTGTGTGTGTGTGTGTGTGTGTGTGTGTGTGTCAGTGCCAGGGTGTCTGCATGTACGTGTGCGCGTGTGCATGTATGTGTGCACGTGCAAACGAGTGTGCGTGTGAATGTGAGAGAGAGAGGGAAGAGATGGAGAAAGGATTAGATAGAGAATGAAGAATAAGGGAGAAACAAAAAAAGATAAGTAGGGAATAGAGAGATGGGGAGAGGACAAGAGTATGAAAGGATGACGAGACGGCGAAAAGGCGAGTGAAAAGGAGTGAAGGTAAAATGTGTGTGTGTGTATGTACGTGTGTGTGTGTGTGTGCATGTAGCCCCGGCGCGGGGGGAAACTTGTGGGAGCGTGGGGCAGAGATGGATGATCAGACAGGGCAGGAATCGGAGCTGTAATGATGGAGAGCTCGCCCGGATCCACTTCGGCAGAGTGAGGCAATTAAAAAAGGCCAGGAGACAGTCTGACAGATGTGCGTCTCCATGAGCACGACAGGAAATGCGGGAAACAAGGCCTTTGATCATTATACGACATGCCAGTCTCTCCACCCAGGAGACGCGCCCATTACGCCGGCTTATGGCCCGTTCTGACAAGCTAGGGAACCCTGACACCTCGTCCTCCGAGCATCGGCAAAAGCCCGCTACGCGCGCCCAATTACCTAGGGGATACGTCCTCAGCGAAAGCACTTAGCAGCAAAGGCTGGAAATGGACGAAACACTGTTAAGAATGAAGAAAACGATTCATTGACCTATGCTATGTTAACCGCGTGAAACGTACGGACCCATATGTGCGTCCTTCAAATGCAGCTGCTGAACTCAAACCTGCGGAACTTCGGGCCCATTTTAAATTCTAGTGGAGATCCCACGGTTCCCAACGAGCCCAAATATGTCCTGCTGAATGGAAGATGAAGATGTGTATAAAATGATGTATGGGATCTAGATATTTTCCATTTGATGTAATGCTGTGGCCATAAAACATGGTATCCTGGGCTTGAATATTTCTCTCAACATAAGTGAGATGTGGCTTCAGTGAAGCACTGTAACCAGCAGATACAGAATATGTATGTGACATTGTCCTATAATATGAAAAAAAGCCTTTTCTGACTTTGTACCTACTTAAGGGAAAACATAGGTGAAAAGGTAGAGTTTAAGGGGTTAAAATAGGCAGATTTCTTTGAGTAATACATTGCCTCTGGTTATCGAGGCAACAGCTGAACAATCAACGAAAGGTTGGAAATAAAGAATAATAAAAAAAACCTTTGCCCTCGATTCAGAAGTGAATGTTGGCATGTAGTCTCAGCACAGTGCACATCCAATATACAATGCTGAGCCAAAGCTATAATCTTCAAAATGGCAAATATAATTGTGTAGCCCAGATCATCTGCATGGATGCTTCAGTAGTTACATGTAATGGACTGAATCTCTGAATGGGGATGAGTAAAGAAACATTAACAATACCAAGTGGAGCTTATGAGGTACGTCTTTTAGAAAGGTGGACTGGGGGGAGATGTATTTTGTGTTCTGAAAGTTCCCATATTCTCCTGGCGCTACATGACCTCTGGCTCTCCCGGAGGGAGAACTGAGTTGGGGCTCCTATCCCCCACCCAAACCCTCACTTCTCCACCTCCACGCATGTCTCTTTCGGAAAAGCTGTTTGCTATCTCACATTGAGCTGTATAATGTCTGGGACAATGATAAACCTTGTTCTTGATTTTTGGCTCTGCAATTTCAGGTTCAAGTACAGTAATTCACATTCAAATATGGAATAAGGCACTTGGCTTTTCTGTCGCAGCACGTTCTCCACGTGTACGTGAGGGTCGTTTCCATACCTCTGGGTACATCCGTTTCCGCCCACAACATAAAAAAAATGCATGCTAGGTCCATACGACACTCACCAGGAGTGATTAGGTTCAACAACAAATGGACGACTCGCATGCGGTGACGTGCGGATGGTCTATTATTTATCAAAGGCATTCTGGTTTCGCCATGTCGGGGGTCTTCATCGAGAGGTCTGAATCAGGAGGCCGGGATTCAGACACAGCACGAAGGACAGATACCTTCGCAAGAAGAGTGAGGAGGTGGGACTGTCCCGTGTACCACCAGTTTGTTCAACCCACCAACAGGGCCATCATAAACTAGTAGCTAACTGCGGCAGGCTATTATTTTGTGATGGCTAGGGTTAGCTCAGTGGGACAAGGCCGGTAAGCAGAGAAAGAAACGGAGATTCCTGCTGTAGTGCTCACCCCAGCATAGCTCCAGTGAGCTCACCTACTCGCGCGGCCATCCTGTGCCTCCCAGTAGTTTACTGCAGAAGTCTTTTAGTGTGTCACAGCCAGGGCTGGGCTCCACGTTTCAAAGCTGGTTAGCACAGAGAGTTAAAGTGAGACCCCTGCTGTAGTATTCACACCAGCATAGCCACTGTGTCCGCCGTCTGCTCAAACGGCCATCCCTTAGGTCTCCATGACCACAGGAGGCCGTTAGCGGCCAGGCGAGGCTTCGAGGCGCGAGGCCGGTTAGCTCAGAGACTGAGATTGAGGGGGAAAGAGGAGACGAGGTGCCATCCACCCCTGATTAAACTGAAGCACTTTTACTCACGACTGTCTCATTCAAAATTGCAGCCTCCCCCTCCTCTCCTGCACACCAGAGGCTGACAAAACGCTGCTATCAGACGCTGGATTTGGGCGCTAGTAGTCTGTTAATCCGTCAAGCGGGAGTGGTGGTGTCACATTAAACAAAAAAAACGAAGAAATAAAAAATTACCAGCCCCCCCCTGTGCACGCTCGCTGAAATTACCAGCCTGGTGGGAGGTGGTCCGGGGCGGGGGGAGGAAATATCCCCACTGATGGCGTTTCAGCAGTGGTATAAAAGTAGCGGTAGCAGCGTCAGTGCCTGCTGTTTCACCAGGGAGGCCAGTGATTGGCTGACTTGATTGTAGGGGATAAAAGCGGCCTTGGAGAATGGCGCTGCAATGAAACTCTCCCTGGTCTTCAAGAGGACACACACGACACTAAGAATTTGGTGTATCACTAGTGCAAAGCCCTGCGCCACACACACGCACAGGCACACACTCAGACACATGCACACACGCACACACACACTGACTTCAGTGGGGAAATGCGACTATCAGAGCTGGGTCTACAGTTGGGCCAAAGCTCGACCCCCCCACACACACACACACACACACACCAAAAAAGCAGCAACAAGAGAAGATATTGTGAGGGACACGCAACTGTAAACCTTGAACTCACCATGACGCAAGATAAACAAGAATAGTGCCAAGGTATTAATCATTACAACTACAATTACCCCTCAACTTAATCTAGTCACAAAAAATCACAGCTCATTAAGGCTATAAATCAAAGACCATACAAAGACAAACAACTGGAAATGTAAAGCTGGCTTATTCTTCTCAATGGATATCAAAATAGCTTTTGCTAATTACTCTCTGCATACTTTTAAAATGATGAAGATGCAAGTGACACGGCTTATGAAAGGCGTAAAATATTGCCATGGACAGTATTATCTTGGAGCATCATATTACCTCTTTATAGATTGACTGACTCAAACAAATTCATGGACTAAGTCTCATTAAAGACAACCTGCACACACAAAATATGCCAAACCTTACACTGTAATATTGTAATAGAACATGAAAAAAGTTCAGGTTGTATTAACCAGCCATGAAGTGCCTTCACAATTAGCTTTGTCCAGAATTATCACGTCAGCTTTGATGTGGGGCAAAATAAAATAAACACGCAGGCAGCTGACCTCAATTTGGTTTCTTGAAAATTTTTAATGAAAATTTTGCATCCTTGGTCATTTCCACGCAAAAGCCTGCCTTATATAAGGCAACACTATCAAGTTAACTGAAAATGTCCCCATACGCTGGTGCCACATGGTTAGCAAGCTTCACCACATTGTCTAGGGTACAAACAAGATGGCTACTTCTGGACATTGGGGAGGTCTAAGACAATGATTTTGACAATGATTTCCTTCCTTTATTAATTGAAATGTGATTGTTTCATTCATTTTCTAAACAAACATGCGGCTTTGGCCTCCCGTCCTAATTATGAAGTCCAAGCCAATGAGAGAACTCTTTTCTCTGTCTACAGGACAATTCAATAAAAAAAAATCTGATTTGATAGCTATTTTTCAGTTTCAGCTAAGTAACTCAGTCATTTCTGAAGGAATCCTGACAGAAAATCGAGGCTAAAATTAGAATTACTGTAGAAGAGATTATAAAATGAAAGAGATTCAATAAAACATTTAAAAATATTAATCCAAATGCTGATATGTTTTTCCTTCCAAATATCTTGAGGCCAAAAAGGGTTTTTTTCTGGTGTGCACGCCCTTGTGTGTGTGTGTGTGTGTGTGTGTGTGAATGTGTGTGTGCCTGTGTATGCGTGCATGTGTGTGTGTGTGTATATGTGTGCATGTGCATGCATGTGTGTGTGTGTGTGTGTGTGTGTGTCCATAGACAGCAGTGTCTGAGTTAGTAAACAGCAGCTGTACACACTCTCAGCCCTACATCAACCCACTGCATATATTTGCTCTAATGTGCAGCCACAGACTCATGAAATATTTAGCAGTACATTTCACAGACCCTGGCCATCCCTAATCCAAAACTAAATCGTCCATTGGGGTGAGGTGATGGGCCAAATAGGTGACTGATTCCACAGTACATCTTCACTTAGTCTTTGAAATGCCCCCTGTTGGCACTGTAGAGAACAACAGCTGGACAGAGGGCATATTATCAATGAAAGACCGGTACAGAATTATTATTTCATGCAGTTAATATGAGTGATGCAAGCAAGAGAAGCGATGCGTGCTCTCTGCTGCCCCATTAGGGAAGAGGACAGTGGTAAGCAGCTAGCACATGCAGCTAGTACAAACAAACCAAAGAGAGTCACTCCTAACCCACGACCCTCAAGTGTTTCCATTAGCACTGGGAAGTATCTATTCGCACCACCAAAAACACTTCTAGCTCTTCAAGACCTCATTGGCAGGTAAATTAATTAATCAAAAAAAAAAAATCACTAAGTGCAGTTCCAACCCTTGCTAGATTACATACGACACAAACAAAGCTTAATCCCCTCCGCAGCTATAGGGGACCTCATTTCATCATCTCACTGGCTTGTGACCCAGAGAAGTTTCCATGGAAACAGTCTCTTATCAGTTAGTCGCATTTGCATTTTTTTTTTCAAAAAGCTTGATAATTCATTTTCTGTTCTTTACCATTGTATCAAACAAAAATTTTGTAAATGGCGCTGAAAATATGGAAGCGGAAAACAAAGCAGTCGCACTGACGCTGTGCAAAACCTTGTTGAGAAGAAATAATGGGGTGCAGTGCTTTCTGGGTAGAAGAAAACCCGACTTCTTGCATTTAACTGCAGATCCCATCTAATCCTCCCTAATGGGGCCACAAGCCACATACGTAACATACGATGATGTGATTTAATCCAGCTTGTAAGGGGCCTTCGCCAAACAGAACATAAACACAATGCATATGTAAACAGCAGCTCACAAGTAAGATTACACAAATTGTGTTCCAATTACTACAATGACACAGCTTAAAAAAGGGTTATCTTGCCAGTTTTATCGTGGAGTCAGTTCAAGCCCCACAAGTTGACCACTTTTTTTTCTTAGTGTGGTAACTGGCTGTAATAATGCATTAAGTAAGCCTCAGCTGCATTATGTGGAAATGGGTATTGTCCACAAAACTTGTCTGCAGAATGGGTTAAATTCATCACAGAAGTCTAAAACCCTTCCATTGGTACAAGAATACAAAGGAACAGACCATAATGTAATAAAGGCTCTGGAACACTGATATTGATATTAACATAATTTGGTATCTCTAGTCTTACCCCAATGTACCCTGCACTGTTATAAACTGGCACCTTTATTTTTAACCGTAATTTTCCAATGAGTTTATAAAAAAGGTTCCATGTATGTTAACTGTAAACCGCAGTTAAATGCGTGCAGGACTCTACTTACAGTTCAAATAACAAGGAGACAATGCAGTAATTTAAATTTTAAATTCATTAAATTTATAACAGTGTGCAGCCTACTGAGCTTGAAATGAGGAAAGACCAGAGTTACAGGATATCACCGCTGTATCCCCAAGGACATACTGTCAACCTACTGGTGGATGATGAAGTGGAGATGGTTTATTAACACACAGCAGGCAAAGAGAAGCGCAGCAGCAGCAGGCAGTGTTAACTATAAGCAGCAGAGAGTGATACTGCACAGTGACAGACAGAGGCATTTTAAGCAGGGATACATTGACTCGCACATACTTTGTGAGAAAGGGGGACCAAGCAAGATTGTCTCACAGCCATCTGGAACCAACAGATTACAAACCCTCTTAATTAGCGAATTATCATACGTGTGAAATAAGTAATATAACTGCTAGTGACACGTCACCCTCCCTTGAGAATCTTGACAATTTTTTACTTTTTTTTTTTTAAAGTCTGTTGTATTTTCCATTTTTGGCAAAAAAATTAACAACCGTTGATTCACTTTTCAAAACTTTCTCTCATTATTTCTTAATTATACAAACACGCATCTAATGTTCTACCACATCAGTAACATTCCACAGATTCAATCTTGTATCTGAGGAAATAAAACACTATATTTTTAAGCCTGATGGAGGGAATCCATCCAAGTTCAGAGATACTGCTGACTGGGGCCAGTGATGCAGCAACAAGAGCAGCAGCATCTCCGTCAAAATGAAGGAAGTGGACTCATCTGAGGCTCTGAAGAGTGCAAGTACAGAACGAACAGTGGTTTTGTCCTCAGTACAACACCTGTATAGTACAAAGCAACACCTGACCTGAGAAGACATCTGGCGGTGGAGTGCGTGTGGCAACCAGAGAAGGCAGTGTGCTGTACTAGGTCAACTTTGCAAAATAAAGAAATTTACAGTGATTTCGCTGAAAACAGTGGAAACTCACCTGGAGGGAGACATGGGAATTTAAAGGTAACAGGCTCAGTTTCATCATCAGAGCTGCATGCGGTGTTCCTCCTATTCCCAATAACCTCCAAAAATGAATGTGAGAGGACGCACCTGATTTCGTTAGCCAAACACCGCAAACGCTGAAGCACATTCTAACGGGAAGCGGATCCAGCCTCTCTCAAGCATGCTTCACTTGGGCACATGGCCAAGTCCTAAAGCAGTTAGCTTGCATTAAAAAGGAATGGTGGACCACTGCCAACACGCTATTCCCCTGTACCCCACTGCAGACACGCACTGTGGCCTTCGTATCAGCTGGGAAACATACCAGCAACAACAAGTGATTCAAGTCTGCACTAGAATATGCAAGTGAACTTGGACTGGAAGCTTATATTACCAACTGAGACCATCTCAACCGAGCTCAGAGCTGATCAGATCTTGTGGTCCCACTCTTGCAGGTTCTTATATATTGTCAAACTAACTGTGCCACAGGAGGATGCAGTTGAGGATGCATTTTAAAGTAAACAGCTGAGGTCCACAGATCTGGCAGAGGAGACAAGCTCAATGGCTGTAAAACACAAGTTTTACCCATTTAAATGGGTTGCTGGGGGGTTGTAGCCACTTGTACCACCAGGCCACTAAAACAGAAAGGCATCATGGAACACGCAATACGTCAGGCTGCCGAACGCCTATCGGGAACAGCGGAGAATAGCAGGAACTGGAAGACTGAGGACAAAGTGTGGTCTGCAAGGTAACGAACAGTAGTGTGGGTAAAAGCAGAGAGGCTGCGGGGGCATCAACGGACCATTACTGAAGGAGGGTGCCCATCAAATGATCCGGGCGATGCCCTAACCCCCGACCCCCCACTCAGCAGCACCAAGATTACCGACTACTGAAGGGACTGAATCAAGTAGCCATTTGCGCTTTACTATGTAGATGCGTGGTACACAGAATAAACCACGACAAATCCACGAAACATTCAACGCATACCGTTCTTCTAAGGCGAAAGTGGCTAGCACAAATATAGCGCAGAAAAACAAAAACACTTTTGCAAACACATTACTGCATTAATTTGAAAGCTTACTGTGCATGGATTTTCAATTGGGAGATAAATGCTTAACTGCTTTAATCAAAACAACTTGGCTTCATTTCCTAATGAGATTGCAGAAACCTGTTTTAATGATGCACTACTGCCCTTCAATCTTCAAAATAAACCTATGATGCAATCATGCCAAACATCCGGTGAATGAATATTCAGCTGAGAAACCTAAGAACAGATTAACATAGACTGTTATTTAACAAAGCCAATATTTGAATTGGAAGTAATTACAGCCATTGCTTGAATACAGTATTCATCATTAAACATGTTATACAACAAATGGGTTTGCAAACGCCACAAAAAAAAGAAAGAAAAAAGAAAAAAAAAACAGAACACAAGAATTAGAATAGAGTGAAGGAAAGAACACAAAGCTTGACTGTATCTGCTTCATTGAAAAAATAAGCAGATTTAAAGTAATTGTATTTTCTTGCCCACTGCTAATTAGATAATTTTATCCGCCAGTGTTCTCCACTGTGAAGGGATCATGCCAGGAAATAACAAACAGTATTTTTCCTAATCAAAAGAACAAGAAGAAAGAAGTCCACTATGACAGTGGATGCAGACTTGGAGATTTATTGACGAATAAAGTAATAAATTTGCATTCAAATATGTACTAAGCAAGGCCAAAATCAAACTATTCTCCTTGAACATGCTTCGGCTGTGCATGTGAAACTTCCAGTATAAATGGATGGGGCTCTCCTCCCTGCAGGTTACACAGCTTTCAGTGCAGTAACCTCCAGTTGCACAGAAGCATAGTGAAAATATTGATATTAAAATGGACTGTCAGAAATGTTTCTTTTTTTAATTCACAAAGCAAATGCATTGTTTGTATTATAATAAAGATAGGAATGTTATCCTTCACTTTGCTTTTTCATTTCTGAGTCCAACCTTCAAGGACAATATCTGAATACTCTCCCAGTACCTCCAAGTACTGAGTACCAAGAAAATCCTCGGGAGCCTAATAGCATAGCTGCCTAAGTCACATTTGAACGTTTTCGGAAAACAAGAAAAAACACCATTTTCACAAAGCAATCACTTTGGTTTTTTTTTTTGATATTGCAACAGTAAGCCAAAAAATGACTTAGGCAATTATGCTATGAGGCTAACGTCCTTAAATGTTGAGACCACATATTTCCACTGAAGGCACTCCTACCACATATGTAGATATGTTCCAACTACTCCTGATGAACAAACCGAGCAAAGATTTAAGTCCGGCACTTTCATCTAAAATCTGCAGGACCGGGTGGTGTAGAATCAATGCGCCACCTTGATATGTATCAGTTGATGAGCCAAATTTTTGGATGATGTAAAAATACTGTGCCAGATTGAACCTGTCTACAGTAACAGAAAGGTGTTAAGTTCTCAACTCCCAATAGCAAAAACTGTAAGAGTAAATGTTATGAGATAGACTTGTAATGCAGGGATGAACACAGGCCTCGGGTGGTGCCTGCAGGATAAAGGGATTGTGCTGACGGATGGGTTGGTTCCACAGAACCTCGTGTGCATGGAGGGCTGATCATTGCCCAAAGAACAGAAATTATGAGAAGCAGAGAAGCTAATACATTTCCTTGATATTTTGGAACAAACACAGCTTTACCATCAAAATATCACCCCATGCACACTGCAGGAAGTGAAAGAAAAAAGTACTAGGTGTGATGAATTGACTTATTTTAAGACTTAAAACACTTATTTCCAACACAATTTTTCTTAGTAAGACAACAAATTTGTCCTGATTTGAGGTAATTTTGACCAGCTTCCAATAAAATAAGAAAATCTCACTTGTCAAGCAAAAAGTAACTTATTTTAAGTTACTATTTGCTTGACAAGTGAAATTTAATAATTCTAAATGACCTCAAATCAGGACAAATTTTTGTCATACTAAAAAAATTGTGATAGAAATAAGTGTTTGAAGTGTTAAAGAAGTAAATTGATCTTACCAGGTATTTTTATCTTTCACTTTTTTGCAGTGTGCATGCAAATTCCTGCAAGACCACAGGGGGCAGTGAAAAAGTTTTGATCCTGTCTGCAGAAAACTTTTATTCCAACTAGGGGGCAGGATATGGAGATTATAACGCATTCCAAAAAATCTTACATGCTTCTCATCTACAACATGCTAAATTATATGGCCTATGTGATAAATTAATGCTTTTTAAAGCTGACAATGAAACAATATCTTTTTTGTTTTGGTTTCCCTCCCCTTTATCCCACCCTGAATGCAGCCAAATGGTTTAGTCCACTGCAACTCCAGAGCAGCTCCAAAGTGGCGAGGGTTTCAGGGTGGTTTCAGCCAGTAGTGGTGAGTGCCCATCCACAGTAGTCCAAGGAGGGTCAAACCATGAACAGGCAACAGGGTGTTGGGCATCCATGGCTCATAGACGAGCAAGGGCAATGCAGGCTATCTCATCTGCTCCAAACCGACAAAAGGGCTACTGTAGCACAAGCCGAAGTGAATTTTACTGATACTTGGGCAAGGAATGTGTCGCAACACACAGTGCATTGAACCCAGCTCAGTCTAGCGCTTTGTAACTGCAGGCCAGACAGAGTGCCCATTCTAAGCCTAGTCCACCATTGAAATTGTCCCATCATAACTGGCCCGTGGGGAAATTAAAGGAGGTCGCCAGGTCCTGTGAGTCTCGTTTTCTTTCACACTACATCATGTGCTTTGGCCAAGTACACGTGGACCGTTTACCTGCATGGGGAGGAGATGGCACTAGGATGGACAATATGGAGCAGATATGCTGGTGCAGGGAGTGTGACGCTATGGGAAATGTTCTGCTGGGAAACCCTGGGTCCAACAATTCAAGTGCAAGGGAAACCTACACAATATTAGCCAGGAAGTTTTAATATTGTGGCTGACTGGTGTAAACATACTGAAAACACACACACACATTGGGTTTTTATGTTTTGTGGGGACGTTCCATAGACTTGCATTCATTCCCTAACCCGCAGGTGTTAAACTGGTCCATAAAAGGGCCAAGGGGCTGCAGGTTTTCGATCGTACCAAGCAGAAGCACACCTGATACAGATATTTTAATCAACTGATCTCAGCCTGCCCAGTTGATTAGTTGTATCAGATGAGCTTCTGTTCAGCTGGAATGAAAACCTGCAGCCCCTCAGCCCTTTCATGGACCAGTCTGACACCCCTGCCCAAGGCAATTTTGAGTTTTGTATGGACTAGCCTGTATATTTTTCTTTTTTTTCTGGCACTGAATAGCCCTTGTGAGCTGATGTGCCATTAAATATTCAATCATTCATTTATTGGACTAGCCTGCAGAAACCTGATTTTGAACATCTCATCCTTACTTTTGCACAGCAGAGTCACACCTGAAACTACTGATTTGATCAACTGATCTGGGCCTGCACAACTGATTAATTGTATCAGGTGCGCTTCTGCATTGTTGGAGAAAAAACCTGCAGCCTCTTGGCCCTTTTACGGGTCACTTTGATACCCCTGCCCTAACCCCTTTCCCTGACCTTAACCCTCAACAGGACATACCTAATCCTAACCTAAACCCTGACTTCAACCTAACCCTGACCTTATCCCAACCCTAACCTTAACCCCTAACCTAAATATAGCTCAATTTCCACATGGGGACCTGAAAATGTTCCCATAAGGATAAAGAAATCCGGAATTCCATCCCACACGCATATTTAAATCATGGAAGTTATAAAGTAGTCATACTAAGGATTTGTTTCTGGTTTTGTTGCCTTTCTGTGTGAATGATAGGGGACTGCATCCATCTTGGATGGTGTTTGAACATACAGCTAATTAACACTCCAGCTGTTTGTCATTGTCCACTACTGGTCCTCAAAATTGACATGTTTTTACATAGATGCATACTAGTCTGTTTTTAAACTTTCTCCCCATGGACATATTTTATATCTTTTTTATGATAATGTGCAGTTAACACCGGCTGGGGCGGCTCCACGGTCTGTATCCAGGGTAAAGGTGAAAAAGCACAAGAGCTGAACCCTGAAATGTCACAGCAGCTCCAGCTTCAAAGAGAAATCAGAGAGATTATCGAAATGCTCCGTCAACTTTTACCCACTGCCAGTTTTTTGGGTCAAAGAGCTTTTTCATTCCACCCCTGAGAACCAGGTCCAAAATGTGATCAGACGAAAATGCCAAATCTGCCAGGAACTCCCCGTTGTCCAAGTTCAGTGGACCAGAAATGCAAACGTCAGCTTTCTTCTCCATTGAATTATCCACCGTTTCCGTGATGTGCCAGACTGTTCTTCTCTGCTCGTTAGCTTTGAGTGTAGAATTAGTCAGGAGGCAGGGGAACCGCGAACTCCCGGGCGGGTGGTTGGGACCGTGTTCTAAGAGACACAGCTGGAGGGTTTTTTTTTTTTTTTTTCAGGAACCAGACCGAATAAGAAATGATTTTGCTAGCCTGGCTTTTATGAAGTATCGAGGCCAGAGTTAAAGGAAGCAAAGCTCACAAACTAAAAAAGGATTGCGAACCCATCTGAAATGTCACCAAAGGAGAAAACCAGAGAAAATGTAAGAATTGCAAGTCTCACATTACAAAATTATTACATGTGGTGATGTTAACACAGTTGCTATTCTTCCTTTGAATTGAAGCAGTGACTGGAGGGCAAATCAGTCATATGAATCAGAGCCAGGTAAAAACAATACAAAAAGTAGAAAATAACATCATAACAACACTACAATAATGCACTATTCCAGTGGTTAAGAATGAGGTCATGGCCAATGATTAGGTTGATTTTAAAACCCTGCAGCCTTGACAAGAGGACTGCAGCCATTGTGACCCCCAATGAATTGAAGATATGTTTAAGACTAAAGTAGTAGTTAAATAGGCCTTTTTATCCTTGTTATTGCTACTGAAATCCATTAATTGATGTGAAGGATAGAGCGTAAAGCACACTCTGGCTGGATATAACCCTCAGCAAATGACGATCGGCTTTAAAAAGGGAAACATAATGCAGACCGCCATTTCCTGAACGAGATAAAACAAAAGAAGCATCTCACAAATTACTTCTAACAGCCATTCAGGAACCAAGCGTTAGCAGTTAGCAATTAGGCTCTCTTCAATGGCTGATAAAATGACATCCGTGTCTGAGCGCATAATCATCTCGCAATTGCATACATTTTATCCAATTTCACACCAATAGTCAAAATAGCAAAATGGCCCATAGACATGTAAATGCTATGGAGAGATTTAACTGGCAAGTGGACAGTAGCAAAGCAAAATAAAAGATTATCAATTGATTACGAAAAAAAAACATAAATAAACCAGATATATGAAATCACCATTCTTTGACTATTACCGTGTTTATTTACCGTGTTTGTTTACTTGTATATTCATTTACTATCTGAGTATAAGTAAAGACGTCAAAGGAATACAGTCCCAGAGGATTAGACTGCCCCTGTCACGAGCATCCTGGAGGTGTTAGCCGCACTCAGAGAAAAGAGCCAGAGACACGTACTAGATATGAATACATCAGTGTCACAAACTGTTCCCGGCAGCCCTTTTTAAAATGACAACTACTGAGTAGCAGGAGTTTCTACCGCTGTTAGAGCAGTTACAGTGGAAGTTATTTTTCTTCCTCAGTCTTTGTTTTCAGGCACTTTGAGCAGAATAATTGTCACGACTCGGTGTCACTTCGCGCTGAACCTGAATGGGTGCTATTGCTGTCGCTAACAGTACGGTTACCTTGAATATCTGATGCTTTTACCAGGACGGAAATAAAACAAGCATGACAACGGCAAACACAAAAGAAACAGTAACAAGGTCTTGAAAACAAAGAAATCTCATTTAGATATCGGACAGGATAAATATTATCATGACCAGTTTTCTGCAATCCAATTTGTTCAGCCATTGAAGAGGACACATTAAATAGGGAAAATAACTCTGTGACTGTGTCACTAACAGCAAAGAAACAAAAGGCCTTTGTGTCGTCCAGCTCCTTTGATCAATTCTGATATTCCAAAGTCTCAGCTCGGCGTGTTGAAAAGCATATTAATCAAACTTCGTTCGAACTTTTGAAGATAAATTTGACAATCAGAGACAAGATCTTTTGTCACACTCATCTGTTAAGCTGTTCTTTTTATTTAAAAATGGTGGTGCAATTTCAGCGGTGAAATCAAATTCTAAATACTGATCTGCTCTTATGTAAACCATCCCCAGGTATTAGTTTCATTTATATACCCAATACTTATACTGGAGATAGAACACATAAGCATTTGTCTTAAAGAACACTTAAGAGAGAATACTTTACATCAAGTATAATCGTAAGTTAGGAAATTAATTCAAAAAATCCTTGCTGCATTTTAAATCAGGCCACAGAACATAATGGAAACTTATTAGAAGTATAGAATAGAAGTATAGAATAAGAATAGACTATTTTGAGGAGAACTTGAGACTTTGTTAGTCATATTCCCTAACAAGTGTGAATCTCAACCAGTTGAACAGAAAATTTTACATTATTGGCAAGCTTATCCCTTTTGAACCGAATTTGCTCCGATAAAATACTAAACTAGCAACAGACTTTTAAAAAAAGCAACCTAAAGTATTTTTAGCTGACTGAACGGCGGTGGACATTACGATCACACAAAAATTGATATACTTCATTCTCTTCCCATGAGGAAATGATGAAAAAGCTTTCAGTATATTGTTATTCAGAAGCTGTCAATTGCAGGAGTAAATGGAGCCAAGACAAGGATATAAACAGACAAAAATCAAACACAAGATTGCTGATCTAATCGGGAATCTATCGAAGGCTGTAACTGGATTATGTTCTAAATTTTACTGATTATATGAAAGGTGTTGTATTTATTATATCCATACTTTTAATTACAACAGATTAATGTAGAAGCCTGAATACCAGGAAGATGGGAGGCTTGTAGAATAAGAAATAGAAGAACTTGGTCCTCATCATGCTGTTTATATTTAATTTCAACATAGGAAATAAAATCAAATTATCACATTGTGCATCTACGAGGTGAAACAAACAATAAGCAATAAATAAATATAAAACAAATGTAAAGAAACGTGAGCTCATTAGCTTCCCTTTTGGCTTAGGAGTCACAGGGCCAACGGGAGGGCTAGATTACACTGAAGAGGAAGTGGCATTTCAACTCCAACTGGGCGACTAAATAAAAGATCCCCAGGGAAACTTGTAGCTGTAAAGAATAAAGTGCGAGCAAATATCATCCCAGCAAGTGGAAGTTTCTAAACGTTAAATTACCATGATCAAATAAGCTTCATCACATAAATCATGAGAACGACATTCAGTGAAAGAGAAATTATATAAAATTACCACTTCTCCCTCATAAACCATTCTATTGCATTTCAAAATGAAAACTGTTATTCATTGTGATTTGCGTGTGAAATGTAGAGCAACATCATATTGCACCGAAGAGACAATACATTTCAGCCGAGAAATGCGCTGTGCCAATTGCATTCAAACATAGCAACAAGTTGGAATAAATTCAATTGCTTCATAACAGCGCTATGACACACTGATTCCACCACAACCTAGAAATTCACAAGGTTGATACAAAGGTGAATGATGTGACGCTGACTTGATTTGTTCCATTTGAAGCACGGTGCACAAATATTCATGAGGTAATAAATATTTTTTTGGCTCGCCTCGTGATCTGAGCCTGTGCTATGTCCTTAGCAATGAGTATGAGTCAGCAGGATCTCACACCAGAGGAGGAATGGGATTAGCCCGAGCTAATGCAACAACATGGGCTCCTCCAAGAAAAATGCTAAACATTTTTGCATATCATTAGCTGCAAGTAGTTCTCAGCGGGAGATATCCTCCATGACGCACTCTTCCCTGCACGCACTCTCCAGATGCACGTTGATGACCATAGTGAAGCAGAAACTCCACTGGTGATGTCCATCCAACCACCCATTGTCTAAACTGCTTCTTTTCCACCATAGGGCAGTGAACAATTGAAGCACTGATAACTAAAACCCCACAAGTCAAGTCCAGTCAAGTGTGACTTTTGGGGTTTTAGTAATAGGTGCTTCAATTCCAGCTGACTATGGGCAAATGGCAGGAACACACCCAAAGCAGCTCGAGAATCCATCAAAGGGCGCTTACACTATTCACACACAAGCAAACCGACAGGCAATTTAGAGTCTGAAATTTTAAACACGGGACAATATCACAAGAGAAACAAGAGGGGCACTTGCTGGCACATAAAGCAACTTCGTTGACGTAAACGACATTCAAGTCAGTAAGCGCATCGGCGCACTGCTGCGGCACTTCTCTCTTGCGCGCAAAAACGTGAGCCAGAGAAAATGTTGGTTTTCATGTGCTAATTTTTATTATTTTGAACTACAGCTGCACGGTTAAGAAAACGCTTTTCAAAGGGTGCTCAATTTCCCCTGCCTCTGTAGAGCCCTCACGGCTGAAGTGTTCTCTGCCAGCCGAGAATGAGTTATTACCTCTCCGCTACTCTCATGCATTTGCATTCCTGCCGTCTTTCTGTGCGCAGAGCTTAAGCTTTCAATTGTCCGGCCTCAAAACAAACCTAAAAGAAGCAGACTTGGCAAATTTCGAAACGAAGAGGGTCAGAGCATATATAAGAGTAACCAATACTTGATGATGATTAATACCAGAAGATATTGACGATGTCTCGGCTTGCCCCCGGTAAAAAACAAAATGTGGGAGTGATAAAGCACCGAGCCGCTTCCTCAGTTACGCGGTTTTATCAGCACAGGCACACCGTCCTGGCAGCTGACTTCATAGTCAGGCTTTAAAAATATCTTCCAGGGGAGGCAGCGAGGTCAGCAACAATCCATAAATTACGCCGGAGACTAAGACAAAGTCTCTGCCACCCTGCATTATTCAGAGAGAATCGATATAATTTTGTGATTCAAACGCTAAAACCTATTCTTCTTGCTTATCAGCAAAGTTCCGCAGAAGCACTCCCCCTCAGTGATCAATTATTAAAATCAACTTCAAATTGCCGGCTTTGTCAACAATTCGGGAGGGAGCGGAGATTTATTTTGCTGTTTCAGCCACCGTGAGAGGCGATTTTTCATTTAAATAGCCTTTAACATTCCTTATTAAAATACATTATTGTACCCAAGGATTTATTCATCTGAGGTGATAGTTCATTAGTTTAGATGAATTTGATTTACTTTCAACTCACATTAAATGGTACGCCATGACCCGGGCAAAATACTCTGGCTTAGTAAACCACACAAATGTTTTCTGATAATGACCGCACATTAATTACCGCTATGACCAGAATATCATGGCACTGCCATTCGTTGATGGATTTTACTCCATGCAAGGAAATGATAAAAAGTCACCAGGAAAAGGAACTCAATCAGATTTTCCCCTGCGTTTGTGCCCCATATGATGTGATGTAAATGTGTAGCTCATGCAAAATCTCCAATAATGCAATCCTTTTGTTTATGATGTTCATTTAATGAATGAGGGTCGTGGTCATCACAGTCTTTCATCATGATTAAAGTGTAATAATTTTAATACCGAGTAATTCCATTTGTAGAGGTACCATTGTAAACAAAAAGTACCACCTTTGCCATGATTCGTATCCAGACGTGGAGCACAGTGGACTCGTCTGTGCTCACAAACTTGCATGTGCCCACCGGAACATTAAATCTCCATGCATGGTAACAAGCAGTTACTCCTTCAAAATACCAATCTTTTCCACTCCAGACCAAGACCAAAAACACACCCACACCCACTTTAAGGCCATTCACCTGAGAAGGACGAGCGTGCGTGGACACCCACATGCGCACATACACATACACAAGTGACACAAGTCATCAGCACTAAGAGGTTTCATATACAGTCTACAGCCTCCGCTCAATTAAAGGGCAGTTTTGGAGAGAGAAATTGGCAGCCATCACTTCAAATCCTCCCAAAGCAGAGAAACATGCAATTACA
Organism: Gymnothorax reevesii; assembly: GCA_029721435.1. Taxonomy (NCBI): domain Eukaryota; kingdom Metazoa; phylum Chordata; class Actinopteri; order Anguilliformes; family Muraenidae; genus Gymnothorax; species Gymnothorax reevesii. The sequence continues at coordinate 127,335,992 of CM056574.1, forward strand.
CAATTTCCCGAAAAGAGAACGTTCACGCTAGTCTATGAAATAATAACTCTGTGTCATTGGCAAATATTAAATCTGTCTGTCATTTCATACCACCTAAACTTTTACTGTTGTTTGCCATCATTTCACCCAAGTGTACAGGTAAATGTTTTTCTTCTGATACTAGATAGCTACATGCCTGCAAATATAGTGATTAATTTAGGAACTGCCTAAGGGAAAGTTGGCAAGTTAAGGACTTTTTTTCAGGATTTGACAGGAAGGAAAAAGCATACTGTTGATAAGCATATGCCCCGA
>CM056574.1:128021282-128038782 GCA_029721435.1 Gymnothorax reevesii
TTTTGAATCAAGGGTGACACCAAGGTTTTTGACGACAGCTTTGGCAGAAACAGGGAGTGCATCAATGTTGAGAGAAAAATTGAGGAATGTGTCTCTGAGCGTTTTGGGACCAACTACTAATATTTTGGTCTTATCTGGATTTAATGAGAGAAAATTCTGTGTCATCCATGCCTTAGCAGCTTTAAGACACATCTCTTATCTAGTTAGTTGATCGATTACACCCGATTTAAAAGATATATAAAGCTGTGTGTCGTCTGCATAACAGTGGTATTTTACATCATATTTACTTATGATGCTTCCAAGGGGAAGCATGTACAAAGAAAACAGCAAAGGGCCCAGAACAGATCCTTGAGGTATTCCAAAGTTTACCTTGGAATACTCGGATCAATTGCTAAGTACCCTGACAAACTGACATCTGTCGGAAAGATAAGACTTTAACCATGAAAGGGTGAGTCCAGAAATACCAACCAGACTTTCTAGCATATAAAGAAGAATATGGTGGTCAATCGTATCGAAGGCAGCACTTAGATCAAGTAGAACAAGGACAGAGATGTGACCACAGTCCATGGAGAGAAGCAGATCATTCATTACTACAGTGAGGGCTGTTTCAGTGCAATGATGTTTTCTAAAGCCAGACGGAAACCTCTCATGTACGTTATTCATTTGCAAGAAGGAAGTAAGCTGTTGGGCAACACATTTCTCAAGGATCTTAGAAAAAAAATGGAAGGTTTGAGATCGGCCTATAATTAGCCAAGACTGTGGGATCTAAATTTGGTTTTTTGAGTAGAGGCTTAACTTCAGCCAACTGAAATGAGGTCGGAACCAAACCCGAGATCAGGAAGAATTGATTATGTGCAGAATTGGACTGCCAAGAATGGGCAGGAGTTCCTTGACTGACTTAGTTGGGATGGGATCTAAAAGAGAAGTTGTTGATTTGGAAGTAGTGACTAATAAGTGGCATGTTCCCTAAGGGATATAGGAGAGAATGAATCAAACTGGTTTCTGTGCATAGCATGAGGTTTTATGTTAAGCCCTTCACTATCTGCAAGGGAAGCAGTGATCTTTTCTCTAATTCCAATTATTTTGCCACTGAAGAATTTTAAAAAATCATCACTGCAGCAGGAGGCTGGAATTTGAGGGGAACTTGCAGCATAGTTATTCGTTAATTTGGCCACTGTTTTGAACAAGAACCGAATAGAATATTTTTAGAATATTATCGAAAAGAATATTTTTATTTTCCTGTATAAGATTTGCAAAATAAGAAGACCTAGCACCAGAGAGAGTGTGCTTATATGCAACAAGGCTCTCTTTCCAAGCACAATGGAACACCTGGAGTTTAGTGGAGCGCCATTTGCGTTCTAGTTGACAGGATTTATGCTTTTGAGTCCACGTCCGGTCAGTGTACCATGGGGTTAGTCTCTTCTTCTGAGTAGCCTTTTTAAATTTCAATGGAGCAACTACATTGAGGGTACTACGGAGAGCATTAGCAAATTTATCTGCCATTTCGTCAATGCAGAGGGGGCTAACTGGATAATAAAGAAAAGATGGTAGTGCGTCGATGAATTGTGAAGATGTTGTGGTAGTAAAAGTACGACTTGTGTACATCCTAGATTCTTATAATACAGGGCGGGCCAATTTTTGACAGGATGTTATAAGAAAATGGTCTGATAAACTGGGGTTGTGTGAATGGATGTCAACCTTGTCAATCACAACACCAAAGCTTAAAATCAGGTCTAAAGTGTGACCATGAATGTGTGTTGGGCCGATGACACTCTGAGTGAAGCCAACCGACTCCGCGACATTAGTGAATATGGATGTTGAAGAATTATCTACCATCTCGAAATGCAGGTTAAAGTCACCCAAAATAACAATTCTATCATAGCGTGAAACTAATTCTGAAAGGAATTCAGAGAAATCATGTATGAAGTCAGAATATTGACTGGGTGGCCTATAGACTATCACCAGAGCAAAAGGCTGAGCAGGGATGGTACCTTGTACCTGCATCAAGCAATAAAAAATTAATTACTAGTACCTCAAATTAATCAAATTTATATTGCAGTTTGGGCACAGAGAGAAAGGAGTCGTTATCAATAACAGCAGCGCCCCCTCCTTTCCGGTCAAGACGGGGATTATGAGTATATATGAAACCAGGTGAAGCAGCGTCATTCAAAGACGAGTTTTCATCTGATTTCAGCCACATTTCTGCGAGGCATAGTACATCAAGACTATAATCAGAGATTAATTTGTTCACAAGAGCTGCTTTCGAGTTAAGTGATCTTATATTCAGTAGTCCAAATTTGAGTGAGGGTTTTGTATTCAAACAGGTGTTGATATAGTTCGTTTTAATGAAGATCAAGTTGTTGTGGACGACTCCACGATTCTTCCTTTTTGATTTCATTGGGATTCGGGGAACAGACACAATCTCTATTAAATTTGATCGAATCAATGATTTATTTAGACTAACTGTGTCAAATGTCTGAGATTTGATACTTGGCAGTAAATTGCACTGGTTTAAATTATAGGCAAAATTTTTTGATAAAATGACGGTGCCATCTCGAGAAGGATGAACACCATCCCTCCTCAAAAGACCAGGTCTGCGCCAGGAAGTTCGCCAATTATCTATGAAACCAATGTTATTTTCTGCGCACCACTTAGACAACCAGCAATTGAGTGACTGAGTGAGTGAGTGGAATTGAGTGAGTGAAATGCTGTACATTTCGTCACTACTTCGGATCGTGTATGGCCCAGAGACAGTCACCGCGACAGCAACTTAGCTTGGGCGCAGAAAGACTTAAAACCATAATAATTAGTGCGTTTTCTGGCACTCGTTCGTACAACTGTGAATCTTCGAGGGGAGCAAATAAATTAAATTGTTTGACTAGAGAGAGAGCTGATGGCTGTAGGCATTTCTTTCCCCTCCGTTTACCTCTAGCTGTTACGAATGCGTTCTGCTGCGGAGACGCTACTGCAGCAGGCATGAAGTGGTAAACCGAAAGAGAGCTAATATTAGCGCAACTATCGGGCTAGACAGAAAACGAGTCAATGAAGTCCTCATTGGTCCGAATATTCTGAAGAGTCTCAATGCGAGCTTCCAACTCCAAAACCTTTTCAGCTAATTTGGCATAAGCAATGCATTTCTTACATGTATAAGTGCCACTGAGGGTGGAAGTATCGTAACAAAACATACTGCATTCAGAACACAGGACGGGGAAAGAGGTCGGGGGACAAGGGGAAGCAGCCATGGTTGGTCACTTACGCTAGCTAGGAGCCGGTGTGGTTTGACAGCCGAGTCAGAAGGTTGACCTCACAGGCGTCTTGGTGGAATGGCGGTCAGCGAAAAACACGAGATTTGCTGGGGAAAAATTCTAGTTCTTAGGAAAGTGGAAAAAATTGTCTCAGGAAAATTTATCAGGGTTTAAAACGAAAGAAATAGGAATAAGAATGAGAGTCGATCGTTGGCCAACGCAAAGAACCCCTTTCTGCAGATGTAGACGCTCGCGTCTATAGAACTGCAAATTTAAGGACGTAATAACAGTACTCGACCAAGAGATAGCACCCCCAGATCAGTTATTGAATATTCACAAGCAGGCAGAGCTGAAACATCATTGAAAGTATGGAGAAGTTCCCTCCAATCCCTGTTTTTCAGGAGTTGCATGAATTAAACTCCTCAGCTAAGCCCGATGTGCAAATTGGTCAATATCCTTGCCCATAGTATCGATCCAGTAGTAAAAAAAAATGATCTATTGTGACGGGAAAAATCGTTGTACTGCGTAGCAACCACCAATTCACCAATGATAGCTCTGCTGTGCTTTATAATCCTTATGATATTTTAATCATTTTAATCGCTGTTTCAATACTGAGAACAGGTACAAAAGTAGATTTCTAAGACCATCGTCTGATGATTGTCAGGCTACATTGACTTCTAATCGTATGATGGAATTTCTGCCGAGTCGGATATTGCTCCTGCCGCGAGTAATTATGAGCTACGTTAAGAAACGGAATTGCTAGATCAATACAAACATATATACAGTAAAATTATAACAATTATATTTCAAGTTTCAATGGAATTTAAGAAATTTTGCCTGGTTCGGCTGACAAATGCCACATTCATTAGGACATACCATCCGCATGTTTGCAAAAAGGGCTAACGGTAGTCGGTACGGACTCGCCTGTGTATTTACCTGTGATCGAATGAGATGAGAGTATCTTTAGCATACAGGCTAGGGATACAGGTCCGTGCCCGTAGCTACTGCCTTACCTTTAGCATACAAGCTAGAGATACAGGTCCGTGCATGTAGCCACTGCCCTGACAGTAAGGACCTGGTTTTATTATGCAGCCTCATTGCTGTTATTTTGATCACATAACACTGAAACTTAACAGCGACCCTCTAGATTCAAACATTTCTGTTTTTGATATCTAGCTAGATGCATCATAAACGGTTCTCGTTTTTACTATAATCAAAACTAACCGAACAGAAAAATGCTCCAACAAATCACCTGGAAGTGAGTCACTTTTGACCAGCGATCAATGAACGCATTGAACCATCGCCTTTAGCATACATTCCAACTGACGTTACTTTAGAGAAAGTTGCGTGGCTAAGTGGGTCCACTCTGTTGCGCTTCACGCACACTCCAACATGTGTTCATGCTAACTGACACATGCCAGCGCGGAGCAAGAGGCTCGTCACGCAGTCTTCGTGCGTTTGATGCAGGACCAAAGCTACGTATTTGAGGAGCCGAATATTATATTTACATTTTTTTTTTGGTGAATTCAGTTTTCATTTTGATGCTTTGAGGGGCTTTTAGACATAGTGGTGATTTGTTTAACAAGTATAGTTTTAAGAACTTTAAAGTTATGGGGGCAGCTAGGGGGGCAAGGCTCGACAGTGGGGGGGGGGGGGCAGTTGCCCCCCTCTGCCCCCCTGTAGATCCGCCCCTGCGCTAATTACATGGCAAATGCTGGTTACTTCACCAGTAAACTAAACTGACCACTGGCTGAAAATAGTGGATAAACCACTTGCCCTGGGCAAGGGCAATCTCTCCTAATCACCTTGTGAATAAAGCAATGTTTCCATACAAACTTTTATGTTTTTGAGTTGTTAGTACAACCAACAACAGAACAAGTGGAGCCTGAACGCATTCTGTCTGCCGATCTCTCCTCAGCACAGCGAGCAGTGACCTGAAGTAGGAGACTGTCTGGGTTCTCAGGGCGGTACACGTCTTAGTACAGGAATTAGGTGGATAGAAGAAGAGGATGATGTCACATGGAGCGATTTTTTCCCCCCCCCATGCTCTCAGCCAGTGAAGTTTTCGCTAAAGTGATATTGCCCTCGGGTAATAACAAAAATCCGTCATCAGCTGGGCTATGGGGAAAGTACTGCAGTTATGTGATTTACTACTATATTTATTTTTTTGTTTGTTTTATCACATCCTGCTTTATGTGATCTCACCTTCATGATCGTTTAATTGCCAGTAGGAAAAGGGAAAACTACCAAATATCCACAACAAATACAACAAATAAATAACCTTGATTTAAATTCAATTTTGTGTTGAATTGACACGTTTTGTTTCTCCTGTTACTTTAATGAGCCGCACCTGACAATGGTGAATGTTTTCAGAGTTGACATAATATTAATGTTAATGCAGACTGAAAACAGGTCAAGACCCATCATCATTTCCAAGGGGTGTGCTGTGCACCAGTCACCACTTAAAGCATCCCATACCACCTGGCTACTGTGATGCCCAAGATGTGTACGGCTTACCTGACAAAGCCAAATTGCCCATGACCACCATAAGTTTGGCTTTCCTTTCTCAAAGGAGAGAAAGTGCACCAAAATGAAGTTGCAATATAAACACCCAGTCTTAAGTTCATTGACTTTAAAAGTTTCTTTTTAAATAAAGTAACGCAAGTTAAACTTTTCCTTTCTAAATAATTTGTTTTAGCAAAACAAATATAAGTGTGTGATGAATCTTTGCACCTAATTAAAACTCCAGTGATTTTTTTTGAGTTATCTTAGATGACATAAGTGTAAATATCTGTGTGATTGAAAATATACAAATACTGAATATTGTCGCAAAAAAATATTAGGGTGACTAAATTTTGTTACTGTATTAGTTAATTTTTTGACAGCATCAAAAGGAAAATTCCTGTTGGTGGGGTGGCACGAGCACCACCAGTGGAAAAGGTGTTCAGTTCAGAAAGATAGTGTACATTGTCAAAATTGATTGATCATTGCAGCACGTACGTTTGCACCATGGGCGATTAGCTGTTCATTGAACATTTGTTCGTACCCAGCTGGCAGATTACACAATTGTGCTCCGATATTTCTAACACTGTCACTCCTCAGGCAGTTGTTAAGATGCATGAACCTGCCCATCTGTGAGTATGTCTAGGTCCAAAGATGGCAGACAGATTCGGCTGCAAAGGACACAATTCTAATACCCAATATATATATATATATATATATATATATATTTATTTTTTTTTTTTTTTTTTTTTTTTTTTTTTTCATTTTCTGATACAGCTGACCCACAGGATCTGGCTACATCAGCTGTCAATTTGTTTTTGGTTTTTTTCTGACTCCTCATTCAGTCTCAAATTATAGTACGTCTAATTGGAACAGAAAAATTATATTGTTTGTGCTACCTCACATGAGAACTGTGCTCAGTAGCAACTCAAAGTGATTGGAACAAAATACCTGAGAGGCCTTTTACTTTTCATTCCTGAATTTTACCACTCCTGCGAACCACTTTTAAGGTTAATGCTGGACTAACTTTGTTAATATTTGTGGCCTTTTGTGGAATAATTGCGCTTACGGCAAGTCAAGTGCGGTAAGAAGTCGACGGTTGAATTGATTGAGGTGAGATGCTTGGTGTTTGCTTGTATATTAACTTGCACCGATGTTATTAAAAATCCATTTATGACTTGATTTCAAAGGGGGAAAAACAGCACCGTAACAGGTTTTGAAATCTCATGAAGGCAGAAAATTACTGGCGAACTCCCTTGAAAGGATAATTTTTTTTCATAGCTTTCATTGAATCTCAGTAGTGTCTCTAAATTGACATTGATTCAATTGTGTTTTTTTCCCCTCTGATCCTTTAGACGATAGGACTTTGATGATGATGCAATATGGAGATAAAGCGCTACTGCAGTGCCCTTGCTTGCCTGTAAGTGCATTGCAAGACCAGGGAGAAGGAAAAAAAAGTGATGAAGGACCCTCATAAACTATGGTTTGTATGGATGTGGCTCTGGATACATGCAAAGAGTTGATAACAGCTGCTTGCTCCACCAACAGATTTTTAATTGTATTGTAACTGCGCCGAGGGTATTTATGCTCATGGCTTCATGTCTCACACTGAGTATGTCCTTGGCATGTCTAAATGTAATATTATTTGCATACCATATAATATATTATAATTTCCGGAAAAAGAATAATTCATTCTGGGTTTCTAAAGCCAGCAGGCCATCAGAAACGTCTGTACTGCAGATTCTGGAGGGAAAACAAATTACAGTCAACGTTTCACTCTGGTGCGTTGAAGACTTAATTTTACATTTTTAACAATATTTAGGAAATGCTAATTAGCTGAAAATATGACATACCTATTAGAACACTTGTATTCGTTGTAGTCGGTGTATTTCTTGTTTTTCTCCTGTGCTCCAGTAAATAATATATTTAATGTCATTATTTCCAGAAAAATTAATTGATGGAAAATTAATCAGGCAAGCTTTATTTTGAAGCTGCCGTTCATACTTTTTGAGTGTTGCATTAGGTTATGCCATATCACATACCTATTTTGTGGTTGCACACACTGACAGTTTGAACATCAATTAGCAAAAAGTGTTAACAGCAATATCCCTTCATTCAAAAACATGGAAACTAAAATTGGGTTGAATGATCAAAGCTATTCTCTTATGCCCACAATCAAAAACAAAAAATTTATATAGATGAATGAACATACACAATTTCAACCAGGAAATAGATTTTGCAGGTAAGAAATAATTTAAAACGATTTAGGAACTTTATTTTCAGAATACATTTTTTCCAAATATGTCTGGGGGGAAAAGTCTGATGGGGAGGATTCCCTTTCTGTTCATGTTTACTGGCAAATTATTTCAGACACAATTGGAAATTACCGGAGAGTCAATATACATGTTTTTGCTGGTCGACCATTGTTCACATACCTCCTACGTTCAGGGAGGAAGTTTGCATTTATAGTGGAGAATATTCTGTTTGAAGATATTCTTTACTGATCTCAGGATTCAAAGTAATCCTTACAGTGGTCATTAAAGAATCATTGTGACACCTTCAGAATGATACTAAGGGCTACTGGGTCAAGTACAGACGCCTTCCATCTTTTTATCAAAGTCTGGATATTCTCCCTTAAAGCACCCAAAATTTTGCCAGTTCACACAATTCCTTCATACACCCTTATGGAAACAAAAACTGGGCTAAGACTACCTGCACATCATTGTGAGCTTTCTTGCTCACATGGTTGTATTTTTCCCAAGCATGTTGGATATTCACAAGCTGAAGTAGTTGTAAATCATTGGAAATGAATCGACAGAATCACTGCCATAAATTACAGCTTTGTGAGTCTCACAACATACGATTTTTGTTGAGTCTGGTTTGTAAAAATATTTGATTCAGTTTGAGTAAAGCATTTACTCAGTTCTGTGGTTTGAATGTCATACAATGGTTCTAAAGTTACTCGCTGCTGTCCTAGCTGGTCTTCTTCTGTCCCCGTCCACTCTCATAAATGACACAGCTCCCCTTGCCACCTTTAAGTTATACTGAGTAGGATTTGTTGGATTCGGTTTGTAAGCACAACATTCAAAATTGACTCCTCCTCCCCAGTTAAACCAGAACTGCTAAGCTGCAGTGCAGTGCTATGTCCCGCCTCCACAACCTGTGTTTTGTTATTGGCTTGTTACTTCACACTTTACTGTCTAATGGCTGACACCTAGAAACATCCTGCTCAAAGAAGAATGAGAACATACAGGCAGATGGCAGGGTCTCAGGATATGCTGGCACCGCCGCTCAAATCTAGCGGGTAATAATGGATGATTAAGAAGGATTATTTTTGTATGAGTCTATTCATTGTTGTCTGGAAAATCCTACTTAGTTTACCTTCAAATAATTTTGCCGTTTTAATGACTGACGCACCTGCACTTCAGCCGTTAGCTATTTGACTTCTTTGAACTTTGATAGTATTCTCATCTTGCATTGAGCCTTGCCAAACAAAGTGCTTCTGGGTATGTTAGGGAACACAGAAAACTTAAGTGGAGACAGCTTCAGCTTATTCTTATTTATTTTACCTGCTATTGGCCTAACCTTATAATCTTGTTCAAAATAGCAGATGTATAACAATTCATTTGCATTTATATTACAATAAGGGTTTTTTTTTCTTTCTTTTTTTTAACAGAAGCCTTCATATAATCCAAGGCAATGTATTCTGAGGGCTACCACCAAGGTTTACTTACAGCACAGACTGCTCAACAACCAAAATCAGCTAGCTCTCAACAATCAGGATTTGAATCAACTAGCTCTCAGATAAAAGGTGAAGTTATCTGTCAACTTCTGCTGAATATACACTATATGACATGTATGGTTTTTCAGGTGCCACTGCAAGTGAAACTCACATCATCATCACTCATTTAACATGAAAAGGCATATTATGTCCACCATAAAAAATAAAAATAAAAACAAATAAATAATAAAATAAAAAATAGGCTTGCAATGCACGGAATACCCCTCAGTGCGATGTTGAAGTTTTTGGAGACGCCCGCCCGCCCAACCGCAAGAAGAATAGCAATACCCGGTCAGCCTAGAGGGCTGAGGGGTAATAAATTAATAAATAAATAATAAATCAATATAATGCATACCAAAACTGGTTTGGTTCCCAAACTCGTTGTGACCACTGTTTTTTTTTGTTCTAACCACAAATGCAATCCCAGAATTTTAATGAGTTGCTATTTTTTCTTAACTGCCCTTTTCATGATCAGAGCCACATTATTACAGAAATAGTTTAGCTGTGCATGCCCTTAAAAGCTCCTTATTCAAAAAGTGCTTTATTGCTAATTACTTTTTACTGAATAAAAAGAAGGGAAAAATTGTGACTCTTGAAACTGAAGAATGAATTGGCTACCGGTACTAATTGTTGTAATTGTGGGCAAATGGTCTCTAAAACTAGCCATTTATTCAATAATTCAAAGCCAAACCTGTTTGGAGTTATTTTTCCATTTGGTTGCAAGGAAAGCATTTGAAAAGAACTGAAACACTTGCATTCAGACTCCTAATTAGCCTTGAATTTGATCAGCTGAAACATATTGCCACCTTGGCATGTTTACTTACTGCAAATATTGTAAAATTATTATAATATGAAAGTTGGGCTTTTAAACATAATGAAAAATGCAGCCATTTCTGCCAACATGGTTGAAGGGGGTGAAATGTCTCTTGAGCCCAAAAAGCAATTAATTAAAAAAAATAAAATAAAAATACAGGAACAAAACCAGAATAGGCTACACAGTGGGTCTACTGGACCGAGTTTGGGAACTGCGGATGACAGGTGATCAAAAAATCTCTCTGAGCCAGTACTCTTTACTCTTTTGTTCTTCATAATCAATCTCAGAGACAACTTAAGACATTCAGGACGGTCATTTGGAATGACAATTTTGTCTTTACAAACAAAATTTTTCATACTGTGAGCAATAAATAAAAGTAGGATACTTGAATGTTTTCAAGGAACCTCTAGAGGCATGGCTCATTTTGTTATGATTGCTTGTATTTGTTATTTAATATTTCCTTGTCATAGTTAGCGTGTGCCATTTAAATGGGAAGAAAAATGGTATTTAAAAATGGTAATATCAATAAAATTGATTTCAGAGAAAGATCATGAATCAGAGTTAAGGTACTGCTTTGCCCCATTGATACCAGGCTCTCTTGAAGTCAGAGAAGGGAACGGAAACTAATGTCATTGTGGCAGCCTGAAAATAACCTTTTCTGCTGTTGGTACAAGTTGAAAAAAGAACTCATTTAAAATTCAAAGAAATGAGTAGCACAGAGTGCAGTCAGCTTTGAACAAGCTGCCAAGTTCACATAGCAACTGATTTCTGTGTGGACTTTGTATACTCTGTATCTGTCTGTGTGGGTTTCACTTGGTTACTCTAGTTTCCACTCAAACTCAAAGGCCAAGCAGTAAGAGAGAGTAATTTTCTTTGATTATGAGTAAATCTCGTGTGCACCCTTCAATGTACTGGAGATCTCCCTCTAGTGTTTTCTCATTTCTCATCCTCTGCATCCCTGGACGTGTTCCAATCCTATCTCCTCAATTCTGCATTCACTCTTGCCTTTAGTCGAGGACCACCATTTTTGGAAAATGCAAGAAAATTTTGCTGAGAATTCAACGTTAAGATTACAATGTGTCACCCTGTGGGACTCAGCAAAAGTTGGCATTCGCTTTGTTTTTGGTTCAACACTGTTGGGCGATCTGCGCACATCACACATTTATGAACTACATTTAAAGGACCACTATGAAAGAAATGCATGTAGATTATTCATGAAATGGCCCTGATATATCACCAGACATTAAGGAATGATGTTAATTCCAAATACTCATATCACGCAGTAGTCCTGCCAGAATATTCTCATTACAAAGGCGAGGTTGCAGCCCACAACTAATGTTGATGTTGTCATTTTGTGTTTTGGCCCGTTGCACCGCCCTCCACTTATCTCCCAATCACAAGGTCACTAGCATTTCAGCATCCAGGTTGCCAGTTACCACTGAGCTGCAGCTACCAGCGTTTCGAAGCACAAATGTCTGACGTTACTAAACCTAAAAGGCCTCGTTATGATTCTGAAACAGAGTCAGAGTCAGAAACAAAAAAAGGATCTGTATAGGACATGCCTTTGAAAGATGGAGATGACTGAAAGCAGAGAAGTATTTGACCGACGCCGAAGTTGCTAATTTTCTCCTGGGCAGGTAAGATGCAGCTAAGTTTGGCTAACTTCAGTCTATTTAATGTGGGCACAGACATTTCAAATATTCTAAATAATCGAATAATGTTATGTATGTTCGTTCATGGTAGGTTAGTGCGTATGCAGGTGGGTCACTGAACCGTGGCTCTTCATTGCTAACATTAGCAATGCATTATCAGTCCGTTTCTCTGGCTTTATGCTGAGACATTGTGGAAACCATTCCAACATTAGCACAGCCATTATGGCAATATGAAATGTAATTGACACAGTACATTGGTCAAATGAGTCCTCATTCATTCTTTACGCAAATTACAGTATGGACTTTAGTGGGCTATCCACTGACAAGAGTGACGAGCAAGTTGACTAATATGAACATTGCGCAATTTAGTTAGTCATTAGTCTCGATCTTTTCTGAACTGAACTGAACTGAACTTAACACAACCCTGTCAGAGCAAATCATCGGTGATATTGAAACGTAACCATGGTTAGCCTGGTAAAACCAAACTCTGCTACTTCACTTTGCTTCATACTCAGAGTCTGGGTAGTCATTGACAAGTGTTTACTTCCTGGTGGGTGGGCGCTTGTCAGAAGTTTAAAATCATTGGTGTACCTGTCAACTAATCACTAATGTTTGACGATGCGCCGGCTCAGCCGCCTAATATTTCCGCTGGAAACTACAGTCCTTCATACCTGCAATGCAGCGAAAACAAACTGATCAGTACATTAAAGTAAATACTGTACGCATACATATGCCAAACTACCAAATTTTAGCCTTCACTCATTCACTTAAAAGAACCAAAGGTGCTCTTTCTGTTCTCCTTACAAGAAACAAACTGTTGAGTGCTTTTCCTGCAGATACTGCTGCTGTTAAAAAAAACGTAAAAGACCCAAAACCAACTGCAGAATCAGTGAGAATAACGTATTAGTTGCATCAGGAAGAAATCTGCGTTTACACAAAAACTGAACCGTTAACCATGCTTGCGCTAACATCATACCAAGCTCGCTATATAATTTCATCGCAACACAGTTTTTGGCTGTCTTGGCTGACAGCCATTTCATTCATGGATAATGACAACATAACACTGAGACAGCGAATATGAACAAAAACATGGCTTTTAAAAATTTTGCTGCTAACTTAAATAGTGTTAAATTCGCGGGCAATGTAACACTAGAAGCTACAAGCTAGCTGAGGTGGTTCAGCTGTCTCTCACAGAGATGAACAGGGTGCCTTTTTCATCATGGCTAGATATGACAATGTGTATAGAGCAGCGCTACAACATAATTTCCATTCAAAAAACTAACCAAACATTCATCTTGTTGTGGCTATAAGTCACTGATACCTGGGATTTTCTCCACAACAGAGCGAATGTATACTCAACTCGACTTTGCTTCAAGTTGTGAAGGCTTTTACTGGGGAGAGATGGTTGAGACTATTCTTTCAAATGAACATTCAGCATTTTTTTTTAATTTTCAAATTTTCTATCTTTAAAAAATAGCCTGAATATTTTTGCAAATATTGCTATGATGGAGAGTCAATGAATATCAGCCCGACTGAAAAAAACGGTGTCACCCTAGTTCCAATTGGGATGTCCATTTTGCCCATGCAGCACATCCAAGGATGATAAAAATACCATTATTGTTGAAACATAATGGGCCTTACTTGTTTTTGAAGAGATGTCTTGCTAATGGACTTTCAAAGAGACCTTTACTGAAATAGATAGCACAGTACCTCTAACAGCAATGGCAATGTAATAATATGGCAGCTGCTCTGAGGTTAATTTAAAATGTACCCCAACCTCATTACACTTTACTGTGTATTAGCTGTGAACTGGTTCATCAACAGACTTCTTCATTTATGAACAAGGGAAAAAAAACTAACTTAAGGGGGTTGGACCATGTGAAATCCCAATTCTCTTACTTTAATGTACTTTTGAAGTAATTAAGAACTAAGAATACAATGAAGATTTCTATTTGGGTTGCACACTGTTAATTAATAATGCTGGAACTGCATTTTAAATTCAGCAGGATTTAAAAGCATGCCAATATTTATTGAACACCATTATCCAAGGGCCAGAGGCTAATAGTTTTTCGTAGCTTCTGTTGGTCCTTCTTCCTTTCAATCTATTTCCCTACTTAATCTTTTCTCCCATTCAGAATTGATGTGCTTGGAGTACTTGGCTCTCTTTTCCTCATTGAAAACATGTCGTACTTCCTTACTTTTCATTCCACTTTATCCAATCATCCATCCATCTATCCATCCATCCACTGTCTAACCTATTAATTTCTGATCAGGGTCGTGGGAGTTTATCCCGGCTTCTAAATACTGAAAGGCAGGATTATATCGTGAACACACTGCCCATCTATCCACAGGTGCACACAACATTCAGTCAAAAACTCATACTTATGGGCGCCACGGTGGCGCATCAGTCTAAGTGCGTGCACCATACTGTCTGTGTCCTTCCCACAGCGACCCGGGTTCGATTCCGGCTTAGGTCATTTGCCGCATGTCTTACCCATTCTTCTCCCCAACTTTCCTGTCACTCTCCACTGTGTAACTATCTAATAAAAAAAGAAAAAATTCCAAAAACGCAAATTTATAAGTATGATTTTGTAAAACTCCACAAAACAATACCAAGGACGGACATTGCAGAGAGCTGAAGGTTTCACATGCTCTTCTTGGCTGGCGTTAATTCACGCAACCTCCTGGCTGGTGTGAATCTCAATGAAATGGATATTTTTCTCCGTCCAAAGACAGGTCATAAAAACACAACGGTTACAATCAATCTGACTCCATAATACGCTCAGAATACCAAATTTAGTTATATCCTCGTTAAATAATTGACTCCAAATTAGAATTATAATTGACAGTTTGGGGACAGCATGCGTGAATCTCGAGGCAGTTACACCATCAGAGACTCATCTGCGAAAGCCACTGTCACTCAGCAAAACGCCCCCAGGGTAACAAACGCAGCTGCCGGATGTAATTTCGGTGACAGTACTAGAGGTTGGAGGAAATCACCATGATCGCAGCATCTAAGCATAAACAAAGTAGCACTTAGCATGAACACACCACAAACCCAGGTTGATGCACACCAAAGGGCCCCTTAAGGGGATCGCCCAGGTACCGGCTAAAGCCCAGGGGTACCTCTAAGGGCCAAATCCCCTGGACCTGTAATACATCAACCCTTAGGGGTACAACGTAATCCACAATCCAACTTATCATATCACTACCTACACGTCGGTAGGGGTCACCCCATAAGCACCGTTTGTAACAAGGCTAGAAAGAATGTACAAGTGTTAAGAGTCATGGAGACCACACAAGCTGTGAGGAATAACAATAATTTAATTACCAGGTAGGCATGAACTTGGATCAAACAAATCAACACTAAGCCAATTATCAGTTACACACAATTTAGAAAGGGAGAATAAATTCATACCTGGAAGAGATGGAGGCCACGCAGAACGAGGCCACACCACGTGGCCGGGGAGAACTCCCCTCCGCCCACCTAGATCCGTTACTTACATACAGACCCAGGCGGGCGGAGCGAGGTGGAATGTGATTCTCCCTGACTCACCTTTCGCGCGCGAGATCTTGAGAAAGAAGAGACCCTTCCGGTTAGAATCTCTTGCCTTTAAGCACTCAAAACGTAGCCTCCGATCAAGGTGGGCTTTCTCCCATTGAGGTGATAGCATCGAGAGGAGAGCGGAATCTGACTAATTTGAGTTTCCCCAAACAGGATGATCCATAATTTCAAGGGAAATGAAACATGCTCCATTCAACTCCTTGGATTCCCCCAAGAGTAACAAGACCTAACATGATAGGAATATGTACTAATATGATGCAGTTGTCATGGAAAAGCCTTAAAATGGAGTATTATATAGTTTGAGTTATAAGTATATAAGTGATTTCTTCACAGGATGTTGAAGATGAACATATTATGAATTTCCCAGAGATTTAGATTGTTTCAAACAGATGAATGTAACTGGACTTTAACTTCAGTGGGGACAGTGATGTAACTTTCAGAGAATTTGGCAGCTAGGACTGAATGGCTCCGGCTGCTGCTGAGCAGAACCAGAGATGCTACCCCCCATAGCCAGGCTGCAGGGTCATAAAAGTTTTACTGCTGGCTCTGGTTTGAGCTAGATCAACCAAACAATCAGATTTTACAGGCATAATGAGAATGTGTTCCAACAATATTATTTCTGACATTTGAAATATCTGTTGTGAGCTAAATCAACCAAACATTCAGGTTCTACAAATCCACCCCCTGACCCCGCGGAACAGAACTCCACCCACGGGGTCATGAAGGAGTATACACGTGGTTTATGGTTGAGGATGCGCCTAGGGAATGCTTACTGAGACTATTATTATGAGAAATTACAGATTTTAGGAGTAATTAAGTTTTTTCATGACAGTTGCATCACCTGATAAAAATGGATTATTTCCTCTCAATGTAATATAATTGAAAATTATATTGCATTGAGATTGAATTATATTCAATTATATTGAAACAGGAAAACACACGGACAAGGATCACAAGACTCTCCCATAGATGGGATAAATAAAGTGAAAAAGGACTCCTAAGTGCATAAAGTGAGAAGCAGGACAGATGAGAATAATGCAGAGAATCTGCGGGAAACACAGTGAAGCAGATTAAGCAAAAGTGAGTGACGTGAACAGGGTGAATGAGGAGAGGTCGTTAGTCAATTAGTAAGTGCAGCTGTACAATCCCAAGTGCTTGTTTGTATGTTAGTCTTATATGCAATGTGAGTTTTGGTTAGTAAATTATAGGAAAACAACAAACTGGTAGTATGGGTTAGTAATATAGAAAAGCAAGGGGAAATAAGCAAACGAGGACAGAAGGAAGGCTAAAAACCCAGAATCCATTAAATCATCCGAAATAGTGACACAATCTATAAGGACAAAAACGGCAACGAACTAATGACGCGACCGAGGAGAAAGCAAAGACCGTACATGGGTAAGACGTAGACCGGAATAACACGGGAGAGATACGAAATGTGAAACACTAAAACATCAGACAAAAAACGGACATCACAAAAATAATAAAAACCTAAAATTGACTGACCAAAAGACAGAAACCCACAGAACACAACATGGTCAGAAGCAGTTTTGTAAGAATTTCCAATTTACTTAGGAAAGATATTATAAAGGTGAATTAGTCTAATCTGGGTCACTGCATATGTAGTTTTACACGTAAGGCACACTATCATTGGCCTTCAGTGTAAGGAACCTATATGCCCCAGTCCATCAATTGCCAAATTATAAAATAGAATGTAATTGATTCCTCACAACCTATTTTTGTACCATCCCACACTCTTTACAAGTAGTTTCCAAATCACAACCACTAACACAACTGCGGTTTGTCCATATGAAAATGTCCTTTGTCCTGTCCGGTTGCCGTAGCGATGTTGTCCGAAGTCCGGCGGCCGCCCGCGTTGGTGCACATATCGGTTGAAATTTGAGTGTGTGTCCTTAATACTTTTGTAAGTTGAACAGGGTTTGA